>JAQFVV010012402.1:0-600000 GCA_028023455.1 Epiperipatus broadwayi
TTGTGGTCCATTTCCACAGTTGGTCACGAAGGCTTTTCCTGGTGTACATCATTAGGTCCGATGTCTTCAGAAGCTCCGGTTCACTGCGACATGCTGAATTCCTTCAGCGAAGAGCGATCTTGGATATATTAATGTTATCCAAGACCAACTAGAGAAACAAAACGAACAAGATGTCCTTCAAACTGATCTCTGCCTTTTATACTCTCTAGAAGCCCAGTTTTCCAACTTCTGCGCATATCTTTTGTTTGTCAAAATATCCGTTGATAATCTTATATATTCTTTATAAAATTTATGTTACAAAGTCTCTATTTTTTTCAGCATAATTCTGCCATCTTTAATTAGTTGAAATATTTTTACTTTCTCTTATCTAGATTGGTAATTTGTGTCTTTTGTTCTCTCCAATTCTAACTTTTATTTCTAATTACATAAAAAAAACCGAAAGAATAATTTAATTTTCATTGTACGTTATTTTTTTTAAAAAAAATTAGTCAAAAAAAAAATCTAAATTTATTTTTATTTTTTAGCTTCTACCAAATGCCAATATATTTGCAACGTATATAAATAAACGTTACAATATATAACATTTGTAAATGTAAGCTTATTAAATTAGTTCATGTGACATCTGACTTGATTTCTTTTGTAATTTTATTTTTTGCTATTAAAATTTTGGCTATTTTATATTGCTAAAGCTATTAATATATGGTGTATCTGAACTTAGTTCAGTCCCATATGGCTATTTAAGTTAGATAGCTGGATTGGAAGACATATGGATGTCTGAAAATATTCAGATTTTCTACTTAATAATTATACATTAGATAAAGTGCTGGGCTCGTTCTGGTATTTTTAATCTAATGTTTAAATATGCTCCTGATGCGGCAATAGCAGAAATCGGTCTGGGATTGAGGATATTCTGCAAAGCTTGTTAAGAGCTTATTTTGTGAGCTCTATATATAACAAAGGTATTCTTTGTTGAATAATGTTATTGCAGGAATTTTATTGATGTCTAAAGTTTAGAAAATAATGTTATTAGTTAATGATTTTTTATCGTCTGTTGCTATTGAATGTTTGTACAATATACAGATTGATTATCAAAACATTGCATTTAGGCAAAAAATTATTATATAAAAACATGGACACATTAATGTGCAAAATAAAAACATCTTATAGATTATACTATAATGTTTAGATGTCATAATGTAATAGTATATTGTTGAACAGTTTTATATTTGTATATTTGTATTTTTCAAAGTTAAAAAAGTAGTTTTTTAAAAAAAGCAGATCTTATTCTAAAGATATTGATACAAAATTTGATGAACATTTTTTAAAGCAACTGCTATTCATCCTATATTCAATAGCTGTTCAACATTAAAATATATCTATAATAGTTATTCTCTTAAGTTTACTGAAAAGACATGAACTTTCAATTATTGTATAAATAAAGTTTACTTCCTAATATATTAAAAATTTTAATAAATCTATGAATAAACAATGGCAATTGTATAAATAAAGTTTACTTCCTAATATATTAAAATTTTTAATAAATCTATGAATAAACAATGGCAAATGTGCAGTTCCAAAAATATTTAGTAATATTTATGAAGTAATAAATTTTTCATAAATATTATTAAATATTCTGACAATGGATAAAATAAATAAAAAAGTATATTTTTTAGTTTATTAGATAGGACTATGTTGAATTTACTGTTGTAAAACACATTTTTAATGTAAAGCATTAAAAAAATTGATGTTATGTGCATACATGTTCTACCTAACAGAAGCATAAAAATATTAATATTATACATGTATATCTTTTAGATAACAGATAAATGTATTATATACTAGGTAGTCACCAAAACCATATTGAAAATGTTAACTGATAAAATTAATATTTTCACAACAAAGTATTGACAAAAAAAATTTTATAAACTAATATAAACATAAATATTAAAATGTAATGTGTAATTTTACAAAAGAATAAAAGACAATACAAACTAAATGTCAACATAAACAGTGAGCATTGCTATTTGCTTAACAAGCTTTGTGATAAATGCTTAGCCAGAGAAAGCATTTAAATATCTCTGTCAAGAACCCCCCCCCCAAAATTTCTGACCATGGTTTTGTGCTTTGGCACTCCTCAGAGAGGCACTAGGGTAGCTTCAGACATTAGATCTAAACATAACAATTCAAAGCCAGCATTTATCTAAAATTTATCTATTGAGTGAAAAATATGAAATTTTCTGACACCTACATGTTTCAAACCCAGCTATCAAACTCAAATAGCTATATGAGGCTGAAAGATCTTCAGCCATACCATAATATTAGTAGACTTAGCAATGTAACATCACATAAGACTTAAAGCAGAGACTATAAATAATTAAATAAAAATAGAGTCATAGATCACATGACTCTATTCTCTTAAGCTTGTAAGATATAAACAGTGAGCATTACCAATTGTTCAACAAACTTTGTGAAAAATGCTTAGTCAGAGAAAGCATTTAAAATATCTCTGTCTACTAATAAATGGTATGGCTGAAGATGTCTCAGCCCCATATAGCTATTTGAGTTGGATAGCTGGGTTTGAAGAAATGTAGGTGTGAAATTTTCAGATTTTCCACTCAATAGATAACTTTTAGATAAATGCTGGCTTTGGGTTGGTATCTTTAAATCTAGTGTCTGAAGCTACCTTAGTGTCTCTCTGAGGAGTGCCAAAGCATGAAACCAGGTCAGAGGTTGGGGCGGGGGTTCCTGACAGAGATATTTTAAATGCTTTCTCTGACTAAGCATTTATCACAAAGCTTGTTGAACAATTGGCAATGCTCACTGTTTATATCTTACAAGCTTAAGAGAATGGGGTCATGTAATCTATGTCTCTATTTTTTATTTGATTATTTATAGTCTCTGCTTTAAGTCTTATGTGATGTTATATTGCTAAGTCTACTAATATTATGGTATGGCTGAAGATCTCTCAGCTCCATACAGCTATTAGATTTGGATAGCTGAGTTTGAAGACATGTAGGTGTCTGAAAATTTCAGATTTTTCACCCAATAGATAATTTTTAGATAACTGCTGGATTTGGGTTGATATTTTTAGATCTAGTGTTTGAAGCTACCCTAGCACCTCTCTGAGAAGTGCCAAAGCTTGAAACCATGGTCAAAGGTTTGGGGGTGGGGGAAGTTCCTGACAGAGATATTTAAATGCTTTCTCTGGTTAAGCATTTATCACAAAGCTTATTGAGCAAATGACAATACTTGCTATTTACATCTTACAAACTTAAGAGAATGGAGTCATGTGGTCTATGACTCTATTTTTATTTGACTATAGTCTCTGCTTTAAGTCTTATGCGACGTTATATTGCTAAGACTATTAATATATGGTATGGCTGAAGATCTCTTAGCCGCAAATAGTTATTTGAGTTGGATAGTTGGGTTTGAAGGCATGTAAGTGTCTGAAAATATCAGATTTTCCACTCAATAGATAACTTTTAGATAAATGCTGGCTTTGGGTTGGTATTTTTAGACCTAGTGTCTGAAGCTACCCTAGCACCTCTCTGAGGAGTGCCAAAGCATGAAACCATGGTCAGAGGTTGGGGGGGGTCCTGGCAGAGATATTTTAAATGCTTTCTCTGGATAAACATTTATCACAAAGCTTGTTGAGCAATTGGCAATGCTCAGTTTATATCTTACAAGCTTAAAAGAATGGTGTCATGTGATCTATGACTCTATTTTTTATTTGACTATTTAATGTCAACATAATTTTAAAGTTTGATACAAAATTGTACAAAATTAAAAAAACAGTACATACTCAAAGAAATGTGTAATTTTATATAAAAGTAATAGAAACCAATAAAAATCAGAATACTATGAAAGTAATACATACTACTGAAGATAAGCAGCATAATCTTATAGAAAACAAACCCATTACTCTCCAGGAAACAATAAAAATTGCAGAATATTTTAAAAAATTCTAGTAAAAGATCTGGATTGCTGCTGTTTTATTTGTATATTTTCCAATAGATATAATTCAAATGAGACTGTAGAAAGCTTGAGAATGTGATTCTTATTTTTTTTTTTTAATTTTACATTTGACCACAGCCCAAGAACATTCTATAGCCTATGTATGATCTCCCATCACTTGTTCACTATAATGGTGTTCATAGTTGAATATTAAAATCCCCTGGCATTTAAGTAAGTGCAAGTCACCCATTTCATTAGAGAGAATGACCAGGTCAGGTACGCTCATGTCAATTCAATACATAGAAATAATGATAGATTCTTCAAGCCTAAAAGGCTATTCACTCTAGTTCTATGATGTTTCTAATTGGAAAGTTTTGCCTTATGATGAAGGCAGTCTAACACATAGTAAAACCATTTTGTAGCTGCAGTTTCATTTATTTAGATGAGGATTTGGTCATTAGCCATCATATGGCCTTTCACTTTCACTGACACAGCACATGAGCAAGCTTCTTGTCAAAAATGTAATCAATCCGTGACTGTATTACAAACTTTGCCTGTACACTTTATAACTGTCAGCATAGATAGTTCTATAAAGAAGAACTTCAGCTTTGAGATTCAATTTACTATTTATTCTGTTATTCAAATTGGAGTAGTAGAAGAATCCATTGGAACTTTGGACTGATTGGCTAGATTGGTAACCTCAATCTGGAAATGCAAAGTGGTCACAAATTTAATCTTGGCATTCTTTTTGTGTTTTTACACAACTAAATTGCATTTGGCATCAGGGTTTTCATGATCCATGTCATTCAGCAGATTGAGCTCCACAAAAATGCCAATGCTATATTTTCTTCATTGGTATTTCTTGACAATAAAACCCTTTAAAAGATATGTTGAAATGGAAATAATAGAGTGAATAGAGCTGAAAATCCTTCTAAGAAGTTAAGTGCAAACATCACCAATACAGTTAACAGAAGTAAAGAAGAAAAATATAATCATTCAATGTCATGACATCTTTTATTCCACAAGTAACACACTATGTCCAATAATAGTAATTAAAATTTGTGGTAATATAAGATCCATCATTTTATTTCATTCAAATAATTTAAATGAATTGTTGTAAATAAAAATTTTCTATTTCAATTCATACTGAGAATTATTTGTTTGGAAGTAAGTCTAGGAACTAAAATTTGTGAAAATATAACATTTTCTTGTTCAAATAATAGTTGAAAATATTTATTTAAATATAAATTGTCAATTTAATTCATATAAAAATTGTTTGTTTTGAAAATTATAATAAAGAGTGGAACCATTGTTTAAATTATTTTCTATTGCAAAATCTAATAAATACATTGTACAGGCTTAAACCTGCATTTATATATGTAATATAAGTGGGATTTGAACTCAGACTTTCACATGACCCACTACTCTATAAATGCAGGTTTAAGCCTGTACAATGTATTAATTTATATAAATAGTGTATGTATATATAAATGGAATATTCTCCTGTATATGATGGGTCAGAATGACTAATATGTCAACATGGGTAGGGTGACAACCTTGGCACTAACAAGGGCTTTGAACATTCCATCATCAGATTTTCGATGAAATGGAAGGCTGAAGAGTTGTGAGTTGGAATAGTTTGAAGCCTGTCCATTAAAGTATGAAGATTGGCTATCTTAATATAAAGCTGAGCACTGATTATATATATGTGCGAGGATAGTAATCTAGACCAACTGATGATTGCTGGTTTAGCATGAAATATGTATATTGGTGATTATTTATCTTTTCAACATGTGTGTGAGATCAGATGAATCAGCAATATGAGATGGCACTGAGAGTAGTGGGTCATGTGAAAGTCTGAGTTCGAAAGTCTAATAAGTAATAACAATTGTTTTCTTGAATTGTTTTTTACTGAATAATGTTTTCAATATAGCTTTGTAGTAATTCTTTGTATGGTAATTCTTGTATCCATTATGAAGAAGATCTGTGTAAACAGTACCAAATCATTGGTCTTGATGCAAATATTGTTAGCATTTTAAAATCAACAAAAATATAATAAAACATTAATTATTTATGCTGAAAATTTTGAAGACTTATTTTACTTATGCTATCTTTCAGTTAAGTTTTTTACCACTTAAAATGTTAATTTTAATCAATAATGAAGATATGTAGATAATTCTAAATTATTATGGAATAAATATTAAAATGTTGAAGTGAAAGTTCAAAACATAAAGCAAAAATAAACATACAGAATTTTAAATCTCTAAAATAAATAACGTTCTAGAAAATAGATTCCTAAAATAAATAATATTTGGAAAATGTTTTTTCACTGAGGCCAGACTTAATTTTTGAATTACAATATTAACAACAGTATTATAAAAAAACTCAGCTTTTCAAACCTCAAAAATATATTTTTAAATAAGATTGAAATGTTCTAATGCACATATGTCGATTATTAATCTATATGTTTTAATATTAGATATAATATTTAATAATATATTTAATACTTATGAAGAAATACATTCATCACAACTATTATTAAATATTCTGACATTGATATGGTCAGATTGAAAAATCAATCACAATATTTTTCAGCTCATAAGCCATGTTATATTGAGTACATGAATGGTAACACACTTTTTTTACAAAAATATTTTATGATGAATTTGAATATGATTTTTACAATAGAGGCAGACTTTATTTATGTTATAAAAATTATTTTAAAAGGATATGACTGAAAATAAAGTACAGTAATAGATCTATAATTAGATAAGGTGTTGAAGAAACAAAATATCATTGCAAAAAAAAATTAAATGACACTATTACAAAATTTAAGCACCTACACATTGACATCAGTAAATGATATGTCAGGATTGGTTTATATAGTTATTATAAAACTCATCTTCAATTTATTTGTTTTCTGTTATTTTCCTTTCTAATGACAGAATTATCATATTCATTTATGAATGCTATAGTTATGAAGCTAACCTATTTAATAATACAGATATATACAAACGTACATATCCAATATATTCACGCAAAATAATTAGATGTTTAATATTTCTATGTTTTGACAAGTAATAGATTTATTTTTAATTCGTAATTCTGAAGAAATGTTTTTAAATTAAAATCTTTATTGACTTATAATACATTAAAATGTTGTCTGATATTTGTTACTTTTTATAATACATATTTATTAAATAATTATTTAGTTATTTTATTCAGAAAAGAAAAGAGTTTATAATTTCAAAATATAAATTATTATTTCAAATAATGTATAAAAACAGCGGGTATTAAAATAGGGTAAATATTCATTAATATTGTTTAAATAATGTATATTTATTACAAAAATAATATTTACAAAATATTTTTATTATGAATGTATTTAATGTCCATATAATCAAATACTACACAAAAAATATAAATAAAATCTTAGTATCGACCTTGATTAAATATATATTGTATATATTTTTTAAATTAAAGTTTATATATATAGTAATATTGTATTCTCTGCCCATAATTAGGCAGAAATAAACTCCAGCCAATAAATAACATTTATTCGTCAATGGTTATATTTTTGAGCGACATAATAAACTTTAATATGCTCTTATGTCATTAGATGTAAAACTTAATATATATAAAACCAATTATAAATTATTGAAGTTTTGGCATAATTGTTGGATTGGCATAATTTTGCATTACATAATATATAATTCAGAAATTGACCTAATAATATCTAATAACTTATAGTTTCAGCTTCATAATATAATAAATACTTTATAATTGATTGATATATATATATTTAATGACTGAGATTTACAAAACATGTAAAAATATATTTCTGCATATGTTTACTAATTGTGCAAAAATATTATATTAATGGTTTTATTTATCTTTATCATTTACAAAAAAAAAAAAAAAACTTTATATATATGTGGATAAGTAGTTTTATAAATAAAAAAATATTTGTAAGAAGAATGATTATAAATATACATGTTGACTATAATAAAAAAACAGCATCGTTTAATAAATATGTATTATATATTTGATATTGTCAAATAAAGTAAACAGAATCTGCTTTATACGAAATAAGATTTTAATTAATTTTAATATAAGGTTAATGCTGTTATGGGCTTGATATAAATGAAATAATTTTTTTTAAAAACAATAATGAGAAGACTGTATTGCTATCTTTATAGTATAGAAACGTTGGTTATTACCTAAAGAGATTTTCAGATAATGCTTCAGTATTCTAATTTATATATATAGAGAGAGAGGGGGGAGGGAGAAGGGATGGGGAGAGGGAGAGGGGGAAGGAGAGAAGGAGAAGGAGGGAGAGTGTCTCATAAAGTAACAGTAGCCACATCCCTACATCTGGATATAAATTATGGCTAGTAACTTTTTAAATCTAAATTTTTTTTTGTCAAACTTAAGAATTTTTCTTTTCATCAAATGACCTTAAGCCAATCTAGATAAGTATCTAACATTGGTCAATAAATCATCTAGTTTTTATAAGCTAGGTAAAAAACAAATATGAAAAAACTATTCTAATTATTAAACAAGGCAAAACTCTCCATAATGAGTAGGCACTAGATAGGTATTTTATGCACAAGCCTTCTGGCATCCATTGATTACTCTGGTTAGCACAGGGTGGCACTACTGTATGGAGAGTTTTGCCTTGTTTAATAGCAGTTATGTGCTAGTATATAGTGATCATGTGATGTTTAGTATTCTAATTATCAGCACTTATTATTTGGAAACTGTTATAAGTAGTGTTTTCTCTTTCATAGTTTTTCTATGAATCTCTTTACCTTGCACTGGACTATTTAGGTAAATTTATTTTATGCAAATTCATATATATGAAATCTTCCAGAAATAATGTTGTTTAATTCTAAAAGATTTTTAAAAAAAATTATAGTTTTTTTTTCCAATCAATAACTGTCTTCAATATTATGACAATCATTCAACTCTTGCTAACTTTTTGAAATCTTCAAAAACACTGGAGTCCTCAAAACACAGGCCGAATAGATGAAGACTAACAAGAAATGTTTGTTCATTCATCACAAATAATTCAGCATTGTTTTCATATCATTTAGACTTACTTCTCATTGCTCTCATATCCTATTTGGAGTTTCTTGTTTGTATCCATTTATAATGAAGGCATACAAATATGCCTTTATTGAATTTTACTTCTACTATTTGAATTTTTACAAAACTGTCATCTCTATCCTCAAATGGGTATGGTTTTTGTTATGCAATTTTTCACTATTCTGCACAGATGCTCATGGTTTGGTCAGAATATCACTTATAAAAGAAGGACTACCTACATTTTTAAATTTTTATCCAACCCAGAAATATATTTTTGGCATGAACCTTATGTGTTATGATCATTACCATTAGCAGCCTCTCATAAATTAATTTGTCTATTCTAACATTTAGAATGAAATAGGAAGAAAGAAATCAATATACCAAAATAAAATTTGAAATGATTATACAAATAAATCTCTGGACCATAATTATGTCAGCATATCCCACATATAAATCCTTTAATATGTTAATTTGACATTCCATGACACTGTCTTCCAACTTAGAATTTTTTTCTCTCTGAAAGCCACCAACATTCTGTCTGATTATACTTTTCAAATATATTCTATTCTCAATGAATTTAACTAATATTGTACTTTTTTAAGCATTTTACAATGTAAATTATACTTCTTTTTTAAAAAAAAATTACTATAATGATATGCTGGATGCAATATCATCACATCCAGCAAGAACAAGAATATACTAATTGGTCTTGTGATTTTGCCACCATGTTTTTAGGATCATATGAAATACTATTAAATAATAAAATTTACTGCCATTATATTACAATAATAGACTGTCCACTTCTCACTTCTATAAAGAAAAGCAGTTGGAGGTAGGAGCCAAAGAACATAACAATGCAATTAATGAGATGATAAATCTGCTTTATACATTCTTATTTAACATATGGACATAAAACAGATGCTTCAAAAACTATTAAACTCTTTAAATTAAATTAAAGGTTCAAAAAAAAAAAGACAAATACATTAAACATTTTATATTAAGCATAACTTAAATAATTATACGAATATTCATAAAACTTCAATAAATTTAGTTAACAACTGGTCAATTAAAAATGAATGGAAAATTATATAAGGTAGTATATATAAAGTTGTATAGTATACGTAATATTTATTTTATATATTTTTATGTTATATAGTCATTTCTTTAAAGTTATATTTAATCTCTATATGAAAATTTTTTAATTCTATTTTATTTGCTACTGTTGTCATTTTAATTCTATTGTAAAACACTAGATGGTGTTCTATCTGCAATAATTGGTTAATGTTAAACTAGATGCTTAACATTTGAAAAGGGCACAAAACTATGTACTGAAAAAAAGGCTTTTTATTTGTGATATTATTAATATATGTATATGGCTGTTGTATATGATTTTTTTTATTATAACAATAAATTTGGTAAAATAATTAACTTATGTACATTACAAATTTAACCAATGTTATAAAAAATGATTAAAAACAATATATATTATTTTGTTAAATAAAATAGCTGCACTTTGGAAAATAAAGTGTACCTAAATGTTCAAGGCCATCTTTATATCTAAAAAAAAAAAAAAAACACAAGTTATCCAACAGGATCAAAATTTGAAGATTTTTTCCCATTTATTATTCACTTGAGATTTTTGACCATTAATTACAAAAACAATCTTTATAGATTGCATTCAAATCATTAAGAAAATTCTGTAAATCACTCTTTGAATGTACAAAATAGCTCAAGAAACAGCATATTGTAAATCTAGAAAAGGCATAGTACAGCATATATACTTTTAAGCTAGATGTACCCAGACTTTCAAACTCTCTTTAGTCATCCATTCCATTTTATACAACCAATATACACAATTATATACATGCAAAAAGATTTAATTTGAGGGAATTCGAATCCAGGTGTTCAAGCTCCCTTTAGTCACCACTTCATCCTATACAACTAATGTACACAACCACATACATGTGAAAAAGATAAATACAATTTTTTTTGCATGTATGTAGTCATGTATATTGATCATATAGGATGGAGTGGATGACTAAAGGGAGCTTGAAAGTCTGGATTCGAACCCCTCTAATTAACATCTTATATTAATTTGTACACATTATTGAAATATCTTAGTAGTTTCATCAATTCCGCAATTTGAATATTTTTTACAATGATAATGATATTTATTTTTTAGGTATTTAATGTAAAAATAGTTAAAAGAATTAAGATTTTCTTTACTTCTTATATCTGGTATTGAATATTCTATTTAATATTGTTTGTCAAATATTTTGTATCTGTACATTAATATATTTATTATAATTTTATTTAAAATGATTAAATTAAATTTATTAATGAAACTGATCGTATATTTTAAAAAAAGGATTTGGATCAAATCGATTAGCAATTGCAAACAATGATTAAATTAATGGTTTTCTATTTTCAGGTAAAACTGTATTTCTGTATATATAATAAGAGATCTATTAAAAGAATAGAAAAAAATGTTCAAGAAATGAACAGCATATTTAATCATTACTACAGAATGCTTTCATTAAAAAAAATTGATACAGAATCTAATATTTCGGTTTAATTCTAAAGCAATCTTTCAACACTGTTGGCATAAGAGCATATGCACAGAAATTCATAGAAGAATGTCTTAAAAAAACAAGACATAAGAAAAATTTTATTTTATGGAGATTTATTTAACATTTGTATATTTGACATCCTCATACAACAACAAATTTTTGTGCAGTTTTTTTTCTAATTTCCAATCATTGAAATCTCTCTCTTCCCCCCCCCCTCTCTCTGTCTCTCTCCCCTCTTTCTCTCTAGCATGTATTTCTATGTGATTGCCTGCATTTTTGTCTGACTGTTTATCCATCCATTTATCTATTTGTCTGTTTCTGTATATTACTGTCTATCTGTCCATATATTCACAGAAATATAGGAGAATAACAAAGTTAATACACACATAAAAAAATTTAAGTTTTTAGAAAATCTCTTCTATGGTACAGTAGTTAATTTAATATTTTTCCATTTTTTTTTCATATACAGAAATCAGTTTTCTTCTGCATCACTGTTTGATTATGCTTAACCCTTCATTATAAAAATATTTCATAAAAGTACTGAGTCAGTATAATTTTTTTATTATCTAGAACTGCATTTACATGCAGTCATTATTTTTATTTTAATCTTATGGACGAGCTTTATTGCAGATAGAGAATCTTTTAAAACATTGTTGATCCCCACTTTCTCTATCGTGTTTACTTTTATAAAGATAAAAAAAAGTAAACATACAGTTTAATCTATATGTACAATTGATCTCAATAGGGATTATTTATTATATTTACTAATTAAAATGGATGTTTACTTTTGTAAACTCTTTGTTGATATATATTTATCATACGTACATACATTTATATATTAACTGAATATTTTTTCCCAATTAAAAATGATTGTTTAATTTTGTAAACTTTTTAGTGGCAATGTTTATTTATTGCACTAAGCCTACGTATATGTTTAATAAAGTATATAGATTTTCAAATTACTTTAATCTATTTTTAATTTTCAAAGAATGATCAGATGGCATTTTTATTTTTGTGTAAACATTGTAATAACCTTAAGGACATTTGTAATAATTGTTAAATAAAAATATCTTAAAACAATTTGACAGCTCCTTCCTCTATTTGATTGACACTTAATATTTATAATTGTTGGCAATTAATTTAAATTTTAGTTGGGATTATGTGCGCGTTGCATGTCAAATTTCGTTAATATTTTACCAATTAACTTACGATTCTGGTAAGTGTGCTTTTTTGTCTTTTTATTAGCGAGTTCGTAGTTCTCTTCTCATTTATTTTTCGTTCAGAAATTGCTGGTCATTAATCATTATTAAGGTTAAATTACATTTGCGTTTATTTATGTATCATTTATTATGGTACAGTATATTGCTTCAAATTCTGTTTTGCTTTTTTATATAAACTATTGTATCATAATATATGTTTTCTTTTTAATCTAATAAATATTGCTTCCTTTTATTTATTTAATGGAGTGACAGAATGTGGAAATTAAAATAGAAATTCAATTTATTTATGTTACTCTCATTATTATTATTGTAGAAATATAGATTGTGAAAAATATACTTTTTTATTTAAAAATTATATAAGAAATATACAAATAGTTAACCCGTGAAATGGTTAACCTCTAAATAGCCAAAGCACAGTAAAAACAACGATTCCACCAATTTGAATAGGGCAGGCAAAACCTTATATATAATGGCATGCAATGAGATTAGAGAGAAAGAAGCAATTCCTTTTGTGTGTGTGTGTGATTAATTAAATATTTATTTATAAAATAGTAGCTTTAAATCAATTTATTTAAAAATTAATTTAATTCTTTCTTATTTTACAAAGTCTTTGAATACTTTTTTTAATAAACATTTTCTTGCATTATTAACAATAGTTCATCATTTGCTAGACTGAATGTAAATAATTGACATATTTTTATGTGATAAACCATAATTAAATGTTCAATATTTTTCAGACTTTTTAACCTTTTCATTTTGGATGAAAATCCTTAAAGATGTGTGATGTATTTATAACACAATCATTATGAACTGAACTAAACATTTTAAATGGAGGCATTGCTTTTAGATAATTTTGTGTTTTATGGCTGCTCTGATTCTAAACAAATTATTTAAATACAGTAATTAAACAGATGTCTACTTTTTTTTTATTAGGAAAAAAAAAAAAGGCATGATCAACAAAATATTTTCTTTTTTCTTCTCTCTTTTACATCTGTTGATCAAGATATTGTTCATAATAGCAAATATTGAAATACTGAATATATTTAAATTTTTGTAATCATGCAACAAATTTTATCAATAGATTTTCTCATTTCAAAATCGCAATTACTAAAAATATATTGTAAAACTGTACTGTAATGTGAGCTAAAGAGCTGATTGATACATTATTCTCACTTTACTAATATATTATAATACAAATATTGATAAAAAAATATATACTTTTTTTACAGAATTTAGTTGAGACATGAGCCAAAATATTTTGTATGTTGCTATAAATATTTTGGTAGAAATAACTTGATACTAAAAGGAAATATTCCTATGTATTTGAATAGGAAGGTTTTTAATAAATGTGTTTTATCAGTTCTTACTTATGGATCTGAGACTTGGTCACTTAATAGAAGAGCAATACAGAGACTTCAAACCACTCAAAGAAGTATGGAGATATGCATATTGGGAGTAACAAGAAGAGATCGAAAATGCAATTAATGAGTAAAAGAACAAACAGGTGTTACTGATCTCACTGAAAAAATTAAAAGACTGAAATGGAGTTGGGCTGAATATATTATTAGAAGAGATGATAATAGATGAATAATTGAAATCTTAAACTGGATTCCAAAATATTGACCCAGAAAGAGACCATATATGAGATGGTTGGTTGAAATAAGAACGTGTGCAGGTGTGATGTGGAGAAGAGAAGCTAAAGATCAAAGAAGATAGATTGAACTTGGAGAGACCTTCATCCTGCAGTGGATTGATTTAATAGATGATGGTGTAGAAGAAGTAATTATGGATATTTGAAGAAGAATTAACAAGATTTTTTATTTCATTGTAATGTGTAAAATTTATTATTTGCCAAGAAATTGCTGATATTCTGATGACTTATTATATATGAATTAGCTCATTTACATTATTTTCCTTTTTGCATTTCACTTGCAACCGATAAAATATTTTTTAAAATTATGTGTTTTAATTTAATGATTTTTTTTAAAATTTTTTATGAAGAGCATATTTCTCTCATGTAGACAAATAAAATTATCCATCCTGGCAGAGTAAGGGTTAATACTTTCAAGTGTTATTTTCACATGAAAATATTAGCATTTTGTTTGTTTAGCCTTTATTTTTATAAAAAATAAAATCCTTCTATTATTTTGATCAATTAAGTTAATCGGTAGCAATTTAATCTTTATTATTAAGTAAACAATAGTGGTTGTGGGGGAGCAAAATATAAAAATTATATATTCATGCAAACTTTTCCCTAAAGAGGTCAGTAATGTTGCTTTTTTTTTTTTTTTGAAGATTAATACAATGCTTGAACTGTAAAACGAGTTCAAATATTGATTAATATTAGTGAAAGTTGACAGAAATGATTTTCTCCTCTCGGGACTTGAAAACTTCTTTTATTTTTAACAAATCAGCCATTTTATTTTATTTTGAATAATATTAAAAAATTACGTTAATTTTTTTTTAAGAGGAGTTATATGACATGCAGACTTTTTTTTCGTTTTAGGTGCTGAGAAGTTTACATTGCTGACTTCCACTACATTTGAACAAGCCAAACCAGGCCAGCTTTTGAGTGCAATTGCTAGAGCAACTAGTGAAGTCCTGACCTTGAAGCACGAGAGCTCCCGACCGAGGTTAGTTTACCTTTATTTTCAAATGAGATTAAAATGAAGGATCATACATACATTTACATATACATTTTAGTAGTGACTTCACTCATTACAATACATCATCTTAAAGAACTTGATATATATTGTTTTAAGTCCATTAGCATATCAAATGGATAAAGTCTTTTTGTTGGGTAATATAATTTTTTGTTTAGCAGTTCCCTCTACTTAAGTCCAAATAGTTAAATACATATTGTATATCACTGCAGACTTTGATTACATTGGTAATTTGTGATCTAAGACCAACAAAGTTATATACCACTACTGTATAAGTTATAAGAATATGGTAAAAAGAATTATGCAGATAGTCATGAATTAGAGTTGAGAAGGCAAAAAATAAATAAAATAGGATTGGTTTTTTTCCCCTCATGTAATACATATGAAGGTGATATATATTGATTGACCAAGAGAATTAACTATATAAAATATGATATAATTTCAGAGAGATTTTCAGTTATAACTTCAGAAAGATTTATTAATAATAATGTTGATCATAAATAAGTTTAATTCTCTTTGTATATATATATATTGCTATGTGTGTATATGTTAGAATATATATATAGTTAGATATATATTAACTTATACAAAACATAGGTGAAAAATAAAGATAAATCGAAATTATTAAATCAGTCAGCAAAAGAGTTTCTGATCTACAAAAAATTAACTTGTATAACTAGGTTAATCAGATTCCGGAAGTAATTAATCTAGATTAATAATTGAAAGTGGAATAATTGTCCAAAACTGGATGCCTTAATTAAGATAATCTAATTAACTAATATCATGATGAACTGTTTTGTTAACCAATGAGATTCAAAGAATTCTTTTTTTTCTTATGGAAGTCACTCCAGTGGAAAAGGACTTACAATATCATAACACTGGAGATCATTGGGTGTTATATCAAAATATACTTCAAATGTGAAAGGACCTACCTGCCTTCAAACATATCAAAGCAGGTCTAAGGATTTTACAGGTAGTATCAATCTATATTATTTCATTATGCCTTTGGGCCATGCATGCCTATTTAATTAAAAATTCATAGTATGAGTATAATTAGCAATTAACCAAAACCGAATGCATCAACTAAGATTAGGTAATTATTAACTGATGTCATGATAAGCTGCTATTGTTAATCAATAAAGTTCAAAAGTTTTGATTTCAGATAATCTAAAGAGCAGGTGGACTACAATTCTACGATCATTGCCTCATTCTCATGGAAAGTTATGCAGTGGAAATATCCTTACAGCACTTCATTGCTGGACATCATTGTGTGTTATATTAAAATATGCTTCAGTAATGGAAAGACTCACCTTTGAACATGCCCAAGCAAGTCTAGAAATGTTACAAGTGGTACTGGTCTATGTTATTATTTCTTTATATTTTTAGGCCATTGTATGTAATTACAGTTTGTAGTATGAGTATATTTAGAAATCATATATACTTTGTACTAGCATTATTATATCTTACTATACTAGTTGTAGTTTCATAAGGAGTTAAATTTTATAAGCACATGCTTGTTCAGAGCAGAGAGATCATACCTAGACATAGTGATTGGCATATTCAACCTTGAATTTGAATTGGGCAACAAGCTAGTGGGGGTAAATTGTCAGATCAGTATCTAGAAATTGGTCTACAGTCATGCAATCTTCAGTTGGCAAGTTTGATGTCAGTGATGCAATTAATTGGCCACTTTACATCTAGCATATAGACAAGTATCACTACATTAATAGAATTGATGACAATAAATTTAAGGTGGATTATTGCTGCCTTTTGCTGGCAAAGGGTTAATAGAGATAACTAATAGATTTTGTGAATCTGATACTCTTGAGGATTCCACTTATGATCAAATAAAACTGCTTATTTTGAAAATCACCATCAGAACAGAAATGAGAAGATTAAGGATTATGACATTGCTTTTCATGATTTTGCAAAAAATTGCATCTGTGGCTCATTTATTGATGATACATTCCTAGAACTATTTTTGTGAGAGAAGGGGGGGTGTGAATAGTGATAGTTTGCAGCCTACAGTTGTTATCTGATAGTGAAATAGTATTTAATGAAGCCATAAAATGTGGAATAACCCATGAATTGGTACTGAGAAATCAAAATAGTTCACAGAGAAGAAAGTTAATATATAAATTGATGTTTGTGAAATATTTAAGCCAGAGAAAAAGTTATTGAGAAATGTAAGAGAGAATAAAATTAATAATAAAACCCTTATTTGTTGTGGAAAAGTTGGGTACAAAGCCAGAAATTGTTATCATAAAAATAAATAGTATAAAGAAAAGTTCACATTGAAATAATGTTTGACCAAAAAATTAGCATATCTGATAAAAACAACAATGGTTATAAAAATTCGTCAACTATGGAATGTGAGAAAATTATGTTATAGTTATAATTGTATGGAAAGCCCATACCTATGGAGGTCAACAGTCGCATAGGTTTGATTTTGGTACATGATTGGATATCTGTAATGCCAAATGTTAAAAGTAATTGATAATAAAAAAAGTAGAGTAAATGGCAATGCTACTAAAATTAAAGAAATAAAATTCCTATTAATATAAAGGATGGTAAAATTTATCATATGCCCATATATGTAGTCTTTGCTTCAATAAACCTACTAATTGGATACAAATGGTTTAAGAAATTGGGCTTCAAATATACTCTTATTAAAAATATTGCAATTGAGAAGGAAGTGAGAAAAATTTCTAAATTGTTTAATGAGGATATGATAAATATAAAAACTATCTTTAGAATTATTTCCCAAGTTAATAATTATAATATGAAAACTGCAAGGTCCCATATACTTAGAAAGAACTAGTTAAGAAATCAATTAAGAAATTGGTTGACAATGGGGTACTAGAACCCATCAGAGAAAGTAAAGCTAATGGCCAAATTCAATTGTGCAGTGATTATCACATATCCACCAATAAGACAATCATCAAATATGCTTACCCATTCCTAATTCTAGAGAAATTATTGCATCATTGCACAAATCTAATTTTTTTCAAAAAATTGAATCTTAGTTTGGCCTTCCACTGATGACAAAGTGTTGGAAATACCAACACTAACCGGTTGGAAATATCAACACTGACTGCTGACATAATATAAGTGTAAATGATTTCTGTCTCAAATAACTCCTGCACAGAGTATTTTCCAATCAAAAATTTAGACCCTTAATGGATTTAAGGGTGTTATACCATTCTTTGATGTCATTCTAGTTACTACTATGATGGAAAATCAACTGAGAAATTGCTTTTCAAGCCTATATTAAAAACTGGAAGAGTTTGGAGCCAAATTAAACACTAATAAATGTATTTGAAAAGTGAGCTAAATAAAATTTCTAAAGCATATAATTTTAAATAAAGATGTCTCTATCTTCTGAAAGGTCAAAGCTATAACAGAAGCCCTGAGGCCTAATAATATAAAGCACTTTCAAGCTTTTCTGGATTTTGTAAATTATTTTGAAACTTTTTGAAGGGAAAGACTCTTTTAGCCAAACCTTTATATGATTTACTGAAAAAGAACTGGGGATAATATCAAGAGCAAGAATTTTGGCATATAAAATTGCTATTCCAAATAAATAGCTTATCTATTATAAGTGTAATTTAGAAGTTATGTGCTTACTATGGATGCAAGTTCCCAAACATGGTTAAACATATTATTTGGATATGGCTACTTTAAAATATAGAGAAGGAAAGCAAATTGTTCTTGCTGATAAAAAAAACCATATCCAAGATAAGAGTGAGAATAAGGAAATTGTAAATAAATTATATTTATGTGCTTAATTTACAAAGTTTGAACAGCAAAACAGTAAGCCAAATCATAAGAATTAGCTAACAAGTGTCCAAAAATTCTCCATAAGGAATTGTTGAATGCTCATGATGGGCGATTGCTTATTAATCCCAATTAAGAGAAGAGACTCAATTGAAGTTATAACACGATAGATATCCAAGTGTGGTTGGAGCAAAAGCATGGTGGCTCACATTATTTTTGATATTGAAAACTTCTTAGAAGATACACTAATTGTCTATTATATGATAGGCTGTTTTAAAAACTTTATGATATAGCCAAAGGTAATCCATCGCAGCATATCCACATTGATTACACAGGCCTATTTAATTGGACACTTATTTTTGCTTATCATTGATTCATATTTAAAGTGGGATGAATACAAATTAATAAAAAATAACAATCTAAAAATTATGCAAAAATTTTTCCATATTGTCTTCTGGAAACCTTATTTTCTGATAATGAAACCATATTCATATTGAGCAGGTTCAAGAATGCATAAAAGAATGGAGGCTAAAATAACATATGCACCTATATGGATTAGTTGAAAAACTGTCCAAATATAAAATTATCAATAAGTGAATTGGGAAAAATGAAAATACAAGAAGCCATATAAACCATACTTTTCTACCAGCTGCAAAATCAGATAAATCACTCGCAGAACTATACTTTGCAAGTTGCATACTAAGTTATAGAATATATACCCAGTGGGTTATAAGTTTCATACTAAGTTGTTGAACATGTACCTAGCAATGTTTATAATAAACAAGAATGACAATGTTTAAGATTGTTGCAGGTGAAAGAATGTGACAAAAAAATAGTTGAAATAAATATTGGATTCAAATAGTAATTAAATGTAATCTGTCAAAGCAAATAGTGATCATTCATACAGAAGAAGGCAAAGAATGATGTATGTGATGTAAATCATTTGTAAAATGACATGGTGAAGATCTTATCTTTATAATATTCAAGGAAACTAGTTGTGAGCCAGAATGTCAGACCTAGGCAGCAATACAAGAACTGATTCAGACCAAAAAGAATGAAAGATCAAATAAGAATCTCATAGAATTCAACCAGAGAAGCAAATGTGAATCTAGCTCCCAACTATGGTAAAAAGATAAGCAAGAAACCTAGTTATCTTTCTGACTTTATCCTGATTTCAGAGAAAATCTGAAATAGGAGAAAGTGTGTTATGTATGTGTTTATTACAGTGCATGTGTTATGTAATTATTGCTATTAAGTGTATATGTTAGAATATAAATATATAAAGATAGACATATTTTAGTGAAAAATAAAAATCTAAAATATTTAATCAGTCAGCACAAGAGTTTCTAACTTGTATAATTAGAATAATTAGATAGAAAAAGATAAAATAAGATTAATTGGATTTCTAAAATATTAAGCTCTGTTTATTAATTGGATTTCTAAAATATTAAAAGTAAATTAATTAATCTAGACTGATAATTGAAAATAGAGGAATTGATAAAAAATGGATGCCTCAAGATAAATTACGATGCTATGATGAGCTGTTACTGTTAATGAATGAGATGCGAAGAATTTTGGATAATTAATCTGAAGAGTGATGTTCCCTCTTTTTCATGAAAATCAGCAGATATGGATTTGCAATACAACAGTGCTTTATGCCATTATGAGTTGCCTTAGAGTATGCTTCAATGGCAGCAATACCTGCTTTTGAACATGCCAAAAACAGTCCAGGGATTTTACAGCTGATACCAATCATTATTATTTCTTTATGCTATGGAATCATTGTATTTACTTAAACTTTGTAGTAAGAGTATAATTAGCAATTGTATATGCTTTGTATTGATATTGTTATATATATATTGAATGATATTATTGTACTGATTGTCTTAGCATCCGTACAGTTCATAAACATGTGTCTGCTTAAAGTGGAGAAATCATATCTAGACATAGCATTTTGTAAACTATTTACATGTTTTAATTTTGAATATGAAGAATTAGAAAATGCTTTTTACATTTTTTTTTATATGTTATCTGCAGTAAGGGGTACAAAAGATGGAAGACATTTTTTTCTAAAGTCACAATAAATGCCTAGAAAAATCTATTTTGAGCTATATCAAAGCTCTCCAAAATAGAGCGAGCTGCATATGGCCTGCTTAGATTGTTTGTTGAATGAAAAAAGATAATAATTTGAAATGAATGCTTATTAGATATTTTAATTCTATCACTAATTGATAATCTTGATATTAATATTGTCTGGTGTTTTACATATTCATGTATTTTTCAAATGGAAGAATGGGTCAAAGAAGCTGCCTTGCATTGTTTTGATCCAATGTGCACGTGTTGCACATTCATTTGGGAAATGTACACACAATTGGTGCATATTTAATTCTGTTCAGTTATAATTTGTTAGCAAGTAATGCTGGAATTCTCTAGTAATTTAATATATATACTGTATTTATTAATTTAGATGTGGTGCTTAGTAAAAATTTTTTTAATATAACACTTGAAGTATTTAAGGTAAGATAATCTTGACATATATAATTGTTAAACTTAGGGCTTATGATATTCACATCTGTGAATAAAGAATTTAGTTTTGTATCAATCTATGTATGTACATGTTTTTCCTAATATCTGTATTTATCATAATGAATGTTTATGATTGAGTGTAATAAATTTTGAAGAATTCAAGTCAGAAATTTTATATCTGTATAAAATTATCAATTTAAATAGATTAGTTGTTATTATTAAATAATTTAAAGTTACTATTAATTTGTGGAAATGAATTATATTTTATTGCTTACCCAACTCACTGACTAAGCTCTGACTGTAACTTAATTTAATCTTATCCACATTGCCGATAAGACAAAGCAGATGGTGCAATAAGCATTGAATTTTGAGATCCTGCTTAATTAACCAATAAAGTATCTGGCACAGTTAATTTTTTGAGTTTATTTAATATAACACATAAGACAAATTCAGGTTGGATGATGTATATTCAACAATCTAGAAAAATATTTCTTCATTAACAAAATGGAGGATAATAAAATTTGCACAACAACACTGCTTTAGTTTGCAAATCAGATAGTAGTATAAATCAAACACTATTTTCTTATGATAAGATTTTAAAGGCAAACTAATATTTCATGTCATAGCTAGAGCACCAAGGAGAGACATTTCTTGAGTATGATATTTCATGCAAGAACCTGGGTAAAATTATGTATTCTTTAATTTAAAACAGCATTCTTAAGAATTCTGATAAGTAGCTGTTTAAAGGGTTTTTTCCAAACTACATTCATTTCTGTTATTATCACGAATATATTTAAAATCTTTTAATTCAATTATTAAAACTATAAAAATATATTACATCTATCAGCAATAAACAAAATAAAAAGGTGTAAAAGTTTTTATGGATAACATTAAATATAATAAAATTAGGGTTGATTTAAGATTAAAAAGTTTTATACTAGATTTGTGATAGATTTCTAATTAGATTCAATGATTTATTTATTTACTATTTTAGGATTGAAAAAAACACAACATATACTGGAATGGAATATGTAGCATTTGCAGCATATTTGTAGTAACATAAAATTATCATAATAGTTATTAAAATAAAATTTTTAGCATGTCATGCAAATATAATAGGTTCCTTTATAAATTTTTAATCATTTATAAATATGATCAATAATTTAAAAAAATTGGTATTTTGATTATTCCAAATTAATTTTGTATTATATTTTTTTAAAAATATAATTGTGAATTAAAGTAATACCAATTGTCCAAAATGATTCAACATTAATGTTTAATCTTAAAAATTGAAACAAATGTTAAAATAATTTTAATTTAGACGTGCACTATTTCTTTTTTATTTCATGACTTCATGGTAGGTAACTGGCTAAAAAAAAACCCCAGTTTTTCTTTTCTATAATTTTATATTTAAATAAATATTACTTACCATAATTTTGTTTCCATTTAGATGACAAAAGTTTAATGATGTATTTATTTTTTTCAGGTATAAAGCAAAGATATTGGAAAAAGTAATTGAAAACACTAATTGTAAAAATTGTAATAAATAATTGAATGATTAATCACTTAGAAAGTCATGTGACATCAGAGCACTAAAAATGACACAGAGTTTGCAGTCATAATGAATGATTGGAATGTGATATTAAGATAGGAAAAGAATGTTAAAATTATAGAAATTATACATTAGGAATAAGAAATGTTAGAGGTGAAAGATTAAGTTTTGGAAAAAAAATAGTATAGTAATAATGTAGATAAGGAACGTTTATATCTATATAGAAAACTCTAGTGATAAGAATACATTTCAGATAGGCTACACATTGATTCAAAGCAGACTTAAAAATAGTATTAAGAGTGCATGTAAACTTTGTAGATTTGATATAGATTCAGATCATAATTTATTTATGTTAAAAGTAAGATTCTTTTAAGAGAATAGGAAAAATGAAAAATAAGTCATTAATTAATTGAAAGAAGATAGTTTAAAAAATTTTAAATTTATTGATAAGAAAATGAACTTACATAAAGTAATTAATGATAATATAAGATCATTAAGAACTGCAGCAAAGATAGCTGGTACAAAAAAGCAGTAATTGACTAGTAAAATTTCGACAGAAATAAGATAATTTATGAAGAAAAAGAAGGAAAAGGAAGATAATGCATTAGGAAGGATGGAATATCTAGAATTTTTATAAATATGAAGATGATGAATTAAGAAGAATTGAATATCTAGAATGTTGTAAATGGTGCAAAAAACATTGAATAATGATATAAGAAAATATAATTGTGAATTATCAATGAAAGCTAAAGAAGAGAATTAAAAGTCTCAAAAATATAACAAGCATCTTGTTATTGGCAGAAGATAATTCTGCAATAAGGAAAAAAAACAACTATTATTAAAAAGGAAGTGCTATAAAGAATTACATAGCAATAAAGAACAAGAAAAAGCATTCTTTACAATTACTACATTTTCTGAATTGCCCAGGATTTTAAATGAAGTGAGATGTGCAATTAAATCTATAAAGATGGGAAAAACTTCAGATAATGATGGAATTATAATCGATATTTTAAAAGAAGTGGATTAAGAAATAATTAAATTGTTGGGGAAAATTATATAAAAAATCTCTAAATGATAAAGATGTACCAGATGATTGAAATAATGCAATAATAATATTAAAAAGGTGATAAAGAAGATATATGAAATTACAGACTTATCAGTCTATCAGTTCTATACAAAATTTTTAATTACAACTCGTCTTCAGTGAACTTTGATTTTAACTAAGCAAAAAAAAAAACAAGCTGGATTTAAAAATGGTTTTAATACAATGAATCATATCCAAGTATTGAGAGAAGATATAAAAAAGACCAATGAATGACTTGCAATTATGTTTTAGATTTGTAAATTATAAAAAGACATTTGATTCTATAAGCATTTTTCTGTGATTAAAACATTGGGTGATCAATATGTAGACCCCAGGATTTCATATTCTTATGAATACTTATCAAAATGCAATAGCAATGATTAGATTGTACAGCAATACTAGAAGATTAAACATTGAGAAGGATGTATGACTGGGTGACTCCATATCTCCAAAATTTTTTACAACAATTTTGCAAGAAGTATTTTGTGAATTAAAATGGAAAATGGAGGGAATAAAAAATAAGTGAAGATTATTTAACTCATCTAGATTTTGCAGATAGTTAGTAGATGAAAGTAAGACTTAAGAAAATGCTAAAAAGGCTAGAATAATGTTCAATGGAATTTTCCCAGAAGATGAAAATAAATATTGATAATCACAAATTAAAATAAGTCAACAACTATAACTTTTTTGATTAGATTATTAATACATATGGATAAAATTTTAATCACAACATTAAACATGGATAGAGTGCTTTTGGCAAAAATAACAATATTAAAAGGAAATATGCCTCTATATTTGAAAAAAGGTTTTTAATAAGTATGTTTTATCAATCCTTATACATCTGAGACATGGACATTTAAGATCAATACAAAGACTAGAGCACTCAACAAAGAATGGAGAGACGTATGTTAGGAGTAATAAGAAGGGATCCAAAACAGAATACATAAATAAAAGAACAAATAGGTATTACTGACATCATTGAAGACAAGTGGAGCTGAGGTGGACATATTTCTAGAAGAGATGATAGTAGGTGGATAGTTAAAATCTTAAACTGGATTCCAAGAAATTGTAAAAGACTAGAAGAGACCACATCTGAAATGGATAAATGAAATAAGAAGGTGGATTGGAATGATTGGAGAAGCAGGAATCAGTAAAAGTGGATTAAAATTGGACAGATCTTATCTACAGTGGATTGGTAATAGCTGAAAATGATGATGATCATGAAATATTTAAAAAAAAAATTTAAAAGATTATTGATAGTGGATTAACAATAAGATTGTTAATAAAATAACAGAAAGAAGAAAATGAAAAACAAGTAAATGTTTAAATTGATAAACTGTGTATAGGAAACTTAGCAGTAAAATGAGACAAGAAACTGATATAGCTAGATAAGTATGCTTAAAAAGAAAGGAATAGGTAATTTATATTAAAAAAGACAAATATGATGTAATATAGGTTAATTAAAGAATTTGTATAGAAATAGAAAAGACAGACATAGCATAGTGAAATAAAAATGGATAGTAGTTTCATTTAAAGAAAAAGAATGTATTGAAAAGATAAAATAAAAGGTAAAGTAGTCTTTAAATAGTCCACTGTAGGATAAAGACTTTTTCAAACAGTTTTTTTAAAGAAACTGTAAAGGAGGTATTATTTACCAGACTTATAAATTGTTAGACAATGAGATCAATTTTCCATCCATATGTTAAACCTTCTAGGTAAGACAACTAAATATTCATTCACTAACTAATTTTGGATGGATATAAGTGCAGTTGTCTGAAAGAAAACTTGCAAGCCTGATGGAATCTGAAAAAATATTTTTTTTAGGTGGCCCAGATTTGAACTCAGGTCATAGAAATAGACGTGATGTTCTGGCATTTTGTTACAAGGTGAAAAGATTATATTTAAGTGATTTGTATCATAGACATAATAAATCTTTGCCTATATTAATGAATAAAAAATTTAATAGATAAGGACACAAAAATTTATATAACAATGTGGAAATTGAAAAAAAATTAGGGAAGATGAAATTTTGAGTTAATGAAATTCCACTTGCAATAATAAAAGTATGGATGGAGGGAGAAGAGGATTAGTTGTTTTGATGTAATTTGTGGTTAGTGAGTGATAGATTTTCTCTCAATAATAATATACCATTAGAAAAAGTGAAATGCTATGATTAAGAATTTAATACAGCATAATTATGTGCAGTATACTGTATTTACTTCTAACAATTTTTTTTTAATAGATTAGATATATTTTTATTAGAAGAATAATTTGAACTTAGAAAAGATACTATCACAGTAGTTAGAGTTGACCACATGAGAACATTTATTAAAAAATATATAGAAATTGGGAGATGTTGATGCTTGTTAAAGGAGAATTAGATTATTCTATTTGAAAATCATGGATAAAAAGGTGAGGTAACTATTAGAAAATTTATATAAGAATCAGAAGGAAGAGATGAAGGAAAATTATAAGATGAAAATATTACTATTCTCCTAATTAAATTGATATTTATTTAGATGAGTTGTTAAATGAGTATTATATAATTATAATATTATTAAAGGAAGAAGAATTTGTTGTATTAGATTTGCTGATATTATTGCCTTAGTAATAAGTATGAATGTTAACATAACAGAATCCTTAATAAAATAAATGGAATTGTAATAATTTTGGAATCGGAATATGTGTGACTAAAACTATAGCAATAAAAATAGGATGAAGAGAGTAAAAGAATAATAGTTATACGGGAAGTTATAGAGTAAGATTATGATAAAAGTTGTGCTAAAGAAGTTAGAGTGAAAATTGCAGGGACTAAATAGTGTTAAAAATTTGAAAATAATATTAAAAAGGAAGTTGTTAATGATATTTTTGGAGTTTTGTTTTATATAAATCAGAGATTTGGTCAAATGAGAAGAGGGGTGGGAATTAGAAGCTCTAGAGATGTTGAAAATTTTAAATGCAAACTGTAAGTAATAATAATTATATACTGAAAAAAATAATTTGATTGGTATAGAATAAAAGTCGAAATTAAAAAAGATATGTTGAAATAAACTATAGAATGAAAAAAAGAAGATGAGATAGATGATTTTAAGGAAGAGATAGACAAGTGATAAAAAGATTTGGAGAAAGATATCTAGAATAAATTTAAGACTTTTGTCTTAAATTTTATTCTAGATACTTTTCTTCAAATCTTTATATATTTTAAAAATCTCAATTTATGAGGTATTATTATTGCTTAAAGAGAAGTCAGTTTCTTAAAAAAAAAAAGACAAAACAATACTAGTATAATTTTTATTTTTATTTTTTCAAAACACTGACTTCTCTTTAAGCAATAAAAAACTGACATTTTTAAAAAACTATATAAATTGACCTGATATCACATTTATATAACTATGCAAGTTTGAAATCTTAATGTTTTTTTTTTAAATTTGAGAATGTTAGCTTGAATAGTGTAAAGCAGGGATGTCCAAACTTTTAGCATTTCTGGGCCATATTGGAAAAAGAAAAATTGTCTTGGACAATGCATTAAATACACAAACATTACCGAAAACTGATGAGTTAAAAAAAATCCATGCATAATTTTTATGAGATCTGCCATCACAGACAAGCAGAAAAGTTCTTACATAATAAACCTAATTATGCAATACTTTGTTTGCAGAGTCTTTTAAAATCATCATGCAAGTTCCAAGTTGCTTTTTTATTATAAAGGCAAAAGAAAAGAGAGCAATATAAAACGAGCAGAATATTTGACATTTTATTTAAAAGCATTCATATGTTTATTTTAGCCACATGACATAGTAATGCTTAATCATAAAAAATCTCAATGCTTTAAGTTACTTTACAATTTTATGTCAGGCCACATCCATAGCCATCTTGGACCATGGATTGGATACCAGAAAAGTGGCCGCTAGATGCACATTATTTCCTAATTTGAACGATGAAGGCAAAAGTCAGAAACTGGTCTGGAGATGGATTCTATAGCACTGCATCCTATTGTCTTGCAGTAGTCATCTCTAGAATAAGATAAAAATAATTCTGTTTAAGTATTTTACTTATTTGATAGATTTTTAAATTAATTTTTTAGTTCTAAATTATTTTGGATTAATAACCAGAAAAAAAAAAAGATAAAATAAAATTTGCCACAAGCTAAAACTTGAGCAGGTAAGAAAGTGCTATTATATGGTAATTTTATGTTTATACATACACAAAATATTAAAGTGGTGTCATATTTAGGATTTTTTTCCTCATTCATCCAAAAAGTTTTTAGATTTATGAATACAAAGACTTCTTTAATTGTATTTTTTTTTACATTTTTTATTAGGGCTATGCGTCAAGATTCAGGAGTCTCCACATCCTCACAGGTAAATCCAGACAGTCTCCAGACCTCAGGTGCTAAATGATCCAGATGATAAAAGCTGTGAGTCATGCCCTGTCCAACATTTCTTTCCTTGCAAGTTTGCTTTAGTGTCGTGTTTGTATTTGCTTTTTTAATTTAGTGTTTTTAAATAATACACATAATTATTGGAATATTCTAATAATGTAATTTAGCTAAATCACTATTTTTATTTAGCCTTTTTTGTATTTGTTTGTTTATTTATTGTTATAAGTCAATTCAGGATGGGCTAGATTTATTAATGCAAATTGTTAAAAAAAATTTTTTTTTACTTAAATGCAATTTCTATTAACTACTAATAGTAATATAATAGTAATCATCTAAATGTTGATAATTCCAAATCCTGACGGCTTTTATATGTAGTTTAATATGAACTTTATTTCCCTTTTGTTTTAAAATTTACAATTAATGATATACTGTTTTAGAAGTTCATGCAGATTTGATCATATTTGTGAGTTTGTGTGTTCTGTTGGAAGGCAGCTTGTGGGGATAGACACCAGGTGGCAGGGCCAAGTGATGAAACAGATGTTCCAATGGATGATGTCATCACACGAATGGCAACAGAGATTGCTGAATTAAAAGTAGAATTACGTCTTTTACAATCTGAACATGTCCGGCAGCGAAGACAGTTGGAGGAGCGACTGGCATCTAAAGACTCGCAGTGTGCCCAGCAGGTGGCAGCACTGGAAACAAAGCTGGCTGTGTCAGCTGAACAACATAAATTACAGGTTATTAATTTAAAAATAATTTGAAATTTTAAGATTTAATAAGATATTTAGTAGTACACCTGGGTCTCATTTTACGCAAGAGATAGGTTCCTCAGAAAACACGTGCAAACGAAATCGCGCAAAAATAGATGTAACTTACATTGAAAAAGGGGGGATGCGGTCTGTGATTTTTCAAAATTCGCATAAAAGCAAAGCACCAACGTAAAATTACTTTAAAATTCGCGCAAAAAAAAAAAAAAATAAGGAAATAAAATATGACTAATAAAAAATTTCAAATTTGAAAAAAATTGATACAAGACAAACTTTTTTTAACTATAATATTTAATTTTATTCAAAATAATATATTTTTATGCATAATTTACAGTACAGTAATTTACATTTTTTTATACACGTTTTAATTATTATGATTTTCTGGTGACAATGTAATTAGTAATTAATCTTTGAGACGATGATTTTATTGTTTACGAAGCTCGCGATATCCAGACATACAACCATTTAGCTCTCATTGGAATGTAAGAGCACGTTAATGATTAGTGTCATTAATATGAAAATAATAATTGATTACGTTCTTTTTTAAAAAGCAAAAACAGAATGTGGTTTAAAATGCAAAATTAAACCGCAGAATGTTTGAACAAATTTACATTATAATCTTGTAAAATTTAATATGTGTATACATAAAATGTGAAAATCATGATTTTAATTTCATTATTGCATAAAATCTTACTATTATAAAGCATTGAAAATATTGAAATTACTAAGATGAAAGTCGAATTCCAATAATGTGCTATTACTTTCAATATGACGTAAGTGCGCGAAATTTATTATTTAAAGTAATAGCGCATTATCGGAAATCGACTTTTGGTGAAACACGATTTGCGTAACTTCAAAATCGTGTTAAATAAGTCCACGTAAAAAGAGACCCAGGTGTATATCATATTTTATTAAAAAATTAGAAATTTCCTTTTAGTAAATATATTATAGTATAGTTTTATTGCAGTATATTTTTAATATCCATAAATTTGTTATCATATAAATAATTTGAAATTTCAATAAAATAAAAATTCAAGCCATAAATATTGATAATATGTGAATGAATTATTTAATAAACATTTAAATATGTATATAAATTTAGTTTTAATAAAGGTGCTTTACTTGAAATCTAATGCTGCATCACTATTATGTGGCCACACATTTATGTGGAATATAATTTTGCATAATTTTAATACAATGCAATTAAATATCTTTATTAACATGTTACTAAAACCATATAATTATCTTATTATGAATCCAAAATAATATAATTCTTTAAAAAGTATTTACTATTCATTTAATTTTTGGAATTGTCCATACTGATGGCAATTAGAAAACCTTGATACAATGTTAAAACTTGTATTAAGTTCTTAATTTGTAAATATAAATTCTAATTTATGTGAACAAAAATGTTTTCTTTCAATGCAATGTAAATTCTTAAGATAAAAATAGCTACATGATTATAAAAATATTTTTGTAACTCGCATAATTATCTGTTAATAATTAAAATTATTTTTTATATTGACATAAATATCCTATAATATATCTCATTTTGAAATAATATAGTCACTGTGACATTCACTATTTATACTAATTTGTACTACTTTTAATATTTTATAATGATATCTATTAATTGTTTTTTTTTTTTTAGTATTGTTTAAAAAATAAAGTTTTACATATATATAAAAGAATTATTTTTATAGCTTAAAAGCTTAGAACATGATCATCAGCAGGATTTGGTGGTTAAAGAGCTGGCAAGAGATCAGCTGATTCAAGAAATGCAACAGTTGCAAACCGCCTACGAGGCCCATATTAAGGACCTTGAGGCACGTCTACGAGTCGCTGAAGAACATGCTCGCAATAAACTCCAAGAATATGAAGTTAAGCTCAGGTATCATTTAAAGTTGAATACATATTCATATTTTTTAAAAAAGGATTTTACTGAAAGTGTGAAAAAAATATATTCTAAATTTCCTTTTTTGAAAGGCCAATTGATTGTATGTTAAAAGTGTTCGAAGGTAGATTTAGTTACAGTGACAATAATACAGAATACAGTTAAACTAATTATTCAATGATTTTTTACTTCTTTTCATACATAAATGTAATTTTATATTTAAACCATGTTTTTCTTATTTAACAAAAAAAGATTATAAATTTATAAAGTGTTTAACCTGCCGAACATGCTTTCAATGTATTAATAATAAGCATTAGTGTTGGTAATAAGACCTACTTAATACAGTTTATAAGTAATCATATTATAAACTTAATGAATCCTAATATTTGGCCATGTCATAAAATAATAAAGCTTCTTTTATCATCAAAAGACCTAAGTTGTCTATTATAAAAAAATAAAAAATATCTAACCAGCAAAAAAAAAAAGAACCCCTATTGTTATATCCGCACTTACGACTGCCAATGTTATATCTGCAAGTCATACTGTGCGGTCAGCAAATAACGTTATACAATTCCCACGCTGTTCTTTTCCAACGAGTGCTCTCCAACGAATCAGTCTGCAACGAAGCTCTCCAACAAATTGGTCTGCAATGAATGCTCTCCAATGAATTGGTCTGCAACGAAGCTCTCCAACGAATTGGTCTGCAATATCTCCGCTGAATTGGTCTGCAACGAATGCTCTCCAACGAATTGGTCTGCAACGAAGCTCTCCAACGAATGCTCTCATATCTCCGCTGCGGTCTCTTTCAGCTACACCCGTGAACTACATTTCCACTGGGTGCTGATCATTAACTGCTAGCACTGACGCAAGATATCTCTACTTAAATACTGCTTACTCAGTACTGCGTGACTCCTCTCTATGTTACACTGCTTTTTGTTATCCCAATATGGCTGCTAATAACTGCCTTACTCTGCATAGTTGTTACACCATCTTTTATTGCTTGCTGATAACTGTAGCAATTAATCCTTGTTCAATCAGGTAACATCTTTTATCCAGAAATATTTGAAATAAGCAAATATCTCTTGGAATTATCGTCCACCATTACGTTACTTAACTTCCTCCGTTATCAGCGCGCGATCTACAACAACCACTCAAACAAATTCTAGTTTTTTCTGGAGTGCACAAACATGTCTGCCATTTTTACAAACACTACACCTATAAATTACAAAATCATTTTTATTTCAACAATTTATGAAAATAACTATTAAGGTTTAGTAATATTTACTAAGGCTGTAACCTCAAGAATGTGCACGTAAAAATGTGATAGTAGGGACATCTACAGTTCTTAACCACAAGCTTACATTTTGGAAGAAAAGATGGAAGAATCAATTTCAGTTGTAATTAATAAAAATAAGCTGATTAATGAATTAAATGTACATGAACAAAGGTGCAACATTTAAATTAAGAATTTCATTTTATGCACTGAATAATTGCTTTCTATTAGTGACAGCATATGTCTGTGTTAGCCTAATATTAAACTGAAAATATGGTCATTTATTTTCTGTATTAACAAAATGATTATAATTAAAATATACTATTAATTGTAATTCCAAAGACAGTAATGCAAAATATAATAAAGTGATACAATATAAAAGACAAAGTAGTTTAATGAATAATTATTTATTCAAAACAAAACTATTTACAAAGAAAATCTTATTGATATTGCAATTATTAAAATCATAAAAAATATTATCTTGATTATATATTTAAAAAAAGATTCTGAAATATTCAATGTTCAAAGACTATTGTACTGCAATTCTCTTTAATTATATACACATTTAGATAATTAAAATAAAATATTTATACTCTAATATGTATACAGTATATATCGGAAAATATTCAATTATTATAGTTAAATGAATAACATATTTTATTAATACCAATCTATGTAATTATTACAAATATATTTTGTATATTTTTATTATGATCAGTTAAAGTATTATGAATTATATATATATATATATAATTTGATTGTCTATAGAATATACATCTGCAATATATATAGTCTATTATATTAAAAATATATTTTTATATCTGTACAGTATGTTTATTAAAAACTAAATCAATGCAACAACTCCTTATAGACGACAGTAAAGGAGAAGATACTATTCAGTCAATTGACTTTTCCTGGGTGATGAGGATGCAAAATAGGTTTCCATCTTTGTTTTATTCTAGATAAGAATAGGTTAAGATCCATTGACTAATCAATATTGAATTGTTAACTGGGTTTCTATGGACTGACTCAAAATAGAAATTTTAACCTTATTTAAACCTGAACATTTTTCAGGTTTTATTTTTTGGAATCATTATGCTACAAGACCATTCTGTGATGAAAAACACACACACACATATATATATATATATACACACACACACACAACAGTTAGAAATTCTTGATTATTATTGATATTATGATTGTCTAAGTGTTGACTGGTTTTTAATGATTACTTATAAACTCATTTAGCCTTTAGCATTATTATACTTATTATTTAAGTAATATTTTGGGTGCAATTTGAAATTTATAATTACAGTTTGTAATGTTATAATGGACTATTTATTAGTCTGCATTCAGAATAGGTTTTATTTATTTGTTTAAAGAGGTTTATTCAAACTTCTTTGTATTAATAATTTCAATCTCTGTGATCAAATTGCAATCTTTAGGGTCTATATAAATATATTAGACCATTAATAAGGGTGGATTTCATCCATATTGTTAAAAGGAGATTGCCTTGACAACAGTTAGAAATTGTTGATTGTTATTGATATTGGGATTTTCTAAGTGTTGACTGATTTTTAATGATATATATATATATTGATATTGATATTTGATTGGAAGGATTATTAGTTTTTTTCTTCTGGTTGGAAAGCTGATAAAATTTTAAAAAAAATTTTTTAAAGCAAAACATAGTCAAAGGAAACTATTTCCAATCACTTTTAAATTTTTTAATTTTAAGCAATAGTTTTTTTAAAAAAATTAAAAGACAGTTTTTTTTTTAAAATTTAACACATAATATTGTTTCTAAGATTTTGGATGCTGGAAAATGTTTGAATTTAAATCCCAGAATTAACTCATTGATCAAAAATATAATGAACTTCTTAAGCTTTCAATAATTTTTTAATGGCTTTAATGAACTGATTATAAGTCAGTACTTTGCAATAAAGTTTGATTTAATGAATGCTAATAGGAATTAACAAATATTATTGAACTAGGTGATATTTAATGAACTGTATTAAATGTTGACAATTTTTTTATAAACTGCATAACATCTGAACTCCCATAATTTGGCTTGTAAGTTGCATAAATTATTAAAGCAGCATGATTGGTTATTCATGGCTTTCTTTATAAGTTCCAAAATTGGGAAATGATTTTTGTACAAGAAGTTGTTGTTGCTAAAAATAAAAAATAACTTCTTCCATCTCTAAATACTCATTCTCAACAAAAAACTATATTTAAAATAAAAATATTTCAGCTGCTATTCCATTATAATCTTATATATAATAAAAAAATAACAGAATAGTTCAGGAATTCATAAGAAGAGTGAGCACTGAAAGTGACAATCCAGGGACCTGAACTTCAGAATTTTTAGCTCTATCATTGCATTAGATCACATAAGAGATAATAAAATACATAAATAAATAATATCTAATTAGAGACAGACACACTAAAGAATAAAAACACAATATAAACTAATATCATTCTAAAAGTTAAATAAATATTTAAGTTATGGAAGTGTTATATATTTATATATTGTTAAGTAAAATGCTTTTTTCATAAACAAATTGTTTGCTTTGTCAGAAGCTGGAAGTAATAAACCTAAACACATTTGAATATTTAATAGCTATATTAATTTCTCTGTAAGACAGATTGAATAACTAAACAAAAATGTATTAAGACTAAACAGTGAAGCTTGATCAGGATTGGTCATATTTGTCATTATTTTCTGTTCCTAACAATTTATTTTGGCATCTTAATTTTAAAGCCCCTTTCAAACTTTAAGAAGCTTTCCCCATCATTTTAGAGCATGTTAGCAATTGAAATTTGTGCATGTGACCTACCTACCTGCCTGCCCACCCACCCATCTTTCCATCCATTCATCTATCTATCTAGCTATCTAGCTGTAGTAAATAATAATTTGGGAATAAATATTTTTTATATATAATCTTTTATATATGCAAAAGTTATTAATAGGGTGTGAAAGAGTTGTAATTTTTATACCTTCACATGTGTAATGTCATCATCATCATCATCAACCATTATCAATCCACTGCAGGATGAAGGTCTCTCCAAGTTTAATCCATCTTCTCCGATCTTTAGCTTCTCTTCTCCACAACACCCCTGCACATTTTCTTATTTCATCCATCCATCTCACATGTGGTCTCTTTTTTTTTTTTTGATGTGTAATGTATATCTATATATTTTCCTTTATTTTATTTTCCCATATTATTTGTTTTTCTTGGTTTAAGTATTTTCATTTTTTCAGTTTATCACATTGATCACTGATTTATGATTATGATATAACATTTTCCTTCATGGATATTTTTTTCAAAAAAGTGAAATGATTAATAGTAAGTTTGAATTAATATGCAAGTTTTGTATTAAACAAATCCCATTTAAAAAATTTTTAAAGCAAGGAATATATGAAAAAAATTTTTTAAGATATATAAAATCTTGAATTGTGACTTTAAATATCTTTTCCCTTTTGTTTTGATATTTGTGAAATTAAAATCAGTATTGTTATAGATAGAAATAAGCAACTCTGCAAATATCTAATTACTATTTTTGCTATGATGTTAGAATTACATGTATATTTTAATAAATAATAATCAAAACCAGGCACTCTTCACAAACATGGGAGCTTAATTGTAAGTATAGGGGATTTGAACTCAGATTTTCAAGCACCCTTTAACTATTCACACTATCTCATACAACCGATACACATGAACCACACACATTATCTTTTCTACATGTGTGTGGTCATGTGTATCGGTTGTATGAGATAGTGTGGATAGTTGAAAGGTGCTTGAAAATATGAGTTCAAATTCCCTATACTTAAATAATAATCATTAAATTGCTATCTATAATGTTTAATGGCTTACCAGTATCATTGTTTGCTAGATATATTGCTTTTATCTCTATACCTTTAAAAGGCATTCAGAGTTTCACTGAATATGTGAATTATAATGTATATACTTATTTCTTTCCTATTTATGTTTAAAAGACTATTTATCGATTGTTTAATTATATTTATGTTTTGTAAGTGCTTATAGTTCTTTTATTGTTTATAACATAAATAGTTTTCCGTTGTTTTTTTGTATTAACGTTTTGATGTAATTGATAGGAGAAAAATTTATATAATTAATTATATAATAATAAAAGAATTATGTTTACTTACAAAATTTCAATATAATTAACCAATAATTAGTCCTTCAAGAAATGGATGAAAAATAAATAATTTATACAATTTACATAAATATAATATACAAATATTCTTTTTAACATATGTGTTTAAATTACAATTCAATTACACATTATCAATAATCTTTATATACTTCAATATAATTAACATACAAAGTATTTATTCCCAAAATTAATATTGTATTATTTACCCCAAAAAATAAAATATAGCTGTCACTGTATGTGAATTTTAAACTTTTAAGTTTTTAATGACATAAGTAATGTTCTTATGAAAAAGGTTTAAAATTATATTTTAATAATTAAATATTTATAGCATTGTTTTATATCCATAACTTAATTAGAATATTTATATGAAACTTAAGCTACATATGGAATATTCTAATCCTTCTAAGATTGTAATTTTACAAATGTGTTAAATTTTAATTAAATAAATCCAATAATTTTGTTTTTTTTTAATTGTTACTTATTAATTATACCAAAGAATTCAAATTACATCTATCTTTTTTTAGATACAGATTTAAAAAAGATTAAAAAATTAGAAGTTTAAGCAATATATTATTTGAGAATATCCTTTTTTATTTAGTAATTTTTGCTTATAGTAGTCACATTTAATTCATGAACTTACTGAGTTCAGTCATCTATACATTAAAAATGTTTTAAAGAAAAAATAAAAACATTAAATTTATACAATTGAATTCATAAATTGTACATGCATGCCCTTCTGTATGAATGCCTGTCTTACTCACTCAGCCACTCATGTGATTGTTTTTTCTCTCTGTCTCTCTCTCTAAATTTGTTACTGTACTATATTTTTATCTTCTTTATGAAGTATTATAACTTTATCTTTCTTATTGCATTGCTACATCCATTTAATATTAATAGCATTGATGAACTTTATTACTTTTTACAAACCACTATTGGCAGTTTCAATTTTCCCAACAATCTTCTTCAGAATTTCTACTTATATTTCAAATGTGAAGAAGATTGCTGGGGCAATCGAAATTTCAATAATGGATTGTAAAAAGCGTTGTAAGAACTAATAAAAAAATATAAATATTAATATTAAACTATATTTTTAGTAACTGCTTTGTGTTTTAGTAATTATTTTTGCTGATTTCTAAACGTGTATTTAAAAAAATATACATGTGTGTATGTATTTTAAACATGTTTTATATAGGGTTTACAATTATCTTCAGTTTCAGGTATCCATGGCAAGGCTTCAAACCAATTGATAATAAATGTGGGGGATTATTGTATATATAAATTAATTTATATATGTATTGATTTTTACTGAATTGCAAATTACTTGTGACATTGTTTAATACTTTTAAAGGCATTTAATTTTTATAGCATATCACTTACTATTTAAAAAGTACCTATTAATTAATATTTTAATGTTTCATTATTTAAAAACAAAAATGCTACTAATTAGTAGTGTTTTGATTTATATTAATAAAGAAATGTCTTTCTTCCCCTCTGATATTTAAATATATAATTTTTCTTAATGTTATGAAATCACTAGCTTTTTACATTAGCATAAGATTTTAGAGAAGGTGACTGAATTTTATATTAAATTATAAATGGAAATTTGCTACAAATGTTACCATCATTATATTTTTTAAGCATTTTTTTTCTTTTAGATCTCGTGATGAAGAGTTACGAGAACTTACTGGACATGTTTCTCAACTCAGGGCATACATTGGAGAGGGCGCTGTGCAGCAGTTACAGACTGAGGCTGAATTGCAGGTAATTATTATTTTTTAATACAGTAAATAATACTAATTAATGTAAATAAATATTCTGAGCTGGGTATAACTTCTTAATTGATTTTGTAAGTGCTTGTTTCAGCATTTCTTTAAATAAAATTAATGAGACTTTTTTTAAAATTTTAATCTTGTCATTAACTCTGCAATATAATTAAAAAGTAAAAACATTTTTTTTACATTGACTGATCCAACCTGACTCCAGTCATTAATTGAATATGAAATTAAGTAGTTTTAGTGAAAAAATAATTAGAAGAAAGCAAGAAAAGAAAAAGCATATTAACTATAAAGATTTAAATAGTATTGATAATTAATATTTATTCAGTCAGTTGGAAATGGGGGGAGGGGGTGATATTAATGTAAAAATAATTATAGTAAAAATTAAAATAATGTAATCAATAAGTTTATATTTGAAATTTAATTCTTTTTTTACTTTATTATAAGTTTTGAAAATATTTTATATTATATTGAACATTTTCATTGTTATGATGATATAAATTTGTTTTTTTTCTTTAAGTGTGAAATTTTGAAAATTTTAATAAAAATTATGTAAATTATTTGTTAAAATTAATTTTTTTAAGACAAGTAATTATTTTTTTCATTTTTTTTAAATGTCTGCTAATTTTCTAGTTTGATTTATTATTCTTTTAAAAGTTTATCTCACATACATTTGTCAGAATTGTTTATACATTTTTTTTCTGTTAACAATTAATGCATTTTTTTTTCATTACTCTAAATTGAAAAAAATTCCTTTTGAAACTCCTAAATCTCTCTCTCTATATATATTAATGCAATAATATTACTATGCCTAAATACTCAACAATTTTATTTTAAACATGAAAATTTTAAATTTCTTACTATAATATAATATAAATGTTAATTTAATTTTAAAGATTAAATATACAACATAGTCACAGTTAAATTTACATATAAGCTTACACTCTTTTTACTCATATGCTTTATTAAATTAAATGTATTTTTTAATGTATCTAATATTTTTGATTATTTATTTTTGAAGATTTGATTTCGATTGTAATTAAAAATACATTTAGTATTTTTTCTTATTATTTAAAGATATTGATTATTTAATAAATGATAAACAAATTTCAGTAGTATATAATAAAAGCATACAATGTGCTTGTAAAGAATAGCACTTATCATTATTAATGAAAAGAAACATATGTGGCTGTTATAATGATAAAAATATGTGACTGTTCATGTATTTATTTCTATTAGATTTCCTTTTTTACTAAATACTTCATGATTAAATATCATTGTTATATAAAATAAATTTTCTTCATAGTAATTATTATTTGACTGATCATTGAATTTTTTAAATAACATAGTTATTGTTGGAATTTCAATAATATCATTAAAATAAAACCACTTTAATCATATATACTTTAAGTGAAACTGCAGGCCCTAGATCTGATGAAAAGAATTTATTGTGTTGTCTTGATATATATTATACTTTAGATTACTAATATATATAGCTGATAATCTAATATCGGAACAGTATAATTAGACAAATGGATGGATAAGTGCTCTTTATTGATGGAGGCTACCAGTCAAAAATTAATGCGATGCGATGCAATGCACTGTGACTTCTCCTTAAATGGAGTCAGGAATCTCTCAGCAGCCATGATCAGAGAAACCTGTTAGCCACTTTATCTTCCTTTTCCATTGTCCACCCTAAGTTTTCCCATAATCTGCTCCATCCCATTTCTACAATATAATCTTTGTCAACTCCATGACCGTCATATCTAAATCCCCCTTATCTTTTCCCAAACCTAGCATAAAAACCAATAACTCACTTTCGGTATAATCACTTTGTTCATATTTAATCTTCCATAACTTCATTATTTGTACCCTTTCTGCTTCCAAGCATTTACATTAAAGTAACAGATGCCTAATATTTTCTATACCTTCCTTACACAACTTGCAGACTAAATCACCCACATTTTTCCGTTTACGTGTATATTCCCTTGTTGCTAAAGATTCCGTTTGAGCCTTAAACAATAAACTACTTTCCTTACTATTATCATAAATTAACTCATACCCAATGTTCTGTTTACTTCTATATATATTTAAACTCATTTTACTCTCCATACTAGTTCTCCATCTCTCCAAATCCCTATTCTTTATTAATGCATCTACTCTTCTATCCCACTCCTTACCACTATAACACTCAACAATCCTCCTAACACAATCATCCCACCTTTTGTACAAGTATACTGACATAACTTCTTTATTCAAATCTTCTGCATATCGCATTACCTTTCTCACCCAACTTGTTGCCTGCCCCTTACTTGTAACCCAATTAAATACTATTTTGGTTATTGTTTTATTATCCATAAACTGCAATCTACCGAACATTTTCAATTTGCTTTTTGCATCCCTCATATAAAAACTTGACCATCCTATTTCTCCTTGAATTGCCTCCTTTGCTGTCCACACCTCAGCATCTAATGCATGTCTTCCTACTTCCCTTTGTACTTTTTCTAAAGCAACCTAATACCCCTTTACTAACACATAACGCATCATTGCCGTATGTTAACCCTGCTACTGCCACTCCCTTCCATACAATTCTAGCTACATCATATTTATTATATGAAAACACTGTTAATTTCTTTATCAATCCCTTTCTTTTCCTTGCTTCATTTATCAATTTTTTTTCCCATTCATCCAAGCAATTTTTCTTATTACTCAAGATGATTCCCAAATAACTATATCTATTCACCACACTTAACTTTATATCCCCCAATAAGAAATCTTTGTCTTCTCTTTCCCCAGTATTCACCATCATTATATTTGATTTTTCTTTACTAAATTTAATCCCCATATCTTTACCCACCCTTGTGCATGTCCTCAGCATAACTTCCATATCTTCTCTTTTTTCTGCACACAAAAAGACATCATCCGCAAAAAAAAAAGACCCGACAATATATATATACTCTCTTGCCAACTATTAACGGTATCTCTATCCCTCTTCCAAGACTTTCTATTGCTCTTTCCATTTCACTCAAATACAACACAAATAAAATAGGTGACATAGGGCATCCTTGCCTCAGTCCCACCCCATTTTTAACTTTAACTGATTCTATATCCCCTAATTGATATGTATAGTAATTATTTTCATATAATTTCTTAATAACACCCACTAAAGCTTCTTCCATTCCCAGATTTGCTAAACTTATCCATAATCTACTTCTATTCACTCTATCATATGTCTTCTCTATATCTATAAAACTCATATATAACTGTCTACCTGAATTTCTACTCATATCTATAAGTTGTGTAACTACAAATAAATTATCTCCTATACGCCTATCTGACCTAAAGCCTTCTTGCATTTCCCCCACTACATTATTTTCTTCCATCCACTTTGCAACTCTTCCAGCCACCGCTATTGGTCTATAATTATTTTACTTTCTATGATTCTTACCTTTTCCTTTAAATAATAATCTTACTCTTGTATTACTCCAGCTACCCGGAAAAACTCTCTCTGTGCCATCTTATTAAAACATGATAGTAACTTTACTTTTGCCCTACACCCTAAATTTATTACCATCTCTGCTGCCCATCCATCTAACCCTCTTGCCTTACCACTTCTCAATTTTTTCCCTGCCTCATTCAGTTCATTTTCTGTAAACCTAATATTCCCATTACTATATGCTTTCATATTTTCTATCCCTCTGTCCTTCACATCTTTTCTATATCCATTACATAACTATTCAATATTCTCTCTAATTCTTCTCTAGAGCTACACTCTATTTTCTCCTCATCCAGCAATACTATCTCTCCCCCCAAATTTCTCCTTTTAATGTAATTCCAAAATTTTTTACTCCCATCTCTTCCACTTTTATTAATATCATCCAATAATTTACTATTTAGTTTCATTCTCTCTCTATAATTATCTATTTTAGCTTTCTTCTTCTTTTCTAAGTACTTTTCCCATTTAGCATTAATATCTTTTTCACTTTCTTTGTTCTTAATAGCACACTTATATTCTCTGCTTGTTTTTTTCCTCTCTTTTACACTTTTACTAACTCTCATTTTTCTATTACTTTTAATCTTCTGAATATTCTCACCTAAAACTCTATTTGCCACTTTTTCTATTTCATCACACCAGTCCTCATACTCATTTCCAACCAACTCTTCCATGGTTTCTTCAACTTCTATTTCATACTCTTCTAACTCATTCTTATCATTCTCTTTCCATCTACATCTTTCAGTATTGTTTCTACTTTTATTTCTATTTTCCATCACATTACTAACCATTTCAAAGTACAAAGAAATTATGATCACTATTACATACTCTCTCTTCATTATCAAACACCTTAATTTTCCGTACTTTATTCATTCCCTCTTTCTCTACCAATACATAATCTATTGTGTGGGATATTTTATTTCTAGACCATGTGTATTTTCCCTCATAAATATTTGATAAGTTTCCAATGCTCAAATTTACTCTCTAACAAAATTTCTTCAAAAGCTGTCCATTCTTATTGTCTACATCATCAATTTCTTCAATATGCCCATTCATATCTCCTATAACCATTATTCTCTTCCCCTTTTCTTTAAAACTCTGTATATCCTTAACTAGGCACTCATATATGCTATTGTTCCACTCTGTTCTAGTTTGACTATCTCCAGTAGCTATATAAACTATAGTCACCATCCATTCTTGGTTTCCCAATCTTATTTCAAACCATACATGTTCTTGGCATTTAACAGTATTTAAATATTTTTTTGATATAACACCTATACCACCACCCTTTTTTTCTTTCTCTTTTCTATTTATACCCTGCCATACCAAATCTTCCAAAACAGGTTCTTCATCTTCTCTTAGATGTGTTTCCACTACTGCTAATACCTCAAGCCCTTCATTTTTAATTGCTTTGTTTAATTTCTGCCACTTTTCTGGTCTCCTACCACCTCAAATATTTAAATACACAATTTTAACAATTTTTTTTCTTTCCTAACTACTCTTTTATAAATTTTTTTGATTATTCTCCATTATGTTTATAAATAACTTGCTTACCATTAATTTTACAGACCCATTCCCTCTCCCCATCTACATTTATATCTAAATCAACTGCCCTTTGTTTATTCCTTACATCCCATCCATTCTTCATCTTTTTAATAACACTACAATTTAAAATCCCACCCTCCTTTACAAGTTTCCCGAATTATATTCTTTATAAATCAGACTCCCTAAAACATCACTTCCTTGTTTCCCTAAGTACAACCCATCTTTACCCCCTCTTCCCAATAAAAAAACCCCACACATCCACAAACGTAACATCATTTCTCTCACACAATTCTTTCAATCTCTCATTTATAGAACATGCCCTATGTAACATATATTTTTTATCAAATCTTGGTAGTAATACAACTATTCCTACTCTTCCTTTAACCATACTCAAATTCCTAATCAATTCTGTGTACTCACCCATTACTCTCTCTGATGCCTCTGATAAATTATTAGTCCCTACTATAACATATACATCCTTATTCCCTTGCTTCTTTATCTTATCTGTAACATCCCTAATTTTAGCTCCCAGCAAACATACTCTTATATACCTGTTTCTATTTTCCCTTGCAATTATATCTCCACATTCTCTTATTAATGAATCCCCCATCAATACTGTCTCATAGTCTACTTTCTCTGCTTCATTCACAACCTTCTCTACCACCTTCTGGACTTCCTTATCTCCCTCTTCCTTATCATTCCTACTCAATAATTCCTTTATCTGCTCACACTTCGTCTCTAACGATTTTAATTTTGCTTATACATCCTTTACCTCTTCCTCTATCTTACTTATTCTTTGGCTAACCATCTCCAATGCACTACCTATTTTTCCATCCATATCTCTTGTCACTCCACTACAAACACACTCTATCCTGCCTTCCTCAACTATGTTTTGTTCCATTTCTCCTGCCTTCCTCAACTTCATTTTGCTACATTTCTCCTGACTTTCTCTTTACACTACCTACACTTTGAAACCACTTTTTCACCTCTTTTATCACATTCACACACTGTCTACATAACCATAAACCTGTTACATCCTTCCTAGTCTTATTTAAGCATTTCAAATGGAAAACCTCATCACATATATTACATTCTACCACAGCACGTCTAATTCCTTTCTGACGACTATATATGCATTGTAAAATACAAATGCAATCCATATTACTTATTTTCCAAGCCACCTTTTCTATATTTAACTTTATACTTTCTCTCCTACTCTTCAAACCCTTTTGCACAGAAAGATAAAAAATTTTACTTTCAAAAATGATCGATCAATAACCAGTTGCCATTGCCACCTGGTGGCTATTGATTAGTCTTGTTTACATAGATATTTCTAACTTTTAAAATGAATTCACTTAGTAAGTGGTCACATATTAATTTCTAGAATTACAGCTGATAATAATTAAGTGATTAAAATATTATTCTGTTTTTTTTTTTTAAAACTTACCTGAAATTATCATTATTTATTTTTGCATTTTTTAGGGTTTAGAATTTGAGCAGATGAGCCTCATGTCTACAAATGAACTGCTAGAAGTGCGGCTGGATGCTCTCAATAAGATTCTTGCCCTCCAAGAAGCTGAACTAGCTTTGGTAAGTGTTGTAATATGCACATCAGTTATTATAAAAACATGACATTAATTAATTACATAAAATGCCATTTTAATTTATAAATAATTGACATTATAGAATTTAATTTTTATAGAATGAAAATATGCTGAGAATACTGCACAAAATTATGATTATATATATATATAGTTTGAAAGGTCTCCCAGCATAATGATTAACATATCAATCTTCTATGTATTTTATCTTCATTTGAATCTCAATGACTCTTAGTTATTTATTTTATAGTAAGCTATTCTTGGATAGAGGATTAATCAATTAAGGAAAACTATAAACTTTAACAAATATCTGAAGACAGACAGTCAAAAATAAATTAAATGCTGGTGATAATATATTTTTGTTATATATTGATGCAGATTGTCTCATACCCACAATACATTGAATGAAAAACCTGATAGTGTGTGCATGTGCATATACATATATGTAGTTTATGAAGAGCAGAAGAAATGTATACATACAAAAATTATTTATGTAAATATTAAAATTAAATCTAGAATGATGTAAATATTAATTAAATAGGTAATAATATTTTTCAAATTTTAATAATTTATTTTAAAATTAATTAAAAAGATCTTTAATAAATAGATTATTTATATCTGATTCTGATAAAAAAATACTATAAGCCTAAAATATTAATATAACAAAAGGCAAAAAAGAGACTATTTTGTAAAAATAAAGATACTGTTTAAATATACTTGTAATTATAAAAGTTCATTATTGCTTCTCAGAAAAGACATTAAGAAAGAAATTTCAATCAAGAAATAATTTCTGTGCTCTTAATCACAAGAATGTAAAATATATTTTCATAAATATATGTGCTGTGTACACACACGTATTCATATACATTTTATTTATTAAAGGGTAAATAAAGGTGTGTGTGTGTGGAAGCTGTTAATAAAAATATGATAAAATATTCCAGAAAAGAAAATATGCAGAAAATGAAAACTTACTGGAAATAGCAACAGGCTAATTTGCATGTAAAGAAAAGTTACTTTATGCAAATTATCCAAACTGATAAAAATGCCTGCAGAAAAAATAAGCAGTGTGTCTAATGAAGTCAGAATAATGGAGGAAGAAGAAAAGTAAACTAGTAGAAAGTTAAACTAGTAACGTGAAATTGTTCTGGAATTAATAAAAAAAGAGCTTTAGTCAAAAATCAATTTGGATTATCTCTCAATAATGAATGTGAGCTGTAAGATGCTTAGAGAAATAAAGTTACAGAATTGTAGTGTTATAAACTACAGAAATAAGGAGACTTCATGTAGGTTAATCTCTAAGGAGATATGAACTTTGAAGAGATCTAAGTGATCTTACACCCAACTAGCAAATCAGCAAGTTGGCTTACTAATATCTTACTAATACCAATTATTATTATTATTACTCAGAATAAATAAACTCTTGAAGTTTTATTTAACAGTTGTTGTTTTTCATTATTTAACAAATATAATTATTCAGCTGCCAACTGATTGCTTTGCCCCAAATAAATATAATAAACAACAATTGTATTAATAGTTAGAATTTTTATTTTTATTAAGAAAAAAAACACTTAGTTTATTTATGTAGTTTCGGAAACATATTTTTTAGCTCAGAACTTGCCATCAAGAATATTTTTGTTACTAGCAGGATTTCCTGCTGTTTATAGTTTAGACCTACACTGAGATACATGATGTTGATGCTTTCTCTATTTACCATATAGCCAATTCTATGCTGAAATCACTGTGTATCTTGTCTGAAATTCAAATATTAAAATATGAATTGAAAACTATAAGCAGTTGAACTGTCTGTTCTCATTAACGAGAATATTTTTATAAAGCTAGCTATATGTGAAGCCAATTTAAATATATATAGAAACTGTGATAAAAAGAAATTACTATTTTCAGAGTAATCCAATGGTTTATATACTATTTATATATGAAGTTTAATACACATATGTGCAGAGGTATAGAAGGCATAGATTTGCAAATTATTGTAGAAAGCAAAGAAACTAATGTTATATTTATAAACTGTGTGAATTATTTAAAATCTAAATTCCAATGTTAAAGAAGTGGTAGGGGAAAAATCTTTTTTTTTTTTTATTGTTACAAAAGAAGATTTGTTATTATTTTGGCAAAAATAATTTAACTTTTATCTACTTGTTTTAAAAAGATTTTTGAATAAATTAAGAGGTGCAAATGGAATTAGGTTACAAAAATTCTAATAAGTGTCAAAGTCATCAAAGAAAAAAAAAGCACCAGTTCACAGAAGAAACCAATTTTTTCGAAGATAAAAATTGTTTAATTATTAATGGACAAACTTTCATTTTTATTTATGAAAGACTATAGGCTAATTTATATTTAGAAAAATGTGATTAAAGAAAAAATACAGAGTAGGATTACTATTAAAAATTATTTATAGTGAATCATAAATGGAAATCTATTTTCTTTTAGTTTCTATGTGTAACATGGAAATAATTACATGTTAAAATCATTTAGGCTATAATTCAAAATATATAAATTAATTAACTAATTAATTTTTTAATATTCTAATGAATACATATATAAATTAGAAAGTGTTCATATCTAAGTCAATTTACCATATTTATAGTTATATAAACAGATGGACTTTCAATTTAAATTATAATTACTACACTTGTTTTCTACCCATTTAATAACTAATGCAGTTGGTTCAACAGAAAATACATATTTTGGAGATGGTTATATAAGATGGAGTGGATAGCTGAAGAAAGCTTCAAATCCCCTCTAATTGTAACTAATGTACCTCTGATATTTTTAAATACATCAGAATCTGATTGTAATTATTTATTTTATTGTAGAATATTTAGACATCATTTTATTATTATTACTAATTAATTAATTAAATTATCAGTCATTATCTTTAAATTACAGTGAATTTATTTAAATAGTGAATTAAATATTTTGTCCTCTTTGTGTATTTTTTACTCTTGTATATATATATATATTTGATAGAGTATGGATACTGATAGTTATAAAATAATAACTTTACTATTGCTAAAAATCATTTTTAAAGTCTACATATGTTATTATAATGGTATATGACTTATTTATTTATCGCCAATACATACATAGTACCAATATAATCTTGAGCTAAACTGATTATTTTCCTGATCACATAATATTTATGTAGCAATTATTTATGTACATCCAATTAGCATTATGCTTCTTTTATATTCAGTTATGAATTATTGACCAACATGAAGCATATTGCTGAGGATGAATATCTTCATATACCTTCAAATACTGTGGGGTGATTAATATATATATTCACTTTTTTCTCCATTTCATTATAACATATGATTAACGATAAGAAATACATGAAAACATAGCTTGTATACAATTTTCTATAATATTATATTATAGACTTATATATTGGGTGCTTTATTATAAATACTGTATCACTCAGGTTGTCACAAATATATTTTCTTACTTTTACTCTTTAGATTAATCAATAATTTATTTCATTAACATATACTCCAGTCACAACTCAAAAAAAAAAAGAAGAAAGATAAATATATTTAAATATTAAAATTTAATGCTGATTAATAGGTAGATAATCATTCACAATGAATTTTAATAGTAAAATCATACTAATTAATTCTAGCAAGTAAAGAAATATGAAATATTAGAATTTCTTTTATTTGTTAAATCTTTTCTCTTTGAATACTCTTCATCAATGCATGCTATTACGTAAATAATTTAATATCACTTTAGTAAAGCTATCTGCTTTGAATTCATTCATAAAATTCTCTCATAAAAAGATTATATGCTGTGTGTGTAGCAAAAGTTTCCAAAGTTAAAATCAAAACATGTTTTAGGAAATGATGTTTAAAAGTTCTTATGGACAAGACTAATACCATGGTCAGAAGGAAATTAAAAGATTCTGATCTATTGAAATATTACTTATTTTTCTTTTCTGATTAATGTGTCATTGAGAGCTCCTGTGATACTTTGTGAAATAATAGTGAGAGTGTATATATTTTTAAATTTATTATTATTTTTTATCAGAAATTTGACTAATTATTGACAAAATAAATTAAAACAAATTTGTAAATTGTTATTGACTATTTATAGGATTGTATTAAGTAGTTGATAATAATATCATCATCATCATCATCAACCATTATCAATCCACTGCAGGATGAAGGTCTCTCCAAGGTTAATCCATCTCTCCGATCTTTAGCTTCTCTTCTCCACAACACCCCTGCACATTTTCTTATTTCATCCATCCATCTCACATGTGGCCTCTTTCTGGGTCTTTTACAATCTCTTGGAATCCAGTTTAAAATTTCAATTGTCCATCTATTATAATATGCATGGTTCAAATTAGAACGAAAATGGCTAGAAAAAATATTAAATTAAGAAATGATGATTTAGTTTGAAGATAAACTTTATTTAATAGTAATTATTATGCAATCAACTTTTCATTCTAGCTAAATAAATTTCTTTAATTTTGATAAACTTTATTTTACTATATTATGTTTAGCGTCTTAAGGATGATGCTGAAGGCACTGTACAAGGTTTGCTCACCAGGTAAGATGAATTTTCTATGTAGATTAATTGAGATGTGCACTACTGTATTAATATTTTAAATATCAGATATACCCGACCTAAATAGGCCATGATTTCTTTAATTGGTACCTCTAACAATTTTTTTAAAGATTTAATGTAAATTAAACAAAAGATTTTAATATTATATAAATAAATGTGAGAAATGTAGTGGCCTGAAAGCCGTCATTTTTGTAATAATTTTTTTAATTGGTTTTTCGAAGTCTATATAAATATCACTATATTTATAATATTTAATTTTAGTAATTGTTTTGTAATCTGATTATTATCCTGTGAATTTGACATGTAAATAAAGGTGAGAAATTCACAATTGAAAAATTTAAAAAAAAATGTTTAGAGCAACCCAGCCTTCAGAAATGTAGCCAGAAATGTATTAATAAAGTTAAATTAAAATTTACAATTTTAAATATACCTGTTATATTTGATATGTGAATTTGATAGCGTTACAGACATCTGCTTTGAAAAAAAAATTACGGTTATTAATGTCAGAATTACTTTTTTCACATAAAATATTTGTAATATAAATTATGGTTTAGTTAAGTATAATTATTTATTTATTAAAACAAATTTAAAGTTGTTTTTTTTTTAAAGTTTCAATTGTGAATTTGACAGCATTACTTATGGACAAACATAATAGTTTTTTTTAATTGGTTTGACATGTGACAATCTCACAAACAAACATAGATTCACATCACATGCCAGCCTTATGAAGAAACATACATTCACGAATCAGACAACAGAGAAAATAGGGATTTTAATATATAGATCACTATGTTGTCAAATTTATTTACTATATTCCAGTGACTATATACTATAAGAAAAAATTCACTTTAGTGTCAATTGGATAAAATCATTAAAAATAAAAAGATCTCCGGAATGAAGATTATTTTTGGAAAACCTTGCTTTCATTTTTAATTTTTGTTCCTTTTGAAAGTTTGGTTTGCTATATCTAATGATAGTAGAAATTTATTCTTGAGGATATGTAGTGTTACAGTTTCTCTCTGCTTTTTGCAGTAAAGTTGAATGTCCATAAAAACATTCTATCAATGCTCATCTATTATGATGATATTTCTCCAAATGTCAATTCCTGATAATCTTAAGTTTTAATATCAATTGTGATATTAAAGAGTTTCCCCTTTTATTTTTTGAGTGGCTAATAATTATGAGCAAGATCTTTTCTATTTTGGATGGAGATTGTTAAAATTGTGTTTAGTTTTTGACTATTCATAGTTATGTTTCTTAATAATAAATATAGGGGATTTGAATCACTCAGACTTTCAAGTAACCCTTCAACTATCCACACTATCTCATACCACTGATACACATGATCACACACATGTAGAAAAGATAAATAGTTACCAATATACGTATTTCGTGCTGAACCAGCACTCATCAATTGGTCCAGGTTATCATCTCCCACACATATATATAATCACTACTCAGTTTATATTAAAATAGCAAACCCTCATACTTTAATGGATAGGCTTCAGTGTACTCCAACCTCCCCTCTTCAGCCATCCATACCATTGAAATCTGATCCCATGCTGATGCCAATATTATTGCCATGCCCATATTGACCTCAAGTCACTCTGTCTCCTCATGTATAGGACCTTATCGATTTAAATAATAATAATAATGTAAAATACTTCATTATTTTGATGTTGTTCTGAATTTTAAATTCTAGAATAAATTATCCCAAGAAAGTAACATGCATTTGCAATGACTACTGGTGATGAAGTTTTAACAGTTGTAGTACTCTTTTGTCTAATTATCCCAATCTGCCATTGGACATTAATGTCAACATTCTAAAAGCTATTATTATCATTTTGATTATATTCCTAAGTTTTTTTATTTATAAATTTTTGCTTTAAAAGTCTACTGTTTACTTTTTTTTTTCACTTTTTTTAATGATTCAATAATAGTATCTTATAGAATTATAGATCTAAAACTTCTAATTTTCAAATTGAAACTGCTATAAAAAATTAAATTTTCACAAAGGGAATAATTAATAAATAAATAGAATATCATTGGCATATAATAAGACTACAACAATATTTCTGAAGATCATTATCCATTTTTAAAGTTGCCAAAATATTTATCAATGTAATATTATTAAAATTTTATGTAAATAATTTTATTCATGCACAATTTAAAAATGATACCATATTCATTTTCTTTAATCATAATGGAAGTTTAGTGACAGTAATTTATGACTATATTTCTTTTCATATATGATGTATTATTACATTTTAGTTGCTCATATAATATTATATTGGATACTACGTTTTCTTAATGTATAATTGTAAAATAATTTTTGTTTATGAAACATAACTTTATGTAAATAATATAATCTTGTATATATTGTTTGATTTTTAAAGTCTCATGATGATGGCTAAGAATAGTTGAAATATTTCCAATAACTAATAAAAACTATAAAAGAAAAATACTGAGGAATAATATTGCTTTGCAATTAGATTTTATCTTCAAATTTCTATATATATTTTTAAAAATATCACTAATTTTTTGTTATTTAAGTAAACTGTGTGGAGTAATTTGTTTTTAATAAATATAGCTTTAACAGAATTTATTTAACTTTAAATTAGTTGGAATTATTCCAGAACGATTGATTATATGTACATATGTAAACATATTTATTAAAATTTTTATATTAGTCATATGTCTCTCTCCTTTAACTTTTGAATATCAAAACTGTTTAAATGAAATATATAGTTATAATGATGTTGATCAAAATTTTCTAGTAATAATTATTCATTATATATGTGTATATTTATTTGTTTAGGTGGAGAGAGAAAGTGTTTGGTCTTCTTGTACAATTGAAAAGTGAAGAAATTTCTCATAAGAGGGCTCTACAAACACACCAAGAAAAGGTTTTTATTTTCTTATTGTTTATAATTTTAAAAATGTATATCTACTTTTAAAAGTTTTGTATTAATGAATTTTATTATTATTATTATTAAAACTACGATCTTATCATTATCATGTTTATTTTATATATTTTAAATATTTTTATTTATTTTTTTGGATAAGAATTTGTTTCTAATAAATTATCATAAAATGGAAGTAAATATAATGCGTTATGTTTTTTTTTTTTTGCATATAAATAAATTGATAATATTTAAATAGGTTACTTAACAATAGATATTATGTTAACACAAAAAGTTTTTTAAATATTGTTTTGTTACCCTCTTCATTGTAATTAATATCAATTTTAATAAAAGAATACTATTTATATATAGATAGAGAGACAGTCCAAATTTTGTTTTTGATTTATAATTTTTTTTTTTAATATTTATTATACATATGCAATAGACCAATATCACCTGGTAATTCAATTATAATTTACCCAAAAATAAAGAAAGAAAAAATTAAACATTAAAATTTATAAATTAATAAGAAAGATATAAATTTAAGATATATTAAATATTTGAATATAAACATGCCTATGTGTTTGAAAAGGATGGTTTTTAACAAATGTGTTTTATCAGTTCTGATTTATGGATCTGAGACTTGGACACTTAATAGAAGAGCAATACAGAGACTTCAGACCACTCAAAGGAGTATGGGGAGATGTACGTTGGGAGTAACAAGAAGAGATCGAAAACGCAATGTATGGGTAAGACAACAAACAGGTGTTACTGACCTTATTGAAAAAATTAAAAGATTGAAATGGAGTTGGGCTAGACATATTGTTAGAAGAGATGATAATAGATGGACAATTGAAATTTTAAACTGGATTCCAAGAGATTGTAAAAGACCCAGAAAGAGACCACATGTGAGATGGATGGATGAAATAAGAAAATGTGCAGGGGTGTTGTGGAGAAAAGAAGCTAAAGATCGGAGAAGATGGATTAAACTTGGAGAGACATTCATCCTGCTGTGGATTGATAATGGTTGATGATGATGATGAAACAGTTGACATTTTATTGTTTACAATATTTGTTCTAAGTCTCACATAGCACAATCTAACAGTCATGTTTTTTGCATTCTGATAAATGATATTTTTTTCAATGATGGAATTTAAAATCTATATTTAAATAATAACATAATTAATTGACAAGATAATCTTCAATAATTGATTAATAAACATGAAGCCATAAAATTTCATATATTGGATTTTTGATATATAACTTTACATTTATTTAAAGATGAAATCTATTTTTCGCCCCTCCCCCCCTGACTTTTTTTAAATTGCACAATGATTATTACACTTTTTAAATACAAGACCGTTAAATAATTATAACATTAAAATTATGATATTTACAATTTCTTTTCCATAAATCAAATCTAATGCATTTGAGTTTTTTTTTATCTTTATTTCTTTTCCTTCAAAAATTTAAAATTTCATTTGAAATTGCTTATTATAATAATTCTACCTACTATAATATATATATGATTTATGTTCTGTAAGTTGTAAAATAACTACTGTTAATTTAATTTCATTACAAAATGAAAAAAAAAAAGGATATTTTTATAAGAAAAAAAAAGTATGATTTTACTATTATTACTTTTTTTTGGAGAGAGTAGAGTTAAATAAATACATGTACCAGTTTACATATATAAATATAAATTCTATTTTTTTTAAAAATTATTTGTGTTTATAATCTTGATTTGTTTATGCACTGTAATTTTTAAATTAACTTACATTATAAATATGTGTATATATATTATAAAAAAGTCAGTGTTGTGTATATATATATGTGAGTGTAAGTAATCAATAAAAACCAGTCACCACTTAGACAATCTCCCAATATCAATAACAATCAACAATTTCCAAACTGTTGTCAAGGCAATCTCCTTTTAACAATAAGAGTGAAATCCTATCTTTATTAATAAAAGGAGCCTTGACAACAGTTCCCACCCTTATTGTTAAAATAAGATTGCCGTGACAACAGTTAGGAAATTGTTGATTGTTATTGATAAAGAGATTGTCTAAATGTTGACTAGTTTTTAATGATTACTTATAAACCCATTTAGCCTTGAGCATTATTACACTTATTATATATGTAAGTGTATGTGTGTATGCTGAAAAACTGTTTCACTTGTACAATAGTGTAAATATTGTAAAAAATCCGTAATATTTGCTTAGGATATAGGATAAAATGTAGTGGATGTCATGACTCCACTATGAAAATATGATAGTATTATTATTACTTTGCATGTAGTATAAGTATATTGATAGGCTGATGTGTTTTTTTTACATATATAATGAACTAACAATTTATTGAATGTTTACATGTCATTTTATCGTATTCATTGTTACCTTTTTTTGTTCTCAAGTTAAGGACGATGGCGATATATATTATAAACATATACATCCATTAATTTTCAGCTGTTGCTTTTTAACATTTATCATTAGATGGTCCTGATGCAATATTTATCCACATGGAATAGTTTTTGATATTTTATTTTATTTAAAAGGTGAAAATAATAAGAATCAAATATTTTTCTTTTAATTTTTATAATTCGCAGATATACTGTTTTTTTTCTTTTTACTAAAGATAGAATTTTATTAGAAGTTTAAAAAGAAAGACTTTTGTTTATATAATTTAAAACTTCTTACTAAAAGTCTTGAGAAAGCTTTTTCTTTTATTAATAACTTTCTGTTAAAAATCTTTAACAGAATTTTTAAAAATTTAGATTTTTGTTTTGTTTGTAACTTAGTATTAAAATTATTAATATTTTATGTAATAATTGAAGTGGTAAAAGTTGACATAAAAAATTAAATGGATATTTAATTTTTTTTTTACTTTTTATAATAAATTAATGATTACATAAGATTATTAATTAAAAAATTTAAGGTTAATATATAATTAATATCATCTTAGATTTTTTAAAAAAAACACAATTACTATATTAAATTTATTTTTATATATTGTACTTTCTACTTATACAGAAATACATATACATTTTGCAAATAATAAGTGATGAATATTTTGAAGCATAATATCTGAGCTATATTTAAATGTAACTGTTAAATCGTACTCCATTAGTATTGTATTTCAGTAAATTATTATTCCATTCTATCATTTTAACATATTTATTATTTATTTTATCTGATTCTGACAAATACTGAATCAAGAATTCATTGTATTACTGTATTACTTATCATTAATGGACGTTCATATAATATATATACATTTTTTCCAAAATCATATATATAAATAAACAGAATTCTCCCTCTATGTATGAAATAAATAAACAAAGAATTTCGGATGGTATTAAATTTAGTTTGATAATGACATTGAAATTTAATACCATCTGAAATGAGATTTTTTATTTATTTCACCGCAAGAGAGAGATGAATTAATTCCAGTTCTATTTCTATATATTAAATGCTGAGCAATATTAAATTGTTAATTTGATTTGTAATTAATTGTCAATGTGAAAATTATTTCAAATGAGACACTGTCTTTACTTTTTATTTAGTTAATTATTATTTTATAATTAATATTGTCATATTTTGATCTGGATTAAGTATCAGTTCCACTTTTATATTTCATCATCATTAGCAAACTAAGTTTAATATCATTCAAAAATGAAGAAGAGACAGTCATTTTTTTTTATTTATTTAATTCACCAGTGTAAGTATGGTGAGTTTATTTATTTATTTCACAGATAGAGAGAAGTTAATTACATTTCTATATGTTAATTGTTATGTAAATACTTATATATATCCATTCATGCATAATATATACACATTATGAAATTGTATTTTATTATGGATTTCCTCATTTTTAATTTTTATTTTATTTTACATAAATAATAAATATTTTCTTTATCTTGTTTGTTGATGCTGATATATATTTTTTCTTTATAAACTTTAATTAATGCTAAACTTAAATGGAATACTTTAGAAAGACCTTAATCAGTCTAAAATAAAAGTATATCCACCTAGTTTTCAGTAGGAATTAAAAACATATTTTTAAAACTTTTTTAAAGGAAAATAATAGAAATAATATAAAAACAAGTATAGTATCAATAATATATAAGTATAAAATATAATAGGGTCAATATGGAATCCATTATGGATCTTTCATTCAAAGTTTGAATGAAAATGAAACATAATCTGAGTTAAATCATGAGAACAATATGGAACGTTGGAGGAAATTAACAGACAAAAGAGGAAAACATGTGGCTGGAACTTGAAACATGATTATAACTGAAGACAGACAAAAAAGCTGACAGGTAAGAGTTAAGATAATTCTGAAATTTCTATAATGCATATTTGTATACTTGTTGAGTGGAGAACTCTAATCATTGTTGGAATTCATAGTTAGTGGGATAAATTGATAATTTAGATTTCATTAATTGAGTGACCAATAAGAAATTCTTGATTAGTGGTATCTTCTATTGTTTTGTGAATTCATTGCAGTTAGATACTTTTTCATTTTCCAACTTTATCCATACTTTCTCCAGTCATTTAATCTGATATAGAGTTTGGTCATTATGAACCTTTCATCTTATTGATTATCTCTCTACCTAATTATGTTAATGTGATTGTCTATTGGTGCAATTGCACTTCCATTTTTTAATTACATACTCAGAAACTTTAACTCCATTTTTTGTTTTGCAAATGTTAGTATATAATATATACGAAACTGTCAGAATTGAGAAAGCAGCAATCAGAAAAGATTTAACAGATCTAGTTGTGATTTTGTGTAAGGCAATAGAGTTAATAATGAGTGATTTTGAAATTGGATATATAATAGGAGTTTCACTTGCCAAATGGTTATGTTTAGATATTTCTAATTATAGACATCATGCTCTCATAAATGGGATGGATTTATAAAATATGGTTTAAAAATAGTTTGCCTTAAGTATATCTAGCTAGATTAATATGCCAAGCACATTGATCATTTAATTCACAGAAATATTTATAATATCAGTATTGGTGATGATATTGCAAGAAATTTTATTTGTAATAAAGTTATTTTATTTTTGTTTATATAAATAAATAATTGAATGTGTGAACCTTTACTTGAAATGGACTATTATTAAAGATGGGAATATAGGTCATCACTTATAATTATGAAGTCGCTATAATTTAATACTGATAAATTCTTTACAACAGCTATACAGATATCAATATTTTTTATACATTAAAAGCCTTTTTCAGCACCTGATTTGGTGCCCTTTTCAAATGTTAATAATCTATTACATTAACGAACTATTTCAGACATAGAACCATCTAGTGTTCAATAATGAAATATTATTGGTGTTATTTGTTTTATGTCTGAAATAATTTGTTAATGTAATAAATTATTAACATTTGAAAAGGGCACCGAATTAGATGCTGAAAAAGGCTTTTAATGTATAAAAAATTTTGATATTTAAATAGCTGTTGTAAAGAATTTATTATATTCTGATTATTATTTATGGAAGAACAGCATAAAGACATTTATTCTTTTCCAATTTAATACTGGTATAGAATTCTCATTTAAAACTCATCTTCCAGAAGAAAGAGCTTTAATTAAACAAAGACACTTCTATTAAATCTTTTTAAGAAAAATAGTTCATTGACTGAAAGAAGATTGGGATTCATTGTGAAGTCTAACATGATTCTTTTATTTTTTAGAAATTAATATATTGAGATGGTTGGGTCTGGTTGTGTCTCATTTTATAGAACAACATAATAATGTTTATGCATATATATTGAACCGATTTCGAATATGTGCATTTGAAACACCGGTCTCTTAGGCAGAGAAGAACATACTCGGAGAGTATGTATGCCCAAACGATAGCTATAAAGTATATAACTAATGTTACATTTCCAGGACATAGCTTCTTCTCGGCTGTTGAGTTGAACACCACGTCCAAAGCACTTTTTTGTTTGTGTATAACCACAGGCACCAGCTGCTTATTCTAAAAGAATACTAAAAGAATAGACAACACACTTTGAACAGTGGCCACTAACTCAACGCCTAAATCCACGACTAGCTCAGTTGTTTGTAGTCACTAACAGATTATATCTAATTAGTGGTTAAAAGACTTGATAAAGGAATTGTAAAAGGAATTTATAAAAGGAGATTGATAAAAAGAATTGACCGACAAATAAAGTTTAATTTTAAAGATAATTTATTAACTAACATTTATTTACTAAATTTAAACATTTTATAATTCTAATAAAACACACGCATATTTTAAATTAACATTTCTAAATGGTTTAAATATTCCTATAGATTTAATAACAGAACACTCTAATTTAACTAATAAATATTGATATAATGATCACGCACATATTAATTCATGTACACACATAATAATAATAAAGTATTACATAGCATTTGGAATTTAATCACACATATCAATAGTTCATTTATGTATGATATAAAGTTCATATAATTAGACTCTTGAAAGATTCGTATGAATTAATGCAGTGCAATGGCTATTACAGTATAAACGAAATAAGAAAATGTTTTTACCTAGGCTTTTGAATGTAGACGTAGAATTTTGTTCTCTTTGGTGGCTGCTTTCGGTGAGGATATTTCCATTATGAATGCTTACCAGCCGGCTGGGACTCTTCTTGATGAGTTTCCTGATTTTCACGATTATTACTATTGGAGACAATTAAATACTGACGGAGATTTTCTAAGTTGTTACGTTGACATTATTTCACGGGCAGATCTTGCTGTTTTCATCGGACTTTTTAGGCTATGGAGAGGCGTGAATTCCCAAAATCTTCTCAACACTGCATTTTGTTTCTTAACTGACTCAATTAATTTCTGAACAGGACTACTCAATTACTTTGTGAACTGCACTCACTCAACTAATTTGTGAACTGAACTATTGTCCGATAAAAAAGTCTATTTATACCTGCGACGTGTTGTCATTGTAATATCTCCTTCAAAGATCTGTTGTCAAAATTCCAGTGATAATCATTTGATAAACGTGTTTTGGAAGATTGCTTAATTAGTAATAGCCATGCAAAAATGTTGTTTGATATTAATTAATAACCATTGCCATGTTTTTTAATGATAATCTTCTTTAACTCTCATTTATTTAAAATAACATTTGTTCTATTGTTGACAATCGCACATATATATGCACATATATTAGTTTTAACATTATTTTTTCTTTAATTAAACTTGAATGAAAAGAGATTTGTATGTTTTAACTTTTTAAATTATATTTTTACGAATACTAATAAAAACTCGTTACTTCCTTTTATAACCCTTAGTTTAATTTCTCTAACGAAACACCCCTCTCCCCTTCTGAAATTAACGCTAGAAAACTATTTGATTCTTATCTTTTCCGAAAACAAGCTGCAATAAACTCAACATTTAATTTTATGTTTCTCTTTAACGAAAGATTATTTTAATAATATAATTTTAGATAAAATTATATGTGCCTATATCAATATAGGTACATTACACCGTCCTTCCTTTTGAGAGTAAAATGCGTCATTTTTGACCATTTTATCTCTGACAACATTAAATCTTAATTTATTATTCTTTCTAAGTTTGCTTTGTGGTATCTTTTCCTTTTCCATGCTAAGGGCAATCTCCAATTATGCTTTTCTTCTTTCTATGCTGGTAACATTGCTTACAATGTTCGTCCTGGATAATGACCATGAGGACAAACTAAATTTGTGGCACAGGGATCTTTTATAAACGAAGCTTCGGCTGCCGATTCTCTTGATCGGACTTTGACTAAGAAAAGGTGGCTGCAAATGGCAGGAATTTCAACTGTCCATTTCCGACTTACGCCCTGGAAAACGATTGCCGATTCTCTTGATCGGACTTTGACTAAGCAGCTGCAATGGCAGGAATTTTCAACTGTCCATTTCCGAGTTACGCTTTGGAAAACGAGGTACGAGATATGGGGATTCTCCCCTGAAAAGTGACTTACGACTTACTCTGGTTGTTGCCAGTGCGCTTTTTAAAAGAGGAATGATCCCGCTAATCCGTTGCAGGTACTAGAATTTATCCAGTCGACAGCTTTAAACGTAATCCTTATCTAACTTATTTCAATACTACCTCATCCCTTTAGATTCAAACCCTTATACGCTGTTAATACAACTTAGATTGACTTTTATTTATATTATTTTAACCTTTCAATATTATTTTTAACTACACATGGACATTACTTTAACATATTTATTTGTATTAATCTAATCTTACACCATTATTTCAAACCATTACGAACATTATTTCAACATTATTTATTTACACTAATCTTATAATATTATCTTTAAACTATCACGGACATCAATTTACATATTTATTTATATTACATATTACTTTTAACCCATTACTTTAACTTATATATTAACGTGTGTGTACTCAGAAAAAAAAAAACTGTTTTACTTTATTGCGATTCATTATCATACAAATATCTATTTGACTAACTTAATTTTATTCTAGAAATTCCGTTATCTTTTCATTTATTTAAACCTACAACTTTACTTTTACATCATTAACTTGACCCATTTATTTAACTTGATTTTATTGATTGATTTTTTTTTTTTATTTGAGCTGTTTGTTTACGAGCATTTCTTCTTAATTAATATGTGCGTGGAAAAAAATCTTTTATTTTGCGAAGCCTACGTTATTATTATTACTTGCAACATTTCATTTATTATTATTCATTCATTTTTAAATTTATTGTCTTAAGTTTTAAATAGAAGTTTCAGATTTAATTTATTAGATTTATTTACTTTAGAATAATCATATTCGTGCTCATTGTCCATTTCCGGTCCTTTTTGTTTATTTCCTTTACTATTCCGCCCGTTTACTAACTCTTAAACTATGTCCGGCGGCTCCTTTTTTCTTTCTACAAATTCTATAATATAAACTAACTTTCCTCTCTTATCGGTTCCGCTTTTATATTTTATTGCTTTATCTCTTTCTCTTTCCATTCTGTTTTCGACTTCGTAACTCAGAAAACCTTTATACCTAGACAAACTCTGAATTACTTCAATCTGGGAATATTTTTTTCTACGCTTTCTCTTTGTTTTAAATCTACGTCTACAGTGAATGCGAACGTTTACTTTAACCTTTTTAAATTTTTGTAAAAACTTTTCTACACTATCTACTACCTTGAACTTATGTTTGTCTACTTTATTTATCACAACGCTATCTGATTCTAATTCAATTTCTATGTCTTTTATCACCTCAACTTCCTTTTCAACTTCCTGACTTTCTTTAATTAAATCTAACTCTATAACTTCTTGGTTCTTCTCTACCTTTATCGTTATCTCACATCTTATTTCTCTTACTTCTGCTCTGAGTTCTTTAATTTCTGTTTTAATCTGACTAATTTCTGCCTTCAATTCTGCTTTAAGTTCTTCTTTGAGCTCTTGTTGGCTTTGCTCAAATTTCTGACACAATTCTTGTTGAGTTTGTTTAATTTCTTGACGCATTTCTTCCATCATATTCATCATCATTTTCATCATCATTCGCGTCTCAGATACTTCTTCTTTCTCCTTTTCTACTAACTGGGGATTTTTAAAATATATTGGGCTTTCTTTCGGATCCATTTTCAAAAATTTCAATTTCAAAGTACTACTGCTTATGTTAAACTAAATTTAAATACGACTTATTTATTTATTTTTTCTTACTAAGACAGAAACTCATGCTAACTCCACCCTTTTAGTCCTTTTCTCTACCCGATCTAATGCTTTAACTCCGCCCAAATATCAACTGTCTCTGATTTGATAGCATAAATGTCAAAATCTCTTTTCATTTCGAAAAAAAAGTTTTCGGTCAATTCTTTTTTTTTTTTAAATTAAAACACTTTTACATACGTAATTTAACTTTTGTATAAAACAAAATTTTCAAACAAGAAACAAAGAATTTCATTACTATTGTTTTTTAGGTTCAGCCCCACAGTTGGGTATAGCCATTTGAACCGATTTCGAATATGTGTGATTCGAAACACCGGTCTCTTAGGCAGAGAAGAACATACTCGGAGAGTATGTATGCCCAAACGATAGCTATAAAGTATATAACTAATGTTACATTTCCAGGACATAGCTTCTTCTCGGCTGTTGAGTTGAACACCACGTCCAAAGCACTTTTTTGTTTGTGTATAACCACGGGCGCCAGCTGCTTATTCTAAAAGAATACTAAAAGAATAGACAACGCACTTTGAACAGTGTCCACTAACTCAACACCTAAATCCACGACTAGCTCAGTTGTTTATAGTCACTAACAGATTATATCTAATTAGTGGTTAAAAGACTTGATAAAGGAATTGTAAAAGGAATTTATAAAAGGAGATTGATAAAAAGAATTGACCGACAAATAAAGTTTAATTTTAAAGATAATTTATTAACTAACATTTATTTACTAAATTTAAACATTTTATAATTCTAATAAAACACACGCATATTTTAAATTAATATTTCTAAATGGTTTAAATATTCCTATAGATTTAATAACAGAACACTCTAATTTAACTAATAAATATTGATATAATGATCACGCACATATTAACTCATGTACACATATAATAATAATAAAGTATTACATAGCATTTGGAATTTAATCACACATATCAATAGTTCATTTATGTATGATATAAAGTTCATATAATTAGACTCTTGAAAGATTCATATGAATTAATGCAGTGCAATGGCTATTACAGTATAAACGAAATAAGCAAATGTTTTTACCTAGGCTTTTGAATGTAGACGTAGAATTTTGTTCTCTTTGGTGGCTGCTTTCGGTGAGGATATTTCCATTATGAATGCTTACCAGCTGGCTGGGACTCTTCCTTGATGAGTTTCCTGATTTTCACGATTATTACTATTGGAGACAATTAAATACTGACGGAGATTTTCTAAGTTGTTACATTGACATTATTTCACGGGCAGATCTTGCTGTTTTCATCGGACTTTTTAGGCTGTGGAGAGGCGTGAATTCCCAAAATCTTCTCAACACTGCATTTTGTTTCTTAACTGACTCAATTAATTTCTGAACAGCACTACTCAATTACTTTGTGAACTGCACTCACTCAACTAATTTGTGAACTGAACTATTGTCCGATAAAAAAGTCTATTTATACCTGTGACGTGTTGTCATTGTAATATTTCCTTCAAAGATCTGTTGTCAAAATTCCAGTGATAATCATTTGATAAACGTGTTTTGGAAGATTGCTTAATTAGTAATAGCCATGCAAAAATGTTGTTTAATATTAATTAATAACCATTGCCATGTTTTTTAATGATAATCTTCTTTAACTCTCATTTATTTAAAATAACATTTGTTCTATTGTTGACAATCGCACATATATATGCACATATATTAGTTTTAACATTATTTTTTCTTTAATTAAACTTGAATGAAAAGAGATTTGTATGTTTTAACTTTTTAAATTATATTTTTACGAATACTAATAAAAACTCTTTACTTCCTTTTATAACCCTTAGTTTAATTTCTCTAATGAAACACCCCTCTCCCCTTCTGAAATTAACGCTAGAAAACTATTTGATTCTTATCTTTTCCGAAAACAAGCTGCAATAAACTCAACATTTAATTTTATGTTTCTCTTTAATGAAAGATTATTTTAATAATATAATTTTAGATAAAATTATATGTGCCTATATCAATATAGGAACAATATATATATATAAAGTTGAAAGAAAAAGTAGAAATAAACACAATTTTTTTTTGTAGATATTTTCTATATATAGTTAAGGTTTAAATAATTTTGAATTTAAGATTATTTTATTATTCAAAGGACTAAAGTGAATTGAAAAGAGTCATTAACTTTTTTCAATCAAGATAGAGAAAACATTCTTAATTATTATATCCTCCCACATGACTATAAAAGGATTGGAAAAAAGATTAGAAAGGAGTTTTTAAGAGTTTTTATAGATTTTACCATGAAGTTATAACTGAAGGCAAGATGCAAGTCCAGCTGCTGCTACTAGTGCAACAATGGTAGTTTGGATTTACATGGAAGCAAGATCAAGTCTTTCTGTGTTCTCCATATCTCATATATATGTGTGTATTAGACAAGCTCATTGGAGGTCAACAGTTACCTCAATGATAACAAGAAGCCAGTCTACTGTTAGAAGGGACCAGCTTAACCAGAGAGTCCATCAGCTTGCTAAAGAATTAATTTATATGTATACTGTTTTCTCTGTATGCAAGGGGCACAGACAGGAGTACTGCATTATATATATAAAATACAAAGGTGCTATATATATATATATTGAGAATGATAGTATTTTAAATAATTTCTTGAAATGACATTTAAAATTTCTAATTAGCAAATTTTAAAAGTAAATGATTTTGTCAACTAAGAATAAAACAAGGAAAGAAAATAATAAATGACATTTGTGTCTAGATTATTTGTTCCCAGTATTGTTTATAAAGAAAAGAGAGGAAAACTTTGAATATCTTTTTTTTTAAATACTGAAAATGAGCCAGAAGGACCTGAATTTTAAATGAAACTTTCCAAACAATAATAGCTGTTTTTTTCTTTTTTCTAAAAAAATTATTTTACCTACCATAAAAGAAGAGAGGCTAATTAATAGTTTTAATTCATGATCATCTATGTCTTTATGTATCCACACATCATACATGTGCATTTATGTGAAAAATGTATTTTTAATAAGTCTATTATTTTGACAAATTAAAATAAATAATATAAATGTCAGTGTGGCATATACATTTCCATGGGTGCCCACATATATATGTGAAAACAGTCATTATTTATCTATCAGTAAAATGTGGTAACATTTTTTTAAATTATTATTATATGACAATTCCCATATGTTACAGCACATCTGTGTTCTCATGTAGATGGATGTCAAGTAGACACATATGTTATAATTAATCATATATATTTATTATTATTATATGACACTTCAAATATGTTCATAAATTATTATTCCACACACATATGTATGCTTATATAAAGTGTGTTTCACGTTCATAAATTATTATTCCGCACATATGTATGCTTATATAAAGTGTGTTTCATGTAAACCTATTTGTAAATTACAATGTAATAGGGAATTTCTTTTTGTATTCATCAAAATCAAGTCTTAATTTTAATGTATAGCCATATTCTGAAGACCTTAATTTAATTTTATTGTTATTAATAAATTGATATTTCATTGCTAAAGTTATTCCAGAGAATTTACTCAATCCTAAATATTTTCAGAATATTATATATTGTATTATCTCTTGATCGCAGTAACAATTATATAGCTTTTGTTCTCTGAGCTAGATTTGTGCATAATGGCCTATTATATAAAGGGGTCTATATTTTAGTGTTTATGGACATCCAGTTGATGATGATCCTGGATTAGTGCAAAGGGATATCCTTTAAAGTCCATACCCTACATTTTATTTAGTTTAGTCTTTATTTAGAAATTAAGTTTATAATTGGCCAGTACATTAATAGTACTAAGTGGTTGGAGCTTTGATAATGGTCAGGATATCTTTAATATCCCAGTATTATTGTTTTTATGGTTATATATTCTGATGGATTGGAACTTAAGTTTGTGCATCCAAATTAATGTTTAAACAATCTGCCCCAAGCTGGCAAGGGCTAAATAATTAGCTTGGCATATAGTAAATTTATTTCAAACCCAGTCACAAGATTGACTGTTGATTTTATTGTTGATAATTTATGATGACAAATGATTATTGCTTTTGTGTAATGCTGGTGAACTTATAGTTACTTACTTATAGTTACTTAATATAGTTAGATTTTTGATCTTTCATGCTCATTTCTTGTATGTTTAAATGTTTATTTTGACTTGGGGTTGATGATGATGAGTCCCATCACTCCATATTCATTCCCAGGGATCCATACCATTACAATATATATATCAAGAAAAGGCTAATAATTTTTAAAAAAATATCTTGCTCCACTATTGGATTTGACTACTTCTAAAAATTATGTTTTTTTTTTTTTTCTAGTTGATAATATTATTTTATAACCAACTTATATGAAAGACCATATTTTTTCTTGAAGATTTTATAGCATTTTTTGATAAAAACAAACAAACTATCATTTGAAGTTCTTGGAAATATTGGTAATGGCTTTGCGAACTTGAATAAACTTTTTGTTAATTGAATTTTTGTAGATATAAAATCATGAGTATTTTAGTTATAGTTATATAATTGAACTATTTTTTCATTTAATAAAATTGTTAAATGTTTTTATAAAAATTCAAATTTTATTTATACTTTTCCAAATACATTTAAGTGCTAAGCAATAACATACAGATCCTTCTTCTTTTTTCTTCAGATGTTTCATCTAACCAGTGACAGTTTAGACAGGAATTGAATATGTAAATTTTATGAAAGTGTTGTTTTAATTAACTAAATTATTCTGTTAAAGATAATAGTCATTAGAAATTTTATTGCTTATTTGATTTCTTTATTATTTTCTTTCAATAACATAGTTAGTGAAAGGTTTCTAAATATTATGGATTATCATAGTAAGTTGACTTGAAGGGTTATTTATCATAGCCATTTGAAAAGCTTTTTAAATTTATTTTTTCTCTGCTTAAGTTTCCAGTAAGAAAAAAGTAAAAAATTAAAACAAACTTTTCATGACATGGACAAATAAATTTAAAAATCAACTAATATAATAATTAATAATGTTTAAAATGAATCATCAGCTTTATTCTTAAATGAAAAAAAAAGAAAAAAAGGTTTATCATAGATAATTATGGTTGACCATTGTCTTTTCCAGAGTAATCTAGATGGTTAGAGTATCATCTTAAATTCAGTATTTGTGAATCTAAAGATTAATTATTCCAGTTGTGCTTGAACAAAAGAGAAAAATAATGGCATTTGAAAAGTATAAATAAAAATTGATTTTTTAAACAAATTTAACAATTATATGACTACACAGATTCCTTCAGATAAATATCATGAACATTTTATTTAAGTATATAAATTATTGTAGAACTTGGGTGTATCTGTTCTCTAAACAATGACATTTAATTCATTAGATTGTAGTTAGGAGTCCAAATATTCCAGGACTAAAGTGATAATGGCTTTAAACTAGATTTTATACCAAATGTATTTGCAAGGAAAATGAATTTTATAGTTTGGAAATAACTGTTACCCATATTTTTTATAACAGTTGTTGAACACTAAAATTGCCAATGTGAATTTCCAAAGTGATCATGTGATTGAGAAATGGAATTCTTTTAAGAAATATGGATTGATTTCATTAAAAAGAAAATTGATTAAAAAAAAAATGACATTCTTAACTTGGTTAAATGATAAAACAAATAAAGGGTTTTAGAAGCAAAACAACCAAAATAATCTGAAAATGATTGGTGATACATTATCATTTGCTAATTTTGACTAATTTAGATCTTTTCATAATGCATTGAAATAAAAATTGATATTATATTAATATTAAATCGGTAGATGATATTATTTTATGTGATGATATTTTAAGTAGATGTTGATGTAAGGCATACTTTGTTCAACTTTTTGAATAGTGATATAACAATTCAGATGACAGTTTTTTGTGATGTAATAGTCAGATGAGTAGAAATTGGTTTATTGTGGTTTATAACTTCAAACAATGTATAGGTATGGCATGAACTTAAAACATTTAAATATTCATCATTAATGATACTATATATGCATTACCTACATTCATTTCCTACAGAAGGTAAATACTTATGATACAGCAAAACATTATAAACAATTTTATCATAAAAAAATTATATAATATTGATAACAGAGAAACAATGACAATAATTCGAACCAAACAAAATAAATAACAACAATTGAAAAAAACTAATACATTGATCAATAAACGTCTCCTTAAATATTTGAAGAACTTAATATATATATAATTTAAAATTTCTTTCATAATTGTTTAACAATCATTAATCCACATCCATGCTTCCAAGAATTTTTTTGTATTTGTGAAATTTTCAGATTTCAACAATAAATCTTTTCCCATCTCATTACAATTCCAAACACTATTGAAAATATAAATAAACATTAATTTTACTGTTACATGTTTGCATATTTATATATATTATATGGATACCGACAAAATGAGTAACACAGGAAATTAATAACAAACAAAATTTAATAAGACAAAATTTACAATAAGGGATTATCAATTGTAACTAAAATGAATTTACCAATGAACCTTACAATAAAGTATTATTAACAGCAATATTGATCACTCAGCACACAAACAAATAAACCCTATATATATATACACACTATTATTGGGTCAAACTCTGACTCCACAGATTATCACTCAAATATGGCTTTATATGAATTTAACAAGTGTGTTGTATACTCACAGTTCATTCTGTGTTTTCTCCTATAGAGCGCATTAGGTATAAAAAAACAAAATGAGATCTATGCGATCTGCTTTAGTCGCTAGCCATTTGTTGGTACCTTCAAAGGCATGGTCTCTGGGATTGCTTTCCTTGGGTGTACGAACCATCCGTTACTTCCCAGATGGCTTCTCACTGAGATTTTCAGCTCTTTCCTAACTCTAGTCGGCTCCAAATACTCAGTACTAATAGTTCACAGTTAAAAAAGTTCATAATGAACATGCAAGCAAATCCACAAAGCCAAAAAACTCCTTGCACTTTTCTTTACACACTATTTATATCTCACTGATTTCTCTTGGGCATCTTAATTTTAATTCTTGATCACTATCTTATTTCCTCACATACCCATCGGCCTGTTTTCCCCTCTGGTATTTTTAATTAGTCTTTTTCGACTTCAATTGTGTTATTCAAATAATTCTTATTAGTAAATCTCTTATTATTTATCAGGTAGAACTTATTATTTGTTTTATGCAACTAATTTCTATTGTTTATTTTAAATAAATATTTCTTATGTTTTATATTAAATTCGTTTAACTTTCTTTCAATAACATGCTCATTAATTTTACTCTCATTTGCTTAACTTTATTTGTTTACCATCTATTAAATGTATTTCTCTAAATATATTTTCTTTGCCTTATCTCTTATCTTTGTCTAGAGTAATGAATATGTTGTTTACTTCTACAATTAAATATTAGTATGAAACATACCACTCCCCCCCATTCCACAAAAATCCCTGTTTAACTTGATTAGACATAATTTTGTAATTTAGTAGGTTTCTGCTTTTCACAATTCAGCATGATTTCTCCTTCACTTTTGGTACATCTTTCAATTTCATCTGTTCTTCTGTCTGTAGATCTGACTTTTCATCTTCTATTGTTTTTTCTTCTATTATGGTGTGGCTTTCTTGCATGTCAGTCTTTGAGGTGCAGTGTTATCAATATTATCATTGCTATCATTTGTGCCTATCTTAGTTGTACTATTCTTTTCCTTTACAAGTTGGTATTTGCTCTATAATGAGCACAAAGGCCACTCCCTTTTTAATAGCATCTTTGCAATGTCCTCCACATTGGTGAGCAGATTTTATCTGGATCTATCTATCTTATATTACTCCTATTACTTGCTCTTTTACTTTACTGTCAACTTCTCTTTCACATCTTGATCATTTTGAAACTTCCATTCTCTTAGTGCTTGCTTTAGTTCTTGTTGCCCTTTTCTCTCTCTTCTCTCCATTATATGACACTGACTTTATACAAATTTAACAAGTGTGTATACTCACAGTTTCTTCTGTGTTTCCTCCTATAGAGCCTGTTAGATGTAAAGAAACAAAATAAGATCTGTGTGATCTGCTTTAGTCCCTAGCCAGCTATTGGTACCTTCAGAGGCATGGTCTCTGGGATTGCTTCCCTCGGTGCACAAACCACCCTTTACTTCCCAGACTGCTTCTCATTGACTTTTTCAGCCCTGTTCTAACTCCAGTCAGCTTCAAATACTCAATACTAAGAATTCACAGTTAAAAAAAGTTCATAATGAACATGCAAGCAAAGCCGAAAAACTCCCTTACACTTTCTTTACATGCTGTTGATATCTCTTACTGATTTCCCTTGGACATTCAGGTTTTAATTCTTGATCACTATCTTATTTTCTCAGATATCAATCAGTCTGTTTTCCCTCTGGTATTTTTAATTAGATTTTTTTGACTTCGATTGTGTTATGCAAATTATTCTTATTAGTAAATCTCTATTATTTATCAAGCAGAATTTCTTATTATTTGTTTTACGCAACTAATTTATCTTGTTTATTTTGAGCAAATATTTCTTATCATTTATATTAAAATCATTTAATTTTCCTTCAATAATATTCTAATTAATTTTACTCTCATTTGCCTTAACTTTATCTGTTAGCCATCTGTTAAATATATTTCTCTAAATATATTTTCTTTACCTTAGCTCTTTTCTTTTTCTGGAGTAATAAATATGTTGTTTACTTCTATAATTATTGGGTTTAAATTTAAATATTAGTATGAAACATACCATTTACTATGAATAGTTTGTTTATATTAAAACACTATTTTTTTAAAAATCATAATGAAACATTACTAAAAGCTTTTGCTTATATTTATATCGCACAAAAATTTTATATACAATAATTAAAACAATAAATCATCACAATTTTGTCCAAGAACCAGAAATTTTTGAATTAATGGTGTTTAGATTAATGGTAATCTATGTATATTTTAATTTTAAGTAATGAAATAATTGTTTTAAGTTAATTGTGATAATGTATCAATAATTTCTCATGAATGTTTGCTTTATTTGGTGGAGTGTAATGTACCTATGAACTTGGGCAAAACTCTTAAATGACTTGCTTTTAATCAAGTAATAACATTACTTCTTTTTAAATTTCCATTTGTGAAGAAAAAAAAATCATTATTCTTTATTATTGTATCATGCTGGATTAAATTATAAAAGTGGACAGAAGAACATATCTCTATGGCACCATGAGTAAATAAACATAATTGTAATGAAAATAAATATTCAAATATTATTACTTCTTGATAACTTTTTCATATTCTTATTGAACCATTTGCATATATATGGTTCAATTATATTGGCATTGAGTAATATTTAAAGAAATAAAATGTAAAAAATTGTAAACAGACATAATTTAGTTTTTTTTTTTTTATTAGTTAGTATAATGTATATTATATTTACATACAACAAAAGCTATTTGTGTTTAAAATTTATCTATTTTATTACAGTAATGTTAATATTGGAAAGAATGTAAGCATATACGGATTACTAGCAGAGTAAAACCTCTTAACAATAATTAAAGTTGGCAGAAATAAGTTATAAAAAATAGAAAAGTAAGAAAGAATGTTGATTACAGAGTGATAATAACACAAAGGATAAGAGGATATGCGCAAAAATCTCAAAATGGTCATCGGTATAAAAGAAGCAGACAAGTTTAGAATTGGTCTTTTGTGTTTTTCTGGCTGTTTTTGTATGCAGCATTTTCGAAGCCATAATAAAATGCTACTACTCAGAACTACTACAATGAATCTAATTTCCATGTCTGAGTAGAAACAGATTGTTTGCCAGCACCTTCTTGCAAAAGTCACCAAAATCTTCTTCTAGCCTTGCCCTAAACATGGATCAGAGATATAAAAAGTGTTATTCAGAACGAAGCCATAAAAAATTACTATGACCTCCTTTTAAAAAGAACTTACAAAATAATAGCACATGAGTTAAATAAGAAATAAAAGATATGAATTAAATCGGTCAAAATCTGGTAATGAAGGAAGAGGCAAACTTACAAAATAATAGCACATGAGTTAAATAAGAAATAAAAAATATGAATGAAATCGGTCAAAATCTGGTAATGAAGGAAGAGGCAAATATAGACAAAGGATTATAAAGTGAGAAAAGAAAGAGGGAGGGCATTGATGCACAAAGTTATTAGCAAAACAAATAATAATTTATATTATTTTTAACAATTAAAGAAATAGAGTTATGTTAAGATTTTGTTTTATCATAACAGAAAAATAAGTCAAACAGGGAAATATATTAACGGCAAAAGCATGCAAATTATGGCAGCACACAAAACAGAATAGAAAGAGGACATGGAGTTTTTAGTAAAAAGTTACTAGGTGAAATAATGGCTGATTTTAAAGAGAAATAAAAAGTTAAGTGAGGCAAAAGAACTAGGAAAGAAGGAAGTGAAAAAAAGAGAAACAGGGGTAAGTTATAAAGTGACCCAGGAAAGGAGGGTAAATAATCTTATTTGTGAGTAGGATGGGGAAACCATTAATTTCATGCCACAAGAATGCCTGAAGATTATACCAATGAATGAGATTCAAGTACAAATGTGGGATTAAGTACAAATGTGGGATTCTCATAGCCAGATATCGGTAATGTCAGAAGGATTATGTGATCAGATGGTTAAACAATGCATGGAAATCTAAACCCTACCAATAAAAAATATCCAAGTAACTCTGGCAAACAAAAAGAAGGAGCAATTAGATGCAAAACAAGTCTAGGTACAGATTGGAATAGGAAATAAAATTATCCATCATGTATTGCTGATTAGGGCTTGGTGCATGAAACTATACTGGGGGTCTGACTTCATGCATAAAACTGGATGCTTGATTGATTATAAAAGTAAAAATATCTGTCAAGGTGGAGTATTAGGATTTGGGATAGAAACATGGAAAAAAGATAAAGCAAGAAGGTATATGTAATATAAAATGTGAGATAACTAGGTCAACAATAGAAAGGATGACTTGGGAATTAACAGACCAGATCAAAGAGAAATGGAAAGGGGTTTTGGAAATTTACTAGACAGGTATAAGTCAAATTTTTCTGACATACCTGATATAATCAAAGGTTATGAACATCAAATTAAAGTTATGGACGAAGCACTATCAGGCACAGTCATACCTGGTATTTCATCAGTATGAGACTGAGGTACAGAAACAACCCAAATGGAAGAAATGAGGATTAGTAATGAAGTGTTCATCACCTTGCAATAATCCATTAGTGATTGTCAGAAAAAAAGATGGGTTAATATGTCCGGAAGCCAGACCTTTAAATAAGACCACATGGCCAGACCAGAATGTTCCCCCACCAATCAATGATATAGTGAATAGGTTCAGAGGAAAAACAATTTTTTCCACTCTTGATATGACTGGCAGTTATTGGCAGATCAGATTACACCCAGATAATTATAAATACAAAGCATTTCAGTATAATTGGATCTTATACCAGTTCAACATAATGCCTTTTGGATTAAAGAATGAAGAGCTGGCCTATTAAAATGCATTGATCGAATATTGTCTAGGAGATCAAGAATGTAATTACCATATTCATGGATGATGTGATTATCATCTAAAAAAACCTCGATGAGCACTTACATGCTCTTGATAGGTTCTTGTGAGAATGTGAAAAGGGAGTCTATGTCAACCTTCAGAAAAGCCACATAACAGCCAAAGATGTGAACGTTTTTTGGACACTTTATCAACACAAAGAGGATTAAGCCTCTGCAAGATAAAGTTGAAGTGATTAGAGATTACCCAAACCCTCATATGCTCAAGGTTAGGTCTTTCCTGGGATTATGTAATTTTTTTATAAAATTTTTATGAAAACTTTGTGACAGACATGGAACCATTACTCCAATTACTATGAAAAGAAACCCCATGGAAAATGGACTGAGGAACAAGAAACTGGCTTCCAAGGTATTAAAGGGAAAGTTTCTCATTTAATTGGTTTCTAGTTTACCCTGATTTAAAGAAACCCTTCTTGGTCAAGATGGGTAGCAGTGGGTATGGATTAGGGGCAGCCTTGATGTAGGCCCAAGAGGATCGGAATCTTAGTGAAATTTACTTTGTGAGCAAACCATTAAGGGATTGGAACAATTGTGTTGTAATAAAAAAGTAGGCTTTGGTTGTGGTGTGGGCCTTCCAGAGAGTTTTGTTAGTTTTTGATGGGATCAGAAGTGATCATTAGGACAGATCATAAAAACCTGGAGTTCCTTAACCACAGCTATTTAACAAATAGTAGACTAATCTGGTGGAGTCTTTTTTTGCAGTTTAACTACTCCATACAGTACCATAAGGGAAGTGGGAATGTGATTGCAGATGTACTGAGCCATAACTTAGGGTGATGAGTACACAATACCTACAAATAAAAGAATGTATGCTTGTCCACAGTTGAACTAAAAGATGCATCAGTAGAAGAACTGAAACATCTCAAAAGGATGCAATGGCAAGACCCTATATATCAAATGAATATTGATGGTCTAGGGATTGAGGATGTGTCAGAAAGTGGGAATGAAGTCTCAACAAATGGTGAAAGAAACCATTATTGATTAAAGAGAGAATTTAACATTATTTGACAGACATGCAAGCAGGACAATGGAGGATAATTGTGCCAGAAAGATTAGAAAAAAGGCTCATTAGGTATGTACACACACTGTATGGGCACTATAACATCAGTAAAGTAAAATGCTTATTAAAGATGTTGTTTTACTGACTGAATATGAGATCTCAGGTGAAAAGCATATTAAACACATGTGAGGTCTGTCAGAAAACCAAGCCTGCAAATAAGTCTTACCAAGAACCTTTCAGTCCCACAATTTCGCAGAAGCTTAAAGAGTTGATAGCCATAGATTTTTATGCACTATTATCATTTTTACAAAAATGAGATATTTACTAGTAGCTATGATGTATTAGTGTATCTGATGTCTCAGGCCAACACCCAGAATGTATTGTATGTACTGTTGAAACAATACCTTACACAAGTAGGGAAGCCTCAGGCTATTTTGTCTGCCCACAGAACACCATTTGCATCATATGAATGGCAGGAATGGATTGGATGAATGCACGAATGGATTGGGGAAAATGGAACTCGAACATATACTGTCTTCCATCAGGAACTGATAATCTAACCTCTGTGAGTGAATGATGAGAGAACTGGGCCATTTCTTCAGGATATATGCATCTTCTGACCATAAAGAATGGCCAAAAGTGCTTTCTCATGGTATTGAATTATATAAACTGGGGACATAAAAAAAAAATTCCACCTATCCATCTTCAATTTAAACATCCAGCACCTATGTTATGCAAAGCCAAGTTACTGACCATTCTGGAAGACATCAATGAAAAAATGGTCTGGAAAAAAGTGAAGGTCCAACTGGAACACTGCACAAAACTACAGACACAAAGGAAGGGTATTACAATGAACAAATTTAGGGAAGGGGATAAGATGTTAGTCAAATTAAATCTGGTGAGTCAATCAGGCAAACATGTATGTAGGATCCTATCAGATAAGTAGGAAAAGTGACCCAAATGCCTTCATTGTGATAATACTAGGGCATTTAAACCATATAAAATGAGAAATTAGAGTACTACTTTGAACCGGATTATATAAAAAAAAAGTTTTTTTTTTTCATAATAATAAAATTTATATTTAAAACTTCTTGAGAATTCCCTAACCCAAGTGGTATTAAACCATTTATATATATATCATTCAATTATATTGGCATTGAGTAAGATTTAAAAGAAATAAAATTTAAAAAATCGTCAATGGACATAATTTAGTTTTTTTTTAAAATTAGTGTAATGTATTTTTTTTTACATACAATGAAAGTTATTTGTGTTTAAAATTATCTATTTTATTAAAGTAACATTAATATTGGAAAGAATGTAAGCACATATAGATTAAGATAGCAGAAATAAGTTATAAAAAATAGAACTTTGTATCTTGAAAGTAAGAAAGAATAAGAAAATAGAACTTTGTATCTCGAAATTAAGAAAGAATGTAAAACATTATCCAGTAATAATAACACAAAGGATAAGAGGATATGCGCAAAAATCTCAAAATGGTCATCATTATAAAAGAAGCTGACAAGTTTAGAATTGGTGTTTTACCTATGTTTTTTTGATTGTTTTTTGTATGCAGCATTTTTGAAGCCATAAGAAAATGTTTCTACCCAGAATTACAATGAATCTAGACTCCATGTGTGAGTAGAAACAGATTGTTCATCGGCAAAGTCACCAAAAACTTCATCTAGCCTTGCCCTAAATATGGATCAGAGATATGAAAAGTGTTACCAGAATGAGGGCATAAAAAATTACTACAGCCTCCTCATAAAAATAACTTACCAGTTAGTCAATGGCAATATTGTAATTTATCTAAATAAATCAAAAATATTTGTGAATTAGATTTTAAAAAATAAACTTCTAATTTAGTAAAAAGAAAGAAGAGACATTTGTGATTTTATTCTTAAAAGTAAACTATTTGATTTAAGTGATTCATATAATTATCGGATTATGTATGCGTGTTCTTTCCAATATAAATAATTCTTATTGTTTAAATATTTAATGTGTGTTAATAAAACTTTTACTAATATAAAGCATTCATTGTACATTCTGAATTTTAGTTATTTAGATTTTATTATTAAGTTTAGAGAATTGTGTAAATTATTCTTTGCCAATATGCTTGATTAAAACCTGGGGAAATTTCTTATAATAAATTAACTGATAGGAAAATGTAATTCCTACTCTTACTATTAATTGTTTATTTTGTAAGTCTCAATAAATGTTAATTGTTTGTTTTGTAAGTCTCAATAAAATCATGATAGAGTTAGTGAGACAATAGACTCTGGTGCCCTCATAAATAAATAAAAACTAACTCCAATGACAATTTGAGTTATAATAAATCTTAAGTTGGTTAGTCAGAAAACATAACTCTATTTTTGAAATATTTGTACTCCTACTGGAATGGACCATTGCCATTAAATAATTAGCTAATTAGTACTTTATAGTGAGTAATAAAAGACCTAAATGAAAAACAAAGAATGTTACAATTCTTTTTTTTTTCATATGTCAATGCGTTGACCGGGAAGTGAACCCGGGCCAGCTAATTTGAAGGCAGTTATGCTAACTAGGCCACCAATGCTTGACACATTACAATTCCTATAGTACACCTTTTTTAAAAAAAATTAAATTTGTTATTCCTAAAATTTCTGTTAGCTTCATTTCCTTTTTGATAGAATCCAATTCACTGCTTCAAATAACATTTTGATTACTGTTGAGATGATTTATTTGATTTTAATTCATAGTATTTGATCCATGTGGGTTAGCTTATTAGAGGAGAGCAAAATTCCATTTGTTGTTAATGCATTCAGTTTCTTTAGGGAATTCTTTTGATGAGGAAAAAATTTCTCCCTATAATTTTCTAGTTAATATGTATTTAAAGATATCACCCCAAATTTTTTTTTTTTTATTTATAGATCACAGAAAACGGAACCAAAAAGAAAAACTAATCTAATTTTGATTGATAATATATTAAAGCATATATTTCTAATTTAGTTTTCCTTATATTGTAAAACATATTTCATTATTACAAAATTTATTTTATAATAAAATAAACAAATTTGTAATTTATTATCTTATTGGATTCCATTAATTAAAGCATTAATATATTAAGCATATATTTCTAATTTAGCTTTCCTTATATTGTAAAACATATTTCATTATTACACTTTTTTTTGATAATAAAATAGACAAATTTGTACATTATTATCTTATTGGATTCCATTAATTAAAGCATTGATATAATTTTCCAATACATTTATTATATTTCTTTAATTATTTAGATTTGTTTATTTTTTTATCATTAATATAAAACAAATAAATGATTATATTTATCATATGTGTTTTACATATTAATCACACACATACATTTTTAACACTTTCACAAGCACATTCTTTTCAATGATTAAAATAAGATAATTATTTAATTCGTTAAAAAGTTGCTACTTTTATAGATATATAAACATGTGGCAAGAATTGACTTTCTTAAAGTAAAATTAATATGATATTATGATAATTTTTTTTTCTTTTTCACTCTATCAAAAATAGATATATTGATTTTACTGACTCAATATATTTGCTTGAAGAAATTAGGAATATTATGGCGATAAGATAGTTTCAAGACTATTGGAATTTTAGAAATCTACCCACAAAGCTATCCATTTGAATATAAAAATACTTTTTATATTCTAGGTTATATGTATATATAAGAGGAATATTTTTCTTTGTGTTATAGATGACTAATTACCAAACTTAATGGCATTTAAGATAATCAACAAGCACTAAAGATATAATTTGTTTTGGCAAGCAATGTCAGAAAAGTGTCATGACCAAAAATTGTAATATATATATATATTGTTTTTATTATTTTGTTCAAGATATTTTTTCTCACTTAATTATTAAAGTCTGTTAAAAATAGATGGTTGTTTTAAAAGTTCTATTTTTATTATGTTGATATTATATGAAATTATGAGAAAAAGTAATATTTTAATTGATGGAGAATCTAAAGCATTTGACACAAAAACTGTTTAAATAGAAATGTGCATGTATTTAATTCTTATTTTAATTTATGGTAGTAGACTTTAGAACATCTTATAAAAAACTTCACGAATCAAAGGTATAAGTTTCATGATGAGGTTTTTAATTTCAACATGCTGAAAACAAAATTTTAAATGTAACCTACAAATAATTTGGTTTTGTAATAAGTATTCATAAAACTTAGATGCTTTATTTTACAGGCTGTGCTTTATTTTACAAACTTTTGGCTAGGATGATTATTATCTTGAGAATATGGATCTGTTTAAATATCTGGCAGATTTGTGAGTTGAATGGTGTGTATTTTGAAGTGCAATATTTATTCCACTAGATTACTACTGCATTTAATTTGTAATGTAACTATTTCATTTGTTCTGTACAGTTTAACACTATGGAGGCATCTTTCATTTATATTAATCAAATATCATGGCATCCTGAATGATAACCATTCAAATATTTTTTAATACTGGATTAATTAAATTAATTGCACTTAGGAAAGTTGTTTTGTTTATTTATTATATTGTGGTTTTAACTTCAAATTTTTGAATATTTTTATTTAAAGATATTCTTCAATATTCTGAAAAAAAATTAAATCATAAATTTGTTTGTTATATTCTTTAGTTTCCTGGATATAATGCTATTGAATCTACAATTATAAAAGCATATTTTCATAAATTAATCATAAAACTATCCGCCTGAAAAAATGACAGTAGGGACCTCTGCAAATCTTTAATATAAGATTTATTTAAAAGACAAAAGGTCCCTACTGTCGTTTTTTTAGGCGCATAGTTTTAAGGTTGTAGCCTTAATATATATTACTTTAAAATAACGAGTATGCGCTTTATAAATCATGTAAAGTGGACAAAATCAGATTTCTAAAAGTACATTTTCATTAAAACATATACTTGATATTATTTCATAAACATTCTAAAGGTATGTTGTTATTTGCTTAATTGGGAAAGTATGATCAATATAGAATAAGGTAGAGATTTAAAATTAGGTAAAGTGTTAAGTCTTTTATAAAGAAAAGTATATGTCAAGTAAATAGAATTAAGGAAAGATATGTGAAATTAGGGGACAGATTTGTATTTGTTAATTTATTTGTATAGTTATTCAAAATATAATGTTTTTTTTTTTTTAAAAAAAATTATTGTATAGTTATTGTAAAACTTATCTTTACGTTTTGTTCTTCTTTGCTTTTTTTGATTATGTTAGAATGATCATACTTTTTTACAAGTTATATCTTACACTGATGTTGATCTATATAAGTAAACAGGTAAATAGCTCACTTCATTTCAAAGTTTTTTGCAGTAGCTTTATAGATAAACAGTAAAAATAATGCATTAGTCATAATGCAAAGGGTTTTAGAATAATTTTCCATTCTGGTTTTATGCTAAGTAGTAATAGCTAGAAATCCAATTATTATTTTATATTGAATGAAGAACTTTGTTGACAATGAAATATCTAACTGGAAATAAAATTCTAGACCTATTTAGAACTAGAAAAAATTATCAAGTTATAATTGGCTTGATTTCAACTCCCAGATCATGCACTTGGGAGATGGGTATTGTAATTTATGTTGTGAGATTTTTTTTTCTCTCTAATAGGATATGTTCTGTTTGTACAACAAGGAGTGATCATTATGGAAACAAACTTTTAGATAAATATATATAGGTCAATTTGATGGGTTGAGCAAAAAAATAACTGCCTCAAGCATTGAAATGGGATAGAGACAAAAATGAGACAATATTTTTAAAAATAATTTATATTAAATTGATAACAGAAAAATATTTAAATAATATTTACATTTAACGAAAGAGATTGTGAACAAATAATGGAAAGAATATCTCCCTTCCTTCGTTTTAATAAAAAAAAAATATTTTTTTTAATGTTCATTTATTTTTAATTTTTCCCACTCAATCCTTTAATAAACAAATATATATTGACAGAAATATAAATTAAAAAAAAACTTGTTTTGTTTTTATCTTAGTTGGGGAACAAATTATTTCTTAGATAATATTTCTGTAGTCTAATGAATGACTAATAAAAATTATTAATTATTTCTCAGATAGTATCAACATTCAGAAATTCAGAAGTGATAATGTAAACAGGCAAAACTCACTATATATATATTGCCACACACAGCAAGATAGAGTAATCAATGGATGCCAGAAGGCTTGTGCATAAAATCCCCAATTAGTGCCTACTCAGCCAATATCCCCAGACTAGTTTCTGGCTTATGACCTTCGTCAGTGAGGAGCTTGCTGTGTATGGCAATATATATAGTGAGTTTTGCCTGTTTAACAGCAGTTATACACAAGCATAAGAGGAGGTGGTCATGTGATGTTTATTGGCTTAAGTGATAATATAAATAAGATCCCTGGAATATTGTTAAAAGATCAAACTAAAAAATATAGCAACTTTAATCCAATTTAATTAGGCCTTTACAGCTTAGAGTTTGAAAAAGTCACCTGAGGTTAGAAGTAATTCAACAAAAAGTCATGTTAATTATTATTCTATGCTTTTGTTAAAGAACAAAAATAAAAGTAAATGAGGACTTCCTCAGAAACTTTTAGTCTTCTATTTAAAAGTTTTGTATTTGTCCTTCCATTGAAGGAGTGTCTTTTTACAGTATTTGATCCTAAGTACTTTTCCTTTTTTTAATTTTTATTCTATATTTCTCAATTTTTTATTATTGTTAGATATATAGAAATATAATTTCATTAAGTGATAATACAATATTTGCAAGTAAAAAAATTTAAAAAAAAAAACTTTATTATTTAAATGTTTTAACTAAAAATATATTTGGTGTGTTTATAATAAGAAATTGTTGACAGGATAACCACAAATAGATTTGTAAGGATAAATTGTTTTTTTAAATTAACTTAATGATAAGTAAAGCAAAATTAAAAAAGAAGAAATCAAATAGTTGTGAGTGATTTTATAGATTGTACAATTAAAATTGATAATCATCATTTCAAACCATTATTGATCCACTGCAGAATGAAGGTCTCCTATTTTAATCCAGTTTCTCGGATCTAGAGTCTTTTTTTTTCTGTATGATATCAGCAAACTTTTTTATTTGTTCTATCCTTCTCTCATGTGCTTCTTTATAAATCTTCTTTATACTGTCTTGAGATTCAGTTCAACATTCCAACTTTACATCTATTATCATTTCTTTTAGCCCAACTCCATTTCACTTTCTTAATTCTTTCAATGATGCTGGTGATATCTTTTGTTCTTTCACCTACTTATTTCAATTTTTAATCTTTTTTTGTTATTTTCAATAACTAATCTATATCTCTCCATAATTCATTGAGAAGTCTAAAGTCTACATTGCTCTTGTGTTAAGAATACAAATCTCAGATCTATATGTAAAAATTGTTAAAACCCATCTATTAAAAAGTCGTTTTTTCAAACACATAGATACATTTTTACTAAAGTCAATCTTTTTAAGTTTAATTCTATGAATAATTTCATCTATTGTGTTTCTTTTTTTATTAAAAATATAAACAAAATGATTGAAATTGTTATTTTTTTTTCTAATTCATGTTTATTAATCTTTATTTTCTCTTTTTGGAAAAATTTGTTGAACATTATTTTGGATTTTTTAGGATTTATCTTTAGACTAATTTTTTTTTTTTTTTTACTTTCATCTGTTAACTCTTGCAACATTTCCTGAATCTCTGAAGGACTACTTGCAAAAAAATAACCATGTCATCTGCAAAATCTAGATAACTTAAATAAAATCTATGTTTTTTATTATATTTTAATCCATAAAATATTTTATATAAAACGGTTATAAGAAATTTTGGATATATGGATCATCCTGTTGTATATCATTGTCATATAATCTAATCATAGCTACTGCAGTTTGATGAATATATTTCAAAAAATACCAATATTTTTGATCTGTATCTTGATGGTCTAAAACTTTAATCACTATAAAAATGTCTTTTCATAATACACAAATCCAAATAGCAAATCATACTTTATATTCTACTCTAGAACTCCATTCTAATTTGTACATGATTTATTGTACAGTTTAAAATTCTGCTGTTCTTGTGATTAATTTTATTTCAAAGTTTGTTTGAAAACATAATTATTTTGGTTAAGTTCTTATATAAAACTGATAGAAGATTGATAGGTTTGCAATTTTTAAAATTTTCTTTATCACCTTTTTTTAAATTTTGATATTATGACATTGTTCCAATCTTCTGCATCTTATTATTTAGATGTTTGATATATAATTTTGAAAACAATTTTTCTGTTTCTTCATTTACTTTTGTTAATATATCAGTAATAATGCTATCATATCCTAAAGCTTTTATCTTCTTTATAGATTCAATTTCATGTTTCATCTCTTCGTTTAAAATTATTGGCAATCAGAAAATTGTAGAAATTACTTTGCTACTATGTTGTTCATAAAAGCTTTGCATATATTTCATGATGACATGCCTCTTTTTAGTAATTGTTTCATTTTTTTTATTATTAATAAAATAACTTTCTTTCTAATATCAAGGTGTTGTTTTATAATTCTGAGACTTTTATACTTTTCTATAATTTTATCTACCAATTAACATTATGGTTTTTTTTTATATCATTATAACTCTTTGTCATACAATTTTTCAGAATTCCAGATTCAATTCTTAATGGATCGACATGATCTTGTCTCAGTTGAAAATTGTTGTTAATTTTACCAACAGTTTTTATATTGAAAATATTTGTAACAATAAGCTATTTATTATAATTAAAGCCCCCTTAAAAAAATGAATTAATATGTTGGGGTTTTTTTCTTCTTTTTTATATATTTTAATTTCTTTTGTTTCATTTTTCTCTATATTTTTATTTTATAATTTTTTATTTTGTTGTTATTTGTTTTTTAAATAAAGATATTTCTTTTCATTTAATACACATTTTAGTCTATTATTAGCCTTTGTTTCTTTTAGTAAACTGCTTTAATAAATGTAAAAATAAATATTTTAATATTCCACTACAAGTCAATGATCTTTCCTATAGGCCCTCATTAAAGAGTGGTAAAAAAGAAAACAATACTTAGGATTACTAGTTGGTTAGTGGTAAAGATTTGGTTATCCATTCTTATTTTATCCACTAGCTAAGGTAGGCCAAATACCCAATTATTAACCAAGCTGATTAGTTAGGTTGGCTGTGGATCAGCTACATGTAAAAAAAGTCTTCAATCTCTTGAAAACCAAATTCATTTGTCTATTATTCAAGTCTCAGATCATAGGCTTGGTAGGCAGATGGATTATCTCTGTATCATAAAATCTTTCTAAATCATTTTACAAAGTGTGGTTTTTAAGGCTTTGTTTCATGTTTAAGAAAATTGCTTGATTTAATTTTGGTAAACTAATTTTAATCAACCAATGCAGGGAAAATACTTTTCCAGTATCCATCTATAGAGAAACAGTAAATTAGAAGGCAAATATAACACTTATAATACTACTAAATTATCAAATTGTAAGATAAATGAAATATATATATTTAATAGATTCTGTCTTGATATTAGGTAAAAAATAATATGATAAAAATTTGATAGAAAATTTAGAGAATAATTCATATTTTGAATTGCATATTTTGTCATGGCAACTAATCTATTTTAAATTTCAAATGACTTTTTAGTCAATGAACAGAGGCATTGTTATTAATAAATTTAAATGACATTCTGATTTTTAGAATTAAATTCTTAAAGATAATTATTAAAATAAGAAAAATTGTGGATTTGAAATAACTGATTGTTTATAAATTAAAGAAGATATGTGACAAATTTGATGATTTCTACCCCCCCTCCTCTTCTCAAGTGCAGTTCTTAATTTTTAAAAACAGATGTTTTGAAGAAAAAAAATGCAAAACAATTGATTATCTTCTATATCCTAGGCAGCTACTTAGCTGGTATAACGATGGAACTGACCCTATATGTGTGTGTGTCTATACACGTTTACTATATGATGGACAATTCTGTCAAACTACTACTGACAGTTGTTAAGTGACTGGTTAATTGCTGACTAAAATTTTGGTTAAAAATCGCCAAAACTGCACTTATATATAAAAGTTGGACAAAGTATTAGGAACATCAGTCATATTACAAATTTATTTTTGAGAGCTTGTAGCACAAAGATACAAAAATATTATGTATATATGTAGTTCCATTTCTCTTTTTATAAGATGTCACAAATATAATAATAATATTACTGGTGTTTCTTTTATTTTGCCTAATCTTTTTGTGTTAGAGAAGGAAATAGATTTTTATTTAAAGTCTAAGAAGAGAGAAAATAATTATTTGCTTTTGAAAAGGTCAAATTGTTGGTGCATGATTAAAGCTTGAATGTCAATATCCGAAAGTATTCGTTTATATTTAAAGTATGACAGTCTTAAGGATTGAAAATAAAACCTACTACTGGCAATGTATGCTAACTCTCTCATTATGTGTTGGATAATTTTTGTATTTAAGGGAATTGTGCAGTTATTAATATATATATTAAACTTATCCCCTATGTTTAATATATAAAATTAATAAAACAATGACAGATAGAAACTTTATTTCTTATTTGTTTAAATATTCCTAGTTTCAGGTAAAATTATTTATTTTATTATTGGAATAGTAATAATATCATAATATGTAATAAAATATAAATGAAAACCTTTAATATATTTTAGGTGATCAACAATTTCATTGGAACAAAACTAAGAATATCAATGAAATATGTATATGGTTACAAATTATCATTTATATGAAAAGTTTACATTTATAGCTATAACTATTATAACTATAACTATGTAAAGTAATATTTTTAAATTTTAATTTAAAACTAGTATTGATGAAATTATTTTTATTACTTTTTAATAGATAAAAAATAAAAACATCAATTTTCAAAAAAATATAGTCACAACAATAAAAGAAAATAATTTTCATGTGCTTGAAGAGCAAATATATATATATAAGAAACAAATTTCTTATTATTATTTATTTTTCTATTTTTATTTACACAATTTTATTTAAATTTCAAATACTAATTTTATTTCGAGAGCCTGAAGAGCATGATGAAAGATTGTAACTTAAAACTCCCAAAAATCAAATCCACACAGAAGTTACATTGTTCAGTTCAGTGTTTTAACAAAACAATCCATCATGCACTTTATAAGCAGAACATATATATTACTTTTTTATAAATCTCATATATACTTTAATGCAATTTTTATATAATATTCCTCTATTTTTCTAACAGTTTCAACTGTCATGCAGTCTTCATCAGAGCTTTTTATAACCTTCTTCCTTTTTACAAGAAGGTTATAAACAACTCTGATGAAGACTGCAGAACAGTTGAAACTGTTAGAAAAATAGAGAAATTATATAAAAATTGCTTAAAGTGTATATGAGATTTATAAAAAGTAATATATGAATATATGAAAAAATGCAAAAAAGTAAAGGAAAAGATATAAGAATAATAACACTTCTAAGCAGAACATTTGTGACCAAACTACTATTTCAAACTATTAATTAAATGGTTAAACCATTAAGAGCTTTTCATATTACTGATAGCTTCACCACAGAAAGTTATCAATCAAACTATCTTCTCTTCACTAAGAAACATGATAATAAAATGGATATAATTTAGAATTGGTACTAATCGGTATGCTAGGCCAGCCACTTGGTGGCATTGTTTCTCTGCTAAAAACACACAATTATATCGATCCGGGCCCGACTATTTTTAATTAAATTATTTTTACATTTTCTCTGACTTTTATTAAAAAAATTTTTTTTTTTTGCCCAATTTGTCCGACTTTTATTTTAAAATATTTTTTACATTTTCTCCACCTTTTTAAAAAATATTTTGACATTTTCTCCGCCTTTTTAAAAAAGATTTGGACATTTGATACGACTTTTTTACTCATCTTTTAACATATTTTGACATTTGATATGACCTTTTTTTTTACCAATATTTTGACATTCTTGTAAATAATTTACGATACAAGATTTGATTCAAATATTTGTACATTTTCTTTTTCAAAAATAACAAAATTAAAAATATCGCGTAATACAAATCAAGCCAAAACATAAATCGTCTTATAGTCACTGCCGTATTTGAAAAACTTTTAAAAAAGGAAACCAAAGTTGAAAAAGTCAAAAGTTTTGATCTTAGTTTAATCTTTTTTTTGGGGGGGGGGGGAGATGGGGAGAAATAATTTGTTGTCACTGAGACAAAAAATAGAGACAAAAGTTATTTGTGGTTTTTTTTATTTATTTTTAAAAAAAGGTTAATAAAAATTGGTTTTAAAAATAAAAGTTTTAGTATATCAGCAGTATTCAAATAAAGCCGAACAAAAATTGCCGTATAGCCAAACAAAAAAAAAAGTCGCCGTATTTTTTAAAATAAAATAAAAAAAACCCCAAAGTCGAAAAAGTCAACAGTTGTGATCTTATTTTAATGTTGTTTTTTTTTTTTGGGGGGGGGGGGGCTGGTTGACAAATAATTTGTCATTACTGATCAAACAAAGTTAATGATTTCCAAAACTATGTGCAACCTCAGACATTTTATTTGTCTTGTAATTTACATGACTATTCGCGTGAGTTCTGGGGAAAGGTGCTTGGCCATAACTTTTGTAATTTTTCCCACCTTCCAAAATTTGTAGAGAAGCATGGCGACGGTCTTACAATTATTAGTATCAAATAGTATGTTGGGTACGGGGTAAGATCTTTAATTAGAATGCATATTACATCAGTTATTGCCACTTGTATTCCCTCCACCCTCACATCATACAATAGAGATCTGTTAATTCTTCGTATTTGCATAGTATCACAAAGCACATGATCGGGGCCCATAATATTGGTGTGTAACACTATATACACCTGCAGCAGTACTGTTCTATAGGCCATAAGTTTCTCTGCAAAAGCACAGAAATATTGGGCCATGGAAATGACATATTTCTGTGTTTTAGCAGAGAAACAACTCCACCAGCCTTCTGGCCTAGTGTACCGATTAGTACCATTAATCTCTTCTTAAGTCATAAATGTTGTTTTCAGACAATATTATCATTTTCCAATATGTTAATTTATAATTTTCAATAATCTAATTTTTTGTTTGTGGAATATAGAAATAACATCACATTTCTTTCATGACTTCATCATTCATCTCATTAAGAATATGATTGAGCTTCTGTTGGCCATTTATGACTCATATGTGACTGATTGATATATAACAATGATGTTTCTTGGAATACTTTAAACTTTTCTTTATGAGGAATGGCTTAAAATCTTTAGAAACTGGTATTTCTTAATGTAAATAATGGTCTCCTACAATTATATATCATGATAAACAAATGGTAAAAAAAATCATTAAATAATCAACTTAAAATGCAAAGAAAGGCCTCTGTAGCTGGGCTTCCAAAGAAGAATGAATGACAAGACATTATTCACAAGATAATGAATTGTGAGTTTGTGCACTAAATGTATGACAAGTGGTATAGTGATGAAAGTAGTTTGCTGTTATTTGAAAGGAGACCCTTTGATTTCCTTTGAAGCTTTAAAGGAAATGAGCAGACTACATGTCTAATATCAACTCCAACTATTCTTGTCATTTCTTCTATTAGTATGTGATTATTTACATATATATTAAATGGTCATGGATTGGCTGCTAGCCAATACACATATGCTAGTATGGTGAATTTACTGGGTTTTTTTTTACATATGAGTTTAAGATCTAAAAATACTGTGATCCAGAAGGCTGCAAATTCATCAGTTAAGGTAAGCAATTAGTAATCAAATGCAGAATGCTCTATGAATCCCTTGATTGTGGGCCTAGATTGCCATTGGATGCTGATATTTTGTTTAGGAACCTACGACTACAAATCACTTTCAAGTGAAGGAAGATTGTACAAATTAGAAGATAAACTGTTTAATATTAAATGGGATATTGTTACATTTTGTGAAGTTAAAAAAAAAAGAGAAGAGGTGATTTAAACTTGTATTTTATTACAAAGGCACAAACATTGGAAGCACAAATGGTATAAAATTCATTATAAATAAAAAAAATGACATAGAGATTGATGCAAGATTGTTTACTTAAATTAAATGAAGATATTAAATGCACATAATTCAAATTTATGCCTAATAAATTCTCATTATGATGAAAAAGTAGATAATTTTATATGATTTCCTATATATGTATTTCATGCTGAACTATCACTTATCAGTTGGTCCAGATCATCATCTCATGTACATATATATATATATATAATCGATGCTTGGTTTATATTAAGATAGAAAATCCATACACTTAGATAGGGTTCAATAATCTCTACTCTGCATCTTTTCAGTCATCCATATCATTAAAAATCTGATGATGGAAATTCGCAAAGCCCTTGATGATGTCAATTGACTTTAAGTCAATCTGACCCCTCATATGTAGGACCTTAATATGTCCATTTAAATAAATAGAAGAGAGATGGGCAGAATACAGGATGAATACGTAATTATGAAATACAAATAAAATGCATATACTTAATCTAATGTATCAGTGTTCAAGTGTATCAGTGTTATGAGATAGAGTGGAGAGTGGGGGGTTGTGTGAAAGTCTGTGCTCATATATGCTATATATTAAATATATTGATACAGTAATATAATAAGCCTGTATTTCAGTTATTATACAGCATCTGTAAAGTATCTAAAAATATTTACAATATTTTCTACTAAATTTGTTATAAAAACTATCTTAAAATGATTGAAGGGATTAAAATACAATAACCTTTCAAATAAATATGGTCTTCTAAATCTAATTATTATTTCTTTGAAAATTTTTGGGATTATATAAAAGACAAGGAATATTAATAGCATGATAGTTTGTAACATTTTAAATTCCAAAGGAACACCAGTTCTCTTAGATAGTAATTATGTAAATATGAGAAATGCCATTCTAGGTTTGTTATATAAGTTAATCCTATAAAGTATAGGTCTCATATTAACTATTAAAGATTAATGAATACAAATTCTTAAGAAGAAAATTCTATTTTGCAATGTGAAAAAGGAACATGAAATTTCCCAAGATAGAACAGGGAGAGAAAGTGTTTTTTTTTTTTTACAATAAACATGAATTATGAAAAATTCAGAAAAAACAAACAAACAACAACTTGATTCTTGTTTTATTAATATATTATAATTCTTGGAATATACTAAAGGGCATCATAGAACAAAACACTATTGTTATTGTACAGGATAATATATTTCTAAAACTATTAAAATAAAAAATAGTATTCATGTAAGTAGTGAATTTGTTTTATTGTATTGTCATCAATATCGATCCAAATTACAACTGATAAGAGATTACTAATAGCTAATATCAATATTTTCTTTTTTGATCATTTTTAATTTTATTAATAGTTATCTATCTTTTACTATGTAATTATTATTTAGAATAAATGAAGTATATTATAAATTGGAATTGGAAATATAAACATACTTAAAAATAGTATTACTGACAATGTTTCCACTACTGACTTATTGTATAATTATCATCTATATTCTTTTTGTTGATCAAGGTTTAAATTCTAGACTATTTTTATCAATATATTTTATATTCAGTTTTTATTTGGGTTATCAAATAATTCTGTTGATGGTTGAAACTTGAATATTAGCAACTAATGTAAATAATTAAATCCTCTTTATCAAGCTTTTTTTCCCTTAGCATAACTATTGCATGATTTGATGGTCCATGTTTCTAACAAGAATATCAAATAATACATCACTTTCTGATGGAAACAATTTATGAAGGATTTGGATGAACATTGAAAAATTTTACTAAGAAATTGATGTGGCTGAAAGCAAATAATCCATATCTACTATTCTAACTTGCATGTTATATAACATGTTGATATTTGTAACATGCTCTAAATCAAATATGTTATTTTTGGATCTTAACAAAGTTTTGGCACTGGCATTTGCACAAGTCTTAGTAGTTTTATCAGTAATGGTAATAGTTCAGTTGATAGGCATTCTTTTATTAATCACAAGCAATGAAACAAAAGAAAAACACAATCTCAAAATTTTTTTATTATTAGCAATGGAATTTTTTGATTTAATGATTTTTTTTTTCCATTTTCGAATCAATATTAAAGAAGTTGGTAGTATTTATACATTCTGTATTCATTTTAAGAATTTATGTTATGCAATCCTGTTGGTAAAAATTAGAGAAATAATGATTTTTTATCATAAATAATGGGTTTGGGTTTTTGAAGTATGATAGTTTTTATTATTTAAATCATCTGTGGTTTCCACAATCTTAATATTCTATCAACACAAGTTCTCTGAAGTCAAATATGATGGTATGTTAACAGTTTGGATAATTTAAAATTTATTGTATCATTTCACCAGCTTTGGACTGAAAATGTTTTATTAACTTAATAAGTTAAGATCTTATGTATTATTAGAAATGGAGAAGACTAACAAACGTTGGTCAATAACTATTCTTTAAAAGTTATTCATTTTAGGAAAATGATTTTGTATTTACTTTTTTGTGTGTGTGTATTACCTAATTGAAAATTTTATCATAATAGAAAGTGTTATTTGGTTTCAAAATATTTTTAGTAGTTAAATTGTTATTTTAATATTCATTTTGTATGTGAATTTTAATTATTCCTTCATGAATATTTTATTACAATATATTGGCTGCAAAACAAACATATACAAATTTGAATTACAAACACAAGTTTAAGGGATATCATTCCAGACACTGATATGTGTTAAGAACATTTGTCACTAGGATGCCACTAGGCTATTTAATGAACCTAGAACCAAATATCCACTAACAATGATGAGTAGTCCTAACATAAAATAAATTATCTGCTCCTGATACTAGCTCAGTTTAGAGTATGAGACTCCAAATTCTTAAACAATTGATAGACAGACACAGTAAACAAATGTCAGCCAAATTCATTTAATAAATTTAATAATTTGCTTATTAAGTTTATATAAAAAAAATTAAAATATAAAAGAAAACAAATGTTGCCAAAATAAAATTAAATAAAAAGAAAGTAATGTTCCTTCATAGATGAGTCCCATCAGATAAGACCTAAGTGAAAAGTTGATTCAGACCATTATTATAAAACTATTATACCAGCCATTAAAATATTTTACTGATTTGATAAATTCTCTTTATTTAATGTGCATTATCTTTCTTACACACTTAAATTATCCTTTCTTCTTGTTATTATAACCCTGGCAAACCGATATGAATGTGCTAAGAAACAGTATGGTGTGATCGAACTCTAGCTTTGCAAAAGAGTGATTGTGAACTTAGACCAGGCCACCTTATTACACCCATGCATCCATAGCCATACATGTTTAATCTTTATGCAGATTAAGTTTGACTTTTATATCTCAATATTTCTTGTATACACATATAACTAAAAAGATTCTAAACATTTTGTAGAAATAAATTTAATAGGAAAATATTAGTCTTATGAATTTCTCAATTTATTTTATTTAATAAGCATTTGCTTTAGACTGCTGTCATCACTAATAGCAATGAATTATGAAACTGATTTAATAAAATAAAAAAAACAGAATAGAAATTTATTCATTAAAAAAAAAATTTCATTATTCAATGGTATGAATTTTTAAATTTAATTTAAAGTCAAATAATTACTTACATAGCATCTATCCTAATAATAATACAAAAACTCATCCACGAAGAAATTAATAAAATGCATAAAATAAAGAAAAAATTACATTTAAATCTAATATTACCATTAATAAAAAGTAATGTGCATATACAAAAGAAAAACACTTATAACACCCCTGGCTTATTATGGTATATAAAAGTTTATATTACTGCTAAGTCCATCAAGGTTATTGCTTTAGCAATAATTGATTGATTGAAGAAATAGCTACTTTTGTTCATTTGGTATTTATAGTTTTCCATGCAGTCAGTTGAGAGTCTTCTTTGTAGGTTGGCTTTAAGAGTTCAGCTTTCTAAAGATTTATGATTTTATGACATGCTGGATGATGAAGGTTTAACTTAGAGCATGGAATTGGTCTTGGTGAGTTTCCTAGCCCAGCATATTTGTAAAAACACTACTAGGAAAAATTAGTCAATTCATTTTTTTAAAACTGGCATCTGCTTGTCCCAAACTATTTATGATTTTGATACAAGATCTAGCAAAAATGCAGCTTGTCACATAAAATGAAGAGTCCCAGAATCTGGAATGTGATCTTAACTAGTTGAATAATGGATCAATAAATATCTGAACGAATCTCCGATGAGTAGAATCTACTGGCTGAATCAATAACAATAGAAATTAGGGAGCTTTTATACCCATTTGGTCTATTGTTTTCTCACAAACTTTTCTAAAGTTTTCTAGATTAACATCTCAAAGTAGCCAGATTTTTAATGAAGACATTTTTATAATTATTTCAAAAATAAACCAGGTTTTTATGTAATTATTTTTACATTCTATACTGTACCGTTAATGAGTAGTGCTATATATTGTAAATAATTTAGTCTAAAATTATTAAAAAATAAATTCCATAAACAATGTAAAGATTTTAAAATTAAAATTCTAATAAATAAAATCACTGCAGAATAAGTTGTCAGTAAATGATTGAATTAAAAATATCTCATTTGAAAAAAAGAAGTTTAATATTAAAGTTTAAAGAGTTTTTATTATTAGTTTGAAACAGTTTGCTAAAAGTCAATTCATATTTTTATGAATTAAAGAGTAATTAAAGGTGGGAGAAAATTTAACTTGGCAAAAACTAAATTTTAGAATAAATTAAGAAAGTGGTATTTAAAAAAAGTTAGTTTTATTAAAAGAAAATATAGTTAGTCCAAGGGGGAATGTAACTGTGAAAATTTAAAATATTAAAGGAAAAAAAGAAATCTTAAAAACTAAAAAAAAAATATCTCTTTTCATTTATTTAAAATAAAATAAATATGTGCACATGAATAAGATTGTGTTTAAACATAAAGAAATAATAAAATGTGTGTCAAAAAAATAAAATATGAAAGTTAAATATTAAAAATAAATGAAAGTTTATAAGTGAAAATTTCCTCAAAGATTACATATACTCATAAGCTACATAAAAAGGGGATTAGCAATGGTTACTATTAAAATCCATAAACAACAGGATTAATTCAATACATCTTAAGAATTTAATCAAAGCAGTGGATGAATTTAAAAACTAATTAAAAAGGATATAAATAGGGCCAAAAAATTCATCAGGCAGTCATTCATGTATCTCAAGTCAATCACCTATTAGACTTTTAATGAATACGATGCAGTTCTAAGCAATTTAGGGCATGCAATGAACTCCAACCTTCATCCGCAAGAACAGCAGTCTGCCTGTCTGATAATTTGAAATTGCCAGGAATGTCTAACTGCCTAAATAGAAGTAGCCCAGGACCATAACAGAAGTCTAAAATTCAACCGGTTGGTAAAAACATGCAGCAGTAAATAATTTGAAGCCACCACATTAAAAAAAAAATCCTATAGGTAATAACATTTTCTTATTCCAATTCTTGATATTAATTAATGTAGCCATTGCAATCTTTGAGTATTTCCAGAGCCAGTATAAAATGAACTATTTATGTGGAGGTTAATGTGAACAGATATTGATAGAATTTTCCTAAACATACAAATAGCTTATGATAAAATATATGTGTGTGTTCTAATGTTTTGTATTTATTTATGCTTTATGTTTATATTACATTATTATTGTATATTTTATTATAATGTGTGGGCCTGAGATATTATAAAATCATTGTTTAAATTAATTAAAATTTATAAAAATTAGTTGCAAATTATATTAAACATTTTATTTAAAATAAGGTTTTAGTATTTGTCGGTCAATTAAAAAAACAACTTAGCAGTGAATTTAGACACATAGTTTATTCTTTTTGTTTCCATTGAGCTAGTTGAGATTTCTTAGGTGCTGAATTAGTTTCAGAGTATGTTAGTTGCTTATTGTAATTAACTGGTGCCTGAAGTTTACTTTGAAACAAAAAAGTGCTCTGAATGACAGGTGTTGAATCCAGCAGTCGAGAAGATCTATGGCCTGCAAATGTGGTTACAGTTATGTATCTTATATAGCTTTGGCCTGGTCATAGGTACCCTCTGGGTATTATGCTTTTCTGCCTAAAGGACCATTGTGGTGCAATAATTAAATTGCAGTTGCAGTAGATCGAATTTATAATAAATGTTATAATAATGTCATATTTTCTATAAAATAAATAAACAATTTGTTCTACGGTTTGTTTATCACAATTATTTATATTATTAAAGACTAAAATTTACTTTTCTTTCTCCCATATAAATTGTGTTTCTATTCGATCTATTACCCCAGCTGGCTCAATACTACTTACTTTTATTACATGTCTTATCTGAACAATGTTTAATTTTTTTACAACAGATTAAAATTTTATTTGTAGATTGAGCATTGTTATACAATTTTTTAAAAATAATCTTATACAAAAGATAAGAGATTTATTTACAAAGTTTAATTTTTTGATGAGAAAGAAAAAAATTGACATTACTTTTAGTAAATAACCAAAATTATTTTGCCGATTCATGTGTTTGCGCATATATATATATATGCAACCACATTTTTATCACACATTGGATATAAAATTAACTTAGCAAAATTTTTTAATTAATTTTGTCTCAGTATATAACTACTTGTAATATTTTTCATTATTGTGTTTTATAAAATGCAAACTATTTACCTTTTTCTCTTTTATTTCTGTTTTCTCTTCACAGAACATCTAAGAACACACATTCAGCTGAGCTTATTATGCTCAAATTTGATTTCAAAGTATTTTAACTTTTTTTAATAGCAGCCAAACTTTTTTAGTTAATATTCATCAATAAATCAAATTTATTTACTTGACTTTAGTTGGATTTTTTTTTTTGCAGTTTGATACTCATGTTCCTCACTATTTTTAAATTTAACATTTGGAGATATAGAATAGTTATAATTATTTATTTTAATCTTTTTTTATGTATCAATACTTAAGTGAGAATAAAAAGAACATTTTCTTACTTTATACATTTTTTTACAATATTCTCTTGAAATTTAAAAAAAAAAATGAAAATTTGAAATTTTGATTAACATTATCAGCAATAATAATTACATTAGTGTTGAATTAATTATTGTAAATTGTTTTAACATACCGTCTAGTTAACTGATAAATAAATTGAGTCATATATATATAGTGTTTTGAGATTAACTCATTGCAAGTGTTTGAATATAATTGAATAACCCTCTAGTGTGAGCACAAGACGGTACATTTTTAAAGATAAAAGAGACATTTTTTAACTTCTTCCTTCTTCATATATCAGGAGAGTTGTTTACCATGCCTTTACTAGAAAGCATAAATTTTTAATCGATCAGAAATTTATTTCTAAATATTTATAACCTTATTAACATATATATCTAGCAATTATGAAATCTTTCAGTTTTTATTTTGCAATAGTGATTTAAATTTTAGACAATCCTCCTGATATATTATGTAGGAGGAAAAAGTTAAATAGTTATCTCTTTTAACTTTAAAAATGTATTACTGTGTGTTGATACTAAGGGCTATTTGATTATATTTAAACAGTTACAATGAGTTAATCTCAAAACATTACATATAAATATTTAGTACTGTAAATTTTAATTTATTACATATATATATTCAATAGATGGCGTTTTATCAAAAACACCGACCAAACGTACGTTTGTTTACATAAACGATCAAAGAGTCAGAATTAACTATCTCTTTCATTTTTGCCCACCCTCAGATCAGCTGATTTCAAGCTGATTAGCTATCATCAGTGAAGGACAGAGCCAAGAAACTAGATCTAAACACTGACTCCAAATGTTTATGCACAAAGTTTCTATCAGTTTGCAAGCATAACATTTTTCAGACCGATAAACTCTTCAAACTCAGCCAAACAAGCTAGATAGCTATATGAGTCTGATCTCAGTTCAGTTTCTCCATATAGTCAAAGCCTCTGCAATCTATATCATTGCAGAAACCTTTAAAGGTACATTTATGAAAAAAAAAACAAGTTTTAATCATGCTAAAAGCTGCTGTCGCTCAAGCGTATGTTTGTTTACATAAACGATCAAAGAGTCAGAATTAACGATCTCTTTCATTTTTGCCCACCCTCAGATCAGGTGATTTCAAGCTGATTTGCTATGATCAGTGAAGGACAGAGCCAAGAAACTAGATCTAAACATTGACTCCAAGTGTTTATGCACAAAGTTTCTATCAGTTAGCAAGCATGAAATTTTTCAGACCGATAAAGTCTTCAAACTCAGCCAAACAAGCTAGATAGCTATATGGGTCTGATCTCAGTTCAGTTTCTCCATATAGTCAAAGCCTCTGCAATCTATATCATTGCAGAAACCTTTAAAGGTACATTTATGAAAAACAAAAACAAGTTTTAATCACGCTAAAACCTGTTGTCGCTTGTATTTATGATCAATAGATGGCGTTTTACCAAAAACACTGACCAAGCGTACGTTTGTTTATATAAACGATCAAAGAGTCAGAATTAACTGTCTCTTTCATTTTTGCCCACCCTCAGATCAGCTGATTTCAAGCTGATTTGCTATCATCAGTGAAGGACAGAGCCAAGAAACTAGATCTAAACACTGACTCCAAGTGTTTATGCACAAAGTTTCTATCAGTTTGCAAGCACGAAATTTTTCAGACTGATAAAGTCTTCAAACTCAGCCAAACAAGCTAGATAGCTATATGGGTCTGATCTCAGTTCAGTTTCATGCTTGCAAACTGATAGAAACTTTGTGCATAAACACTTGGAGTCAGTGTTTAGTATCTAGTTTCTTGGCTCTGTCCTTCACTGATGATAGCAAATCAGCTTGAAATCAGCTGATCTGAGAGTGGGCAAAAATGAAAGAGATAGTTAATTCTGACTCTTTGATCATTTATGTAAACAAACTGGTCGGTGTTTTTGGTAAACCGCCATCTATTGATCATAAATACAAGTGACAGCAGGTTTTAGCGTGATTAAAACTTGTTTTTGTTTTTCATAAATGTACCTTTAAAGGTTTCTGCAATGATATAGATTACAGAGGCTTCGACTATATAGAGAAACTGAACTGAGATCAGACCCATATAGCTATCTAGCTTGTTTGGCTGAGTTTGAAGACTTTATCAGTCTGAAAAATTTCATGCTTGCAAACTGATAGAAACTTTGTGCATAAACACTTGGAGTCAGTGTTGAGATCTAGTTTCTTGGCTCTGTCCTTCACTGATGATAGCAAATCAGCTGATCTGAGGGTGGGCAAAAATGAAAGAGATAGTTAATTCTGACTCTTTGATCGTTTATGTAAACAAACGTATGCTTGGTCAGTGTTTTTGGTAAAACGCCATCTATTGATCATAAATACTAGCGACAGCAGGTTTTAGCATGATTAAAACTTGTTTTTGTTTTTCATATATATATATTAGAAAAGGAAATTCATTCCAAATGTAATAGGATGTGATTTGGATATTTTATGATTGCTTAATATAAATAATGAACTTGTCGTATTTTAGGTATTCAGACTTAATATTAATCAAGAAACAGTTTTTTGCTCATTATTAATTTATTAAATTGCAAATAGGGAGGACAGAAACATTACTCATCCTTTCACTGACTTAAAAAAAGAACTTAATTATAATATATGACACACACATGACTTTTAAATTACTGATAATAATCAAGCTAATTTCAGACTGTGTTATCAAAAAAAATTTTCAACTGGTTATATAAAATGGAAGAAAAAAGGTAAAATCTGAAAGAGATAGCTTTTATTTGTAATGAGCCATAGTATGGGCCATGATAATATGTGTCATCTTCAGATTTGAAGAACTGTCCTGCAGATTTTGTTTGAATTTTTTCATATTTCCACTGGTTTTTCCTGTTGTAGCTCCAGGTTCTATTTCACAGACACTGATAATATTGTCACAGATATTAACTATTCTCAACTGATCATGTGAAAAAATATTTGTAGAAGTGAAAATAAGTTGATTGATCATTAAATATTTATTAAATAAGTAGCATAAATAACAAAGGGATATTAACATAAATACAAAATTCATAATCGAAGGTAAACATGTAAAAGAGTTTGAATTATTTCATATCAGATACCTTATTACATATGAATTTAATCTAAATTAATGTTTTCATTTACCAGTAATAAACACTGACTGTATGGTATTATAATTTTATTAAATATGATGGATCAATCAAATCTCCCCTCTAGTTTTTTTCTACTAGAAAGGAGAGAATATCTCCTTGTTATAATTTCATTATAGTGAGGAAATTTAGATAATATTGATAATAAACTACTTATATCTATTACACTTAAATGAAATGAGAAATTTAAAAATATCTAAACTCATTCTAAATTGAAATATTTAATTTTTTTAAATGTACACATGTATTATCATGCATTTATAAGTTGAGTCTGATGTTTTCCAGTTCTTTAGATGTAATGTATTTTTTTTTTTTTTTGACTTTGAAAATTCACTGTAGGCTTTCAATTCACTTTGTTTTCAAAACTCAAGAATTTTTGTTTTATTGATTTAAATGTTGGTTCATTTTTAGGTTTTCTTTTTGGTTTGGTAGATATAAGTCTTAGTTATCACAGACAATATATTCAAGCAAGGAAACACTTTGGCAAGATAACAAATTATCTCTGATTTAGGTCATCACATTCTCTGGCATGGTTGGTATCAGGCTATGTTTCAAACTCTACACTAGATTTATGCAGGCCACCCTTCTTTTTGGAACATTACATGGTTGGAAGATGATGAGCTAGTGCACATTTTTTAGTTCTTTGCAATTGGGACATAAAGATAACTAATTACTTTTTCATTGATAGCTAATGTAAACTATAAAAAACAGCCCCTGAATGTTGCCAAAATCCTTCTTAACTTATTTGGCTTTATTCACTAGATAAATCAAAATTGAAAGCTATGGTCCAATAACTAGCTGCTAATGTCTTCTCAATCTTATATGATCTTATCTGAACTAATTTTATATTCTTTGTCTCCTTACAATAAACTTTATAGCTTTTTTAAAACTCCATCCTTCCTGTTTACCAAGTAATTTTTTTCCACAACTCAGAAGTTTGCACAAAGCATTTTTCAAAAACATCTCTGAATTTTTACTCTTTTCCTTTCTTAACTAGTGATCGTTTTTATGCAAGTTATTTTTCAAATAAATCTTTGCATAAATTAGAAATACATAATTGTAAGCATTTTTATATTTTCATAATAAATGATTCTCCCTGTTAGCAATCACATTTTCTCACTGAGAAAACTTTATTTACAAACTAAGACTTTGCTTTTTTATGGAACTGACTCTTCCCCTTCATCCATAGTAATAAGGTTTTTGTTTTAACTATACAGCTTTCATGAATGTTCATTACAAATTTTATATCGTTTACATCATTTATAAAAACTAAATAAATGAACTGTACAAATTATTTAATACTGTCACTTTGCCCCATACATGTACTTTTAGTGATTCATACTTTATAGGACATAATTGTTTGTCCTAGATAAAGATGTGGAATGTGTTTTCTTGTAGCATTCATCATAAAAAAAGAAGCTTGTTTAGAGCTATTAGCATGCTCTTTATTTTACATATTTTTAAATGCAAGCTATATAAGTCATCTGATATATAACCTGAATTTATTACTATTATTATTTGGCTGTTGGGGCTTTGGCTACATTAAATTGTTAAGCCTATTAATATATGGTGTATCTGAATGAAGTTTAGACCCATATGATTATTTCAGTTGGGAGAGCTGAATTTAAAGATATGTAGATGTCTGAAAATTTCAGATCTTCTTAAGAATTAAGTATTAGATAAATGCTTAGCTTGAGTTGGTATTTTAAACCTGGTGTCCTAGCTCCTCATTGAAGAGAACCATAGCTCGAGATCAGTCTGGGGATGGGGACAATCTTCGAATGCTTTCTCTTGTAGCATTTATCATTAAAAAAAGCTTGTTTAGAGCTATTAACATAATGCTCTTTATTTTACATATTTGTAAATGCAAGCTATATAAGTCATGTGATATATGATTGATTTCATTACTTTTAATTTTTATAACTATAACCTTTATTTAATGTTATCTTAGTAAACTGCCTATTTTTATGTTTATTTAAACTAAACTCTTTATTAGCTTTGTAATTTATTTCACGGGCATCACAATATATGTATATATCAGTTTTTATTTTTATTATTCAATAGGAAACACACTTAGAAGATCAAGTAAGAAGTGGAAACCGTCAGAGTGAATTGCTCAATCATCTTCTCACTGCCAGACAAGCTGAACTGCATTTAGAAAAAACCAACATTAGGGTATTGTAAAAAAATATTATTATTTTGATTTAAAATCTAATTAAGAAACAACTTTTGTCTTTATATTTCTTAATAATTCATTGTTTTTACTTTTCGGAGCATCCAAAAATTTTAGTGAAAGTTTTATAAAAGAGTGTGTTAGTACTGTTTACTTTAATTATAAATTGTTCTTATTAATATCATCTACTATTATTTGCTGTTATTGCTTATTAGTTATTATTACAGTACCCTGATATTAATTGTTTATATGTAGAAATAATTTTTTTAATGATCATTTAATATTTTAAATGATCCATTATAATATTTTTGTCTATTAATTTCGTAATATTTGTATTTTGTTATTATTAGTCTTATACTGTGCGGAATTATGATGATTACCTTTTTTCATCAATGAATTATAAATAAAATTGTAAATATTAATGAGACTCTCCAATATTTGAAAGATCATTTGAAGATTTATTGTTCTTTTCTGCTTTTGTCAGCAATAATATAACATTTATTATAAACATTTATTTAAATTATTTTAAAATTATATAAATCGTACTTTTTGACAAGATTTGCAATTATGTATTGATTTCAAATTGGTAATAAATTTCCTAATTTCCATATATATATATAATTTAATACTAAAATTTTATACTACAACAATCTTAAGAAACAAGCCAATAGCATTGCTCATATTTGAATCTTTCATTTGGGTAATTCGGTGTCATTATTAACCACCCAAGAAAACTTTAAACATTGATAAGACTATAATTAGTGGATTGAGATTAGCATTATAAGAGAACAAATAGTTTTAATAGTCATTAATAGCAGAAATAAAAATCTCATTATGTTATATCTTGGATAATTTATCATGATTTCTGTAATCGATCTTATATGTGTGTGTTAAAAAATAATGGGAATACTTATCTTATTAGTATTATATTTTGACATTATTTATTAAAGAAGTAAGATATCTATCATTATGAGAATTTTAAAATATTATTTGATTAAAAGTTGAATTAATTTTATAAAGTTGAAGATGTCAGTGCTGTCTGATTTTTAAAGGAACCAATTTGTGCTCTCAGAATAGTTGGTGCATTGTGTTCAAAATTGATGAACCAAATAATATTTCAAGTGTCAGTCTCAAAGATGGTGATTGACCAAAATAAAAATTGGTAACTACTTTTTTTTTGAACTAATGATGGTCAGAAATATTTTTTAATGTATATGCTCTTATGCAGATGCAATGATATTAGGAATGTAGGGGCTAAAAAATAGTTAATTTAATCAGTTGGATTGGCAAATTATTCACTAATTTTCCAATATCTGTGAAAGATTTATATTTTACAATTGCCAAAAAAAGAGATTATCAAGCAAATCACTTTCTTTAAAATGTGAAATATGATGAACTACTATGATTTGGACATCCATATCATAGTTTCCCACAGTCTCTATATAAATGCATTACAAATATAGACTATTTGGATATTTTGGGAAATCAGTTTAATCTGCAGTCTTCAATAAAAATATTATTCTAACATTATATACTTCAAATAAGGATTATATTACACCATCTCCATTGTTCTACAGTCCTGTATGGTTTGGTGCAGAGATAAAATAGAAAATTCTGGAGCTCAAGATTCATGATTTATGACCAACTCTATCATTTTTGGTTCTCAAATTTCTTATGATCTATTGAGCAATAAACCATTTAATTTTTTTTATTAGTCTACAAAATCATTATGATTTAAATAATATCAAGATTTGAAAAGTTAGTGAAAAATGAATGTCCTCTGAGAACTTTTTAAATGGAGATTGTGTCAATACTTCTCAGTTTACTGTTTATTTGTTAATAATTCGATTCCTCATAAATTCTGAGCATTTCTTGAAAGAAGTTGTAGTCTACATCATATTAATTAAGATATCAAAAGTATTGTTATTTTGTCAAAACCTTTATTTTATATTTATCTTCTTAGTTATAATTATGCATTTTATATTAATTTGGATATATATTTACATAAAAATATTTCAATAAATTAAATGATTGATGTTAGCTTCGAAAATGTAATTGGAAATTTTTCCATATATTCAACTATATTACACCTTCAGCCGTGATGGAACTAGGTTACCTACTAATTAAAACCAATACTTCAAGTGAACTATCTGATTAACAATAATTAACAATAGCATTTATCTGATTTAATGCTATTATTAATTAGTAAATTGTATGGTTCAGCTTGCATTATCCAATTTAATTGGTGATTGTTTAATTATATAATAGTTGATGATTCTATCTACATTAATATATGGAAAAAATCTCATTATATTTTCATGTTTACTTCTTAAGACCCTGAAAATCTTTAATATATATATATATATAGTTATTACAAGCTGAATTAAATAAAAGCCAGCAATTAGTACAGGAACTGCATAATCAACAGAAACATCAAGAAACACCAGTAATGGCACAGCTAGTTAAAAGGTAAGATGAGCATAATTTCTTATTATGTATGAAATGAGAAGAATGTACTCATTTTATGTTTATTAATATGCTCACTAATATATATTAGCCATTATGAAAAGTTTACTGCTTTATATGCGAGTTTAAAACTGAAAACATTGTAGTTGTCTTCCTCAGATGCCTTGTAATTCTTAACTGAAATACTATTTGGGATCATGGATATGAATTTCTATTTTTTTTACAATCATGATAGATAACTGTATTATGGCTTTTAATTTCAAGTAGCTGTAAAGTTGTAAGCCAAGGCTATGATCGGCAAATGTAAACAAAAATGTGATAAGTATTCCCTGTTTATGAGCTATGGCTGCTGTAAATGAAGTCTTATTATAAATCCTGTTCTCATGAAAGAAGAGTGCATGAATTGAAAGAATAAATATTTAATATTATATGAGGTATTTGTATTTTTATATTGGACTATTTCCATCATCTAATCTAAGTATAGAATGTCTTTAGAAAAAATTAACTTTATTTAAATATTCCAAATACATTCAACTGTTAGTAATAGCACATCAAACAGGTTAATATATGCACAGCGTTTTGAGAGGCATTATTCTCCCCTCTTCTTCAGGGGTTGCTAGCCTAACCAGTGACAATACAAGCATGGGATTCGAACCTGGGCATTTAGATTTTGAATATTGAATTTTAAGGTAACACTCTAACCAACTGAGCCCTCCTGCCAAAGGCAACAGTCAATAGAAATTTCATATACTTATCTATGAGGTTTCTCCTGATTTCTCTACTTTTTCATAAGAGCAAAGTTGATTAGTGGTTTCCATACATTATGCATAGTCACAAAAAATTAAAACAGGCAAAACTCACTATACAAAGAAGTGGTAATCATGTGATGTATAGTCACACTAGGTTGGCTTATGGGATTGTTTATCATTGTCATGTGAGCAGCTTCTTTAAGTTTTCTTCTTTGTATTTATTCTCTATCCAATATTTTTGTATTTTCCCAATTGAACATATGTTTATTGGCACACACATGGTCTGCTACCGAAGACACATCTGTTTCTCTCTTCTAATGATCAGTTTGTATTTTTGCAAGCACTTTTCAATGGTATGACTGGTCTCACCAATATATGTTCTTCCACATTCACATATGATTCATAGATGTAGTTTTTTCTTTTCAGCATTTCAAGTTTAGGTTTTGTATATGTTAGAATTCCTCTTAGTGTGGTATGGTTTTGGAAAGCTGTTCTGATGTTATACTAATTGCAGATTTTCCTTAATTTGTCTGCTACTTTTGGAATGTATGGGTACACTACAGACTACCAATAATTTTTTCTTTTGATGGTTCTTTTTGTTGTCTATTTAAGGCTTTCTTAATAACAGCTGATGGATAAGCATTTTTAATAAGAAAAAACAATTATTGGTACTGTAGTGTACCTATACATTCCAAAAATGGCAGACAAATTAAGGAAAATCTGCAATCAGTATAACATAAGAACAACTTTCCAGAGCCATACCACACTATGAGAAATTCTAACATGAAAAGAAAAAACTGCATCTATGAAATACCATGTGAATGTGGAAGAACATATATTGGTGAGACCAGTCATCTCATTGAAAAGTACTTGCAAGAAGAAAGAAAACAGATGTGTCTAAGGCAACAGATCATATAAGTGCCAATAAACATATGCTCAATTGGGAAAAATACAAAAATATTGGATAGAGAATAAAGGTACAAAGAAGAAAATTTAAAGAAGCTGTTCACATAACAATGGCAAACAATCCCATAAGCCAACCTAGTGTGATTATACATCATATATGGAAACCACTAATCAACTTTGCTCTTAGGAAAAAGTGGAGAAATCAGGAGGAACCTCATAGATAAGTATATGACATTTGAAGGATGGTTCAGTTTATGAGAGCTTTATCTTAAAATTCAATATTCAAGAATCCAAGGGTCCAGGTTCAAATCCCATGATAATACTGTCATTAGTCAGGCCAGCAACATCTAAAGAAGATGGGAGAATAATACTTCTCAAAACATTGTGCATATACTAACCTGTTTGTTGTGCTATTACTAACAGTTGAATGTATTTGGGATATTTAAATAAAAATATGTTTTTCTAAAGACATTCAATACTCATTTAGATGAGGGGAATAGTCCAATATAAAAATACAACTAAAATGCCATCATCACAAATCTTCTGGAAAACACTAAATGAGGTATTGTGTGTAAGTTAAAAGAAAATTTGAAGAGACTATTAAATTGAGAAATGGATATGAATTTTACTATAAAAGCATAAATATTATGATACATCACAAGTAAAAGTTGGAAGAATATTTTTGTTGAGATGAATGGAATATAATGTCTGATATAGTGGTTAGATTAATTATTTAATTTAAAAGAATACACTAAGTGCATATAAATTATGTTTGTGCCCTAATAAATTGTTATTGTGATGAACAAGTAGAGAATTTATATATAGAATCACAGAATACTTTGATCAATAAAATTGTCATGGAAGACTTTATTGCTTAAATCAAAAAATGACTGAAAAATGAAGGTGCTGTGAGTAACTTTGTTTATAGAGACAGAAATGAGAATCACAGATTATTTTTGATCAATAAAATTGTCATGGAAGACTTTATTACTTGAATCAGAAAATGACGAAAAATGAAAGTGCTGTGAGTAACTTTGTTTATAAGAGACAGAAATGAGAGAGCAGACAAGTTCATCAAATTTACAGAAAAAAAATGTAGTTATTCCATAATATGAAGATTGTTTCAAAATTTATGCATATTGCAAGAGAGTGACTTGACTTTGTATTGATGGATTGTTGTGATATCGTGAAGTTGATATGACAGAGGATGATCTGATTTTCTGTGCCAATGATTGGTTGTGATATAATTTAGTTGAGGTAAGGGATGTGCTGATAAAAATCAAAATATTATGAATATCTTTTTTGACAAAAATGCCAAGCAGAAATTAGTTTAAAAACATCCAAACAAACATACAGCAGAATTGGATTATGTTTTAACTAATATAAAATATATATTTTAAAGATTATAATTGTTGTGTATTCAACCGCAAAGCTGAATGCCAACAAAATAACAAAAATTATAGAATATAAGTTTTAACAAAAAACATCAAAATAAAGATGAAAATATATTTATTTACATTTATATACATAACACATTATATATAAATGTGCCTTCAATACTTCTGATGACTATTAATAACTGCTCACCCAGCAGTTATTCCCACACATATATCTTCCTAAAGTTCTGCATTATTATTGTGACCAAATCAATCCTTGAATTGGAGGACTATTTCCCACTAAATGCTAATACTTTCATAGTTAAACATTAACCACTGTCTTCACTATTCTTAAACCTGAATAAATAACTAAAAATCGTTTATACTCACAATCTGACTTCATAGTTCTCATGAGGCCTTATCAGGTGTACACACAAATAAAAATAAGACCAATGTGATCTATTTAAGTTCCCTATCCAGCTGTTGGTGCCTACAGAGGCTCAGTCTCTGGAATGACATCCCTCATAGAAGAAAAGTCTCTACAATTTTTCCAACAGCTTTTTCTCTGATTCCTTTTTCCTGATGTTCCACATTGCAACCGCAGCAGCACCATCACATGAAGAGTAAGAAAAAGCTTGCTGCTCTTTCAACACACACTATTTATATTTTTCACTGTTTAATATCCAGTATTAATTATTACAAAAGGTCATAGCTATTTCCATTAGGCTATCCCCCAAGCGATGCATCTTTTCTCAAATTTTCGTCAAGTATTTAATTGCGTGTGTGCACATTCCTATTCTCTGCAATTAGTCCTTCAAATATTTATTCTTTTGTTTGACATATTTTATAGCTTAATGTTTTAATCTAAACAATACTAGCCTTTTCTATATTTAAATCCATTAGGCCGTTCCTGCATTATTATTCACATTTCTTTTATCTTACAGCAATATTTTTTTATTGCTTTTAATTCACAATATATTTCTATTTACATTTCTAATCTTTTCTCTTTTTTCTGGAATGATAAATCCTACATTATATTTATACATTAAAAATCATTTACAAGACTTTTTTGTTTATGAATGCAGTGTTTAAACAATTTAAATTTTAGTTAAACAATCAAGAGAAATTAAAACTTCATTCTGCATTTCTTTTCCTATTTTAATTAACTGAAAATACTTTTTAGTGAATTAGTCATGAAATTCAATGAAAGTGTATTTTTAAAAAATATACCACCATCTCTTGTGTATCACTGAAAACAAATACTCTGAAGTGATTTCAGCATAGTTTGATATGTGATCCATTAACACTGTTAGGCTGGACAACACTGAAATATTGTATTGTCATAAATACCTAATATGTATACAAAATTTGAAGAGAATCAATTCGCTATAAATATGCTAAAAAGCAGTTACAAGATTTAATCCAAATAAGCAAATAATTTCTCTATTTAGTAAAAGCATTTAAAGATAATTCTGATTGAACTATTTTCAGATTATATTTGAGACTTACTTATGTGCATTTATGCATGTTGGTGTAATATTTAATTTTTTACCTTGTGGATATAACGTATAAAAATTCTAATTCTTACAAGATTGCTCTGAACGGCTTGATACATAAAATAATACTTTTGAGTTTAAAGTCCATGGATTACACCTCATTTCTGTTTGTTTGTTTTTTTTGTTGCTCGAACTTCTTATGAATTGTTGATAATAAATTGTTCAATATTTCTTTACTATTCAAAATTTACTATCTTTGTTACAATTTTTTTAAACTTTCCATTAAAATTTTCTTTTAATCAAAGTAGCTTGCGATAGTCCTGTCACAAATGTTTGTGTGTTTGGACTAATATTTTTAATCCTCATCCGTAGAGTGATATTTCTTATTTTAGCCAACATCAACATCATTAATAAATTTTATAATTATTATAATTATGGATTTGTATTTTTGGTAATGTTTTTAAAAATATTTTTAAATTGCTGGACAATAATAAAATATGTCTTACAATATTTTTATTATCAATGTGTTTATTTTTGTTGCTATTATTATTTTTAGTTTTTCCCAGGAGGTGAACATGACTATCAACAAACTGAACTCTATGCTACACACTTTGAGTGTTCTTTCTCATCGGATCAACTTTGCTACCAGTCGTGTTCATTTATTGCAAGGTATTGATAGCATAATAATGTATATTTTATATACAATTACATAAAATCATAAATTGAGTGTGTGTGTTCATACATTCTTCATCTTGCATCTACATATATACACTAGCTGTGTACATGTAATTAGCTTATAAATTGTAATGAAGGTACAAAACATGATGGAAAAATTATACAGGCATTTTATTAATCATAAATCCTGAGCTTGATTCGCAAATTAATATTAAAATAGATGATGATGATTAAGTCACACATTCTTATTTTATAAAGATCATTTGTAAGAACTCTAAAAGAAATCTGAATTATATTTCCTGTATCATCACTTTATAACTATTTATGTGAAGGTCAGACTAAAAGTCTCATCTTCTAGTAGCCTTATTTTTATTCAGGCTATACTAAATAGGTTCTTAGAGTTCTGCTTTTCTTTATGGAAGACTAAATATAGTGAAACACTGCTCCCATAACATTTCCATCATTTCCCTCTAACACGCTGATATATTTTTGAGCCTAGAGCATAAGCATGCTCAAGAACATAAGTTATAAACTTAAATATGAAATGAAAATGACATATGTTTTAAATAAGAATAGCATGGATATTAACTTTAGTTTTAAATAACAAAAGCAAATAAGTTATTAAAACAATTTGATTAGTACAAGAAAAATACTCATGGTTATAAGCACATACAGGTAAAATAAATTGTAACCTTGCATTGATATGTCATAACAATATTTACATGTGCTTTTCAGCTAAGGAAAAAGTTAGCCTTCATTAATCAATTTAATCTGTGATATTCTGCTGGCATGCATAATTCTTTATGCATTAACCTTTATAATATATGTATATAAATTTCTCATAATTTAGAGTCATTGAAAGTTAATCACAGGTTTGTAATTATGATGAGAAAGAAAAATATAAATATACAAGATCAAATAAATCAAATTAAGATGTATTGCAAATAATATAAGAACCAAATTAATAAAAAAATATTTACAAATAATAATAAAAAGATTAAGTTCAGGCCTAAATACTTTTGCAAAAACGTATATCAAAAGTTTCTACAGATTTAATAATACGTAAGTTTTCTGTCACATAGGTTTTAAACTATAAATTTGTCTTTTGCATTTTCGGCTTTGGTTCTATTCTTTGACTTGAATGTTTTCTCATTTCAGTAAGCTAGTACAATTTTTGATCAAAACAGAAACAAACGTTTGTCAGAACAGAGTAGGCTTTAAATTAGTGTCATCTTCAGAATATTAGTTACTATTAATTCTAAGGCATTGCTTTTTTTTTTTATAAGAATTACATTTGAAAGTATGATTGTATATTGTGGTTTCCATTCACACATACTGTTAAAAATTCTTTTTATAGAAAAGTTTTTCATTGCAGTAAGAATAAAATTAGTACTAAAAAGTACTTTCTAACTCTATGATTCTTTTATGTGGTAAAACTCTGCCTTTGCATTGTATTATAATGAATGTAACTGAAGATGAATTTATCTGCTAATAATTCTATGAAGGAATCTGAATCAGTGTCTTGTTGAATGAAGCTCTAAATCAGTCTAAGAATCTGAATGAATTACATTAGTGAAGCCTATATTCCGGCTTATTGAAAGTTATTTTCTTTAGCATTAATTACTGGTTGTTTTCTACTTTCTTCAAGTTAATTTATCAACAAATTATAAAATAATAAATACTTCAATTACAAAATTCTATTATATTTTTAACTAGTATATATTTTTCCTATACTTAACTGTACACAAACTGAATTTTTCTTGCTATCTTTTTCAATTCCATTTTTTTAAAAAAAACAACAACTAATCAAACGTTTTCTAATCACATAATTTATTACATTAGATAACTTTTTATTTTTTCAAAATTAGATTGATTTTTTATAAGCTATCCAAAAATATAAACATTTTACATTTAACATATCCATAAAGATAAAAAGATAAAAATTATACCGATATGGATTTCCCAGGATCTGAAATTTAATTATTAAATATAAGCTTTGCATATAACAATTGCATATTTGTTAATTTACAGAATTTTTATCTTTACATAAGTTTTATTCATTTTGAAATTAATATATTTGAAGCAGTATTTATTAACTTGTATAATCATAGATTTTAAATTTTCAAGTAATTATTTGGTTATTTATTTCTAAACTATTTAGTATAAAGTTTTTAATTACTTTAAACTCTACTGAGCTCTTTATAGTTTTGAATGAGTCTATTATTGGATGAGCTAGTATAATTTGTAGTATATATATATTAGAAAATTTTTACTGCTTTTAGTTTAATACTACAAGTAAATGTATGAAAACTGGAAGATCATAACTTCTTAAATATTTTTCCTAAGTAAACAATTCTCTACAGTCAAAGACTTTGTAAATATATTTTAAATATTAAAAATATAATGGAAAATTGTAATGTTCCAGTTTTCACGCATTTAAAGTAAGAATGTCTGACTTATGACTCTTATAATATATCAAGTACTAGGCTAAAAGCAGTTTCCCTTTTAGTTTAAAAGAAGTCTTCCAAAATTATCATTACTAATTGACATGATTTCACATTCCAATTGTCAATTTATTGTTTGCTTAATTACATCATAACTGAAATTTATGTAAGTAAATACATGATAATTCCATTTATTGAAAATATTCTAATTAATACATGTTTAATTTTTTACAGAATAAATTTGTTTACTTGTGAATAATATTTAGAGAATTGTGATCTTCCACTATTCAGGCAGATAAAAAATATGCAAGTCTGATTTAGAATTCTTATAGTATATCTAGAACATGACCAAAAGTAGGTTCACTTTGAGTATAAAAGTGAGACAAAATACTATTACTTTTCAATTTGTAATTGCCAATTTTGATTTGTTCTTAGTCTAAATAAATCATAATTAAGTTTATCTAAGCAACTATATAGAATATTTACATATATGTGGGGGAAGCCAAAAATAACCAGAATTGTTCTCAGGTAAATGTACTTACTGTTGTACATGTTTCTGCTGTTACACACCTCTTGTGGAAGCCCTTTTGCATTAATCTGCTAAATTGTATTACTATGTGGCCACATAGCACATTTTTTTGTTAAGTATGTTTCTCTATATGGCAATTTTTTGTAATGGTGAAAAATTCAGAATAATGTGAAATTCTGTTTTCTTTTAGGGAAAACAGTCATAATGTTTGAAACAGATTTTAAAAAAAGCTGTTTGGGAGAAAATATAAGTTTATGAATGATTAATGAAATTATCAAATTCACCATATACCAAAAAAACATGGCGAGTGAAGTCCAATGTTAAATAATGCTGATATTTTTTTTTATTGATGCAAACAGCATTTATTTCTCCAAATTAATTCTTAATGGTCAGTTGTTTTATCTACAAGTTCTGAAATGTTTGTGTGTTACGGTAAAATGTAAAAGTCCCATTTTGTGGCAAAGTGGGGAATGCAAGTTTCACCATGACAATTCCTCTGTGAGCAATTGTTAGTCACCAATAATTTTTAATTAAATTCTACATGACCATGTTTATCTATCTGTCATATTATCTTGATCTCTAACTATGTGACTTCTTTTTATTCTCTCAAATAAAAAAATGCCTCAATTTTTTTTTTATTGATTTAGAAATTGTGAAAAAAAACATCATAGGCATTAAAAGACTTCACTTTGTGTTTCCAGACTATTTCAAAAAGTGAAAAATATGTTTAGCCTGGTATATTGAATTAAATGGACAATACTTTGAAGATGATTAAATTTATAAAACTTAAAGATAAATAAACATGTTTTTATTATAAAATTTCGATTATTTTTGGGTCCCTCCTCGTATATGTATATATATATAAAGTAAAGACTGAAATTTTTGTATTTATATCAAAGAGTTTACACTTAAAAAGTAAAAAAAATAATCCAGTTTTCTTTTTTTTATAAGTTAAGCAATTGGTAATTTTTCAGAACTAAGTTTGTTATTAAACAGGCAAAACTTTCCATACAGTAGTGCCACCCTGTGCCAACCAGAGTAATCAATGGATTCCAGAAGGCTTGTGCATAAAATCCCCATCTAGTGCCTACTCATTCAATATCCCCAGACTAGTTTCTGGCTTGTGGCTTTCATCAGTAAGGAGCCTTGGATCTGAGAGCACTGCACCTAGATCTTAGAATCTAATGCAACCCTCCAGCAGCCACCTCTCGACCAGCAATGCTTGACTATTTTTTTAAATAATTAATAACTAAATATCATAGCAATCATTCATGTCAAGAAACAAATATTACAAGTTAAAAATATTCAGAAATATGTTTAAAGTTTAATGCAATGATTATTAAATGTCAAGAAACTATGGAGCATAATTTATAAAATTTTAGAACATTCAAACAAATATACAGAGGAATATTTTTTTAAAAAAAGAATGTTCACTTTTTAAATAAAAAATTATTTGTGCAGTGGATTTAAATAGACTAATTCCTTTAGCTAATCAAATTAAAACTATTACACTGATTTCATTTCCACTGATTTGATGTCTTTATTTAAAAAAGAACATCAATGTCTGTGCTAGTTAACATAGCTATCGGCACCAAAAAAAATTTACTCTTTACATATGTCAATTCTGTATGCAGCAGAATCCAGAGGTATCACTCCACACTGCCTTTTTTTTTTTTTTACAAATCATAGATACATATTAGATTGCTTAGAAAGAACTTGCAAAATTTGTAGCCTATTAAACACTTCAAAGCTTATCAATATTCTAAAATACATTTAATTTCAACCTCAAAATTCAAATTAACATCAATATACCTCAATACATGGAAACTATTAGTAATTGAAACACACAACTTATACAACTAAAAATTCAACCTGAAAATAGTAGAAAAAATAATTTATACAATAATAAATCTTATCCTGCAAAAATGAATCAAACATGGACACTGCAAGCTTTACCACTAAATCTAAAAAAAAACTAAACAAGTTAACACCTCTTTAGATGTAACTTCACATTTCCTTGAATTTAAAAGAAAAATAAATAAAACTAGGGGAAAAATTACTAAGCCAACTGATACCACCAAAAAATTCTAATAAATGTCCAAAAAACTCAAACCTACATTAATTATAATTATTCTGTTAAATAATAAGTCTGTATACTAGATAAGATAATCTCAAAAACAGTATAGGCTTACTGTGAACTGAATAGACTAATTTCAGTAACATGATATCCATAAGAAAACAAACACTTTATCACATTTATTTGGAGTTAAACATTAGCTAAATAAATGTTAGTACATTAAATGTTTATTTTAAAAAACTAGATAAATCTCTCATCATCATTCTTTAAGAAATAAATTTGCAATAAGTCCACAGTTGATCCAAATGCTGTCTGTCTGTTTTTTGGGTAATTCATTTTTTCTGTAATAAATAGTGAGAATATCCATAAGTAAATTTTCATAAGTAATAACTCGCCACTTTATCAGTTTAAAAGAACTTATTTAGATCAACATGTAATAAACTATGTTCTTTAACATCATTTTTATTCAACATCATTAGTTTTTACCTATATAAAAAAAAATCACTAAATTATCAACTGCATTGACAATGCAATAATCACTAACTCTTATCCAACCATACTTATAGGAGACTTCAATATGTCTTATTTCTCATTTGGAAATAAATATTTACATCTTCTCAATTAACTACTCATGAATAGTAAAGCTCCCTCATTCAATTCTATCTTTTTCTATATAAATTATTCTCACATTGTCATTCTCTTTTACTCATCCAATCTACATTTTTTATCTAAATCCTGATTAATATTGATCTTCTCTGGTAATCATGTGCTCAACTTATCAATCTGATTACACTCTCAATTGCAACTCACTTTCATGTTTAAAAGATCCTTGAGTCAATTCTCACTAAAATTTATATTTAATTCAGGAAAATTCAACATGCTTCACTTAATTTAATAGCAGCACAGTTTTCTATCATTAAAGTCATTTCCTCTAACAAAAGCATACACAAAAGGCTAAAAATCATAAGCATTTGAAAAGAGTTAGTTGAAATCCATTATAAACTAAAATCAACCAATACAAGTCATAGTACAGTAGCATTAGTCATTTCCCTAAAACAAAAATTGAAACAGAAACAAGAAATATAACTATCTTTCAGTAAAAAAATCCAAAATATTCCTCATTAATTTTTAGAAATGGTCAAGAATTAAACATAAATCTTGTATATCCAAATTCTCAGCAATCTTAAAAGATTGCATACTTTATACAGAAAGAAAATATGTTACCTGAAATTTTCTATTAATGCAAATACAAATTAAAAATAAGATGTTGAACTAAAACTTTATGTCAAGAGTCCATCTATTCATCCTATTACTATTTTTATTCTCAAACACCCCAGACATTTCACTTTTCTCATAATTCATAATCTAATGACCATCTTCTCCATAGGAATTAAATTAATTGGCCAATTCCTTTATCTATGGCAAAACAATTATTTTGGCATTAATAAGAAAAGATGATATTATTTCTAAAAAAGATATATAATTATAAAATATGTGGCAGAAATAACAAGAGAAATAATGAGGTGCTGCAATTACAATTAACATCTTTTGAAATTCTAAGTGATAAACATGTAGTAAGAATTTAGTAAAATAGTTTTAAAAATGTACTAAAGTTTAAAAATTTTGGAAAATAGAGAATGTAGATATGGATGTGTATGTTTGCTTAAACACTTTAATTTCGAAATTTAATCTTATATGAACTTCATTAAAAAATAGGGCATAATTCTATATAAAGTCCAATATATTAGAAATTGAATAAAAAACTATAATTGCAGATTATTTGAGTATATTGTAAATACAGAGAAATATTGAAATATACTTTTGATAGAAAAGCAATAAATATTATAAAAGTAAAAACAAAATTTCAATTCTTTACTCTATAATCAGACTTCTTGAATAGCATATTTATCAATCTAACTAAACCTAGCATAACTAATTAATGATCTACTTCTTATGAGACAATAAAAAAGCAAAATAAATACATAATCCTTTTTTCAATAATTAGATGATTTCTTGATGAAGCAATAGTTAATGGTATTTCCTTGTAGGAGTTGCTGAGAAGTCTTAGATTATTAGATTGCATTGTTATTACTGTCAGCAGAAGACAAAGTTCTATAACAAAAAAAGTGAGTTTATTACACAAATGATGTAGAATAGGACTGAAAGATATTAAAACAAAAAAAAAGAATTTCTAGAAATGAAAGGAAGATAATGAGATGTAAAGAATTGAAATCAAAACAGACCAAGATAGAAGTGGTTACATGTTATACAAGTGAGAATTTTTAGATTTTCCAAACTGTGAGTGTGGGAAACTATAAACCATGGTTCATATTTTCAAGCATTGTTTAATTTATCAGGTCCCTGATGGGTTTTTTTTTTTTGATCTACATAACTTGAAATAAGCAGCTTGTGATTGGCTAATAACTGTTAATGTTAAGTTTTGATATGCTGGACCATATGCTAAATAAAACTAAATAATAAAAATTATTGTTTATCTTTTTTAACATCAGAAAGGAAAGTAATGTTCTCAATTCAGGAAGCAATAATATAGGGAGGGGGGGAATTGGAAAATTAAAATAGCAGTTGGCATCTGAGATTAAAATTGAGGGGAAAATGATATAAAGATTGAAGTGATTTGAATAAAATAAATAAAAAAGCAATTGAAATAAAAAATTAATAAACCAAAAAAAAAAAAATTAAAAGAATGAAAAAAATAAATTTTGAATATGTCCAATAACATGTTATTGAGAATATCAAATATTAAGGAAAATATTACATGAGAATTTTATCAGTCTTTACAAATATGTATCTTGAAACATACAACAAGAATGTAAAATGGAAACAGTTTTTATTAACATTAAAACAGACCCTTTACATGTAACATATTTCTATAGAATTATTGACCATAGGTAATAAATCTTATCAAAACAGTTGTTTCACTTTGAGGATAAAAACAAATCCCAATAAATATAATTCAGTCACATGGCAGAACAATATGAGGAGTTGTTACCCTCTAAGGCAGCAGTCCCCAACCTTTTTGCACTTAAGAGCACATTCTATAATACCGGCCAGGTGGCGAGCACCATTTATTTTTTCAACCAGGTGGCGGGCACCATTTATTTTTTTCAATGTAAATTTATAGTTGGATATTGTTAATAATACACATAATGTACAAAAAAATATTTCAAAAATAAAATTTTAACATATAATTAACGTTTATATTTTTACACTGTAAAAGTATAGTATGCCCTACAATTTGATTACAATATAATACAATAATTTATAAGAAATTTTAAAAATTAAATTTATTTGTATCAGATAAATAATTTTTTATCGTGTTCGGATAGCGGCGGGCACATGTAAAATGGTCTGCGGGCGCCATGGTGCCCATGGGCATAGAGTTGGGGACCCCTGTCTAAGATATGATAGCTATATCTCAATTCATTGATAAATTCTCTTATTTAAATATAATTCATTATATTAGTTACTTTCATGTCAAACAATTAATGGTTGTTATTTCTAGAAGTTATTCAATTATATTCATAAAAATGCACAAACCATTAATAAATTTCTTTTCTAACAATATGATAGATTGATTTGTCTTAACAGGATGTTTCCATCCAGATAATAAATAAGTAGCCTAACTTTTAATAAAATATCTATAAAATTTGCTGATCCAAAAGTTGTCTAATTAGAGTTAAATAAATATTGTTCTATTATGTTTAGTGCTTAAGAAAATTGATCATTAATAAATTTTATAGTTTAAAATTATCTCAACTACAAAGTATATTCTAAAGGCAACATCTTCAGAACTACAAAACTTTTTGTATGAAGAAATAATTTAACAAATTAATGAATTCATCCAGAAATAACTATATTCTATTTAAACGCTGAAGCATCACTGTACAAACTTCTAAAGAACATATTGGTAACTTATTATATATATTCCTTACAATTCTATGTACAAATAATATGATATGTTTTGATTGAACAAGCAGAGAATATATATTATCAACAAAATATATGAACATATTCTCTTCTATTTAAGTATCTTTGTCTAACTATTTTCACTAGTAAACATAACATTTTCATCAGATTATTTCTTAATAGGCTAAATTACTTTAAATAAAGACTCTGGCCACTATATTTTGGCTGGGAATCATAACTTTTGTTACATTATCTCTCATTAGTTATGTTAAACTAATTCTTTATCAGGTATGATAGCAATATAAGGTAATGCTGAATTGGTTTTTGACATCAAAGTGTTTCTCATAGTAACTCTGACAACTTGTTATACACCCAATAAAATTACTCTTAAGGTATTTGTCATATCTGACCTTGCCTTTAAAAGTGGACTAGTCCACATTCCTTTCTTATCTGATCGAATTGGGCACTCATTGCTGCTAACCATTGTGTAAACATGTGGATAATTAATGTATAAACATGGCCAAAGGGTAAAAACAAGTATGGCCAATGTGTAAACATGTGTATAAAATATTACCATTGGTTAGGCTCTATGAATCCGATTGCTACCAGTAAGGTAAGGGATCTGGCAATAAATAGTCAGCCTTTTTGGAGGCAAGCCAGAGAATGTCTGTCTACCGATATGACTAAATGTGCTCTCCATTGAAAGACTTACAACAGTGAAGGTGTTTCTACTCTATTCACTGCTGATACATCTACGCAGTGAGGCAAGTTTCGGTAGGACTGGAAGCTGCTATGACTAGGCAAGCTGTTTATATAGCCAGAAGAGTTAAGACTAGAACTCATTAGGCAAGCTAAATATACAACTAGAAGTGAGTCCAGTCATTTGACATGACCAGCACAGTATTAATTATGTACAACTATATTTTGGGAATGTTCATATTTTTTTTATATATTATTGTTGGTTTGAGTCTGAACCCTGCAATTCAGCCAAACACAATAGATTTACATGTTTACACATTGATTAGTGGCAATGAGTTCTCAATCCGATCAGATAAGGAAGGAATTTGGATTACTTATGAAGCCAAGGTCAGATATGACAGTACTATTACTTATTTAAAAAAAAAAAGATCAGCATCGGTAAAAAGTCTTTTGAAACCATTAGCAAATTTGAAAATTATCTGAGGTATTACAACAGGATTCCTCCTTTCTTTATTCTATTCATAACGTAAGTTGATTCCTTTTTATGAAATTGTCAATCGGGCACTTGTTATCTTTAACAAGTATTGTGACATGATCATTAACAGGGATATATCTCATCTTAGTACCATTAAATTATTAATTCAAGACAACAAAATATGAATCTTCTGACTCATTATATAAAATAATTGTTTGGCAGTTATCCTTCAACACATTTACCATTAATGTTATTAGGGATTCTAAACAAATTTCTTGAAATTTATTTTGCAATCTTTCATGAAAAATCCAAGTTAATCACAAGATCTTAATTTTATAGAATGAAATAAATCGCATCTGTATATTATAAGTTTTATGTGGTTTGACGCTTTCAAGTAATTATGTCAAATAGCATAATAAAAATGAAATTGACTATTAGATAGATATATGAAATTCAATAATGAATCTAATTTAAAGATCTAGTTGTTTCTTCCAGTTATTCATACTTACACAGATGGTTTATAGAGTAAGGTATTTTAAATATTAGCTAAAGAATTATGTGATTTTTTTTGTTTTTAGTATATATCTTTTGCCAAAATATTAAAAATTTCCAGTGTAAGCATAAATCAGGAGAATAAAATATTTAATTTTTTTTAGTATCAGATCTTTTGTTTGAATTCAAAACTTTGGGATATATTTAAAATTTTCAAATCATCAGCATAAAACTAGAAAATATAGCTTCTAGATGAATATATATATATAATCGATTCTCATTAAAGATAATAATCAGTATTCAGAATCTATTCTGAGGATGTCATTGGTGTTATCACTTTGTGTCCACTGACTAGTCATATTTAAAAAAGTATAAAATTATAGGAAAAGAAATTATTGCTTCTAATGTAAATTTTAATTGTAAAACTAAAGGAGTCAGGAGTATGCTTTGTTTAGATGTTTAACTGCATTGTTATAAAATACACATTGGAATTGATGTGATGTGACTAGTACACACATATACATAACTTTACATTGGTATGTCTTTTTATGTTTAGATGAAGCCCAGATCTCCACATTTTTAAGGGCATTATTCAGATGCTTTATGTATGGGAAAACAAGATTTGTATATATTTATATAAAGAATTATATGTTGAAGTCCATCTTTTGCTTTCTTTTTAGCATAACTTTAGTTGTTTATGTGGGCACTATTAATAAGTCTCTAGATGGGTTGGCTTCATCATATTTTGGTATCATTCCAATATTAACTCATTGCTTATATTCAATGATTGCCTAATGCATAAATATGACCAAATTATTATAAACATCTAAATAATGAATAATCCAGTATAGTACATATTTTATAGAATAAAGATTATACTCCACATAGGAATTTAATTTAACAAAAGTTTTATATATAACAAATATGCATTCAGCAATTTAAAAATATTGGTTAATACAGAACAAATTACATATATATGTTGTATGAGAAAAGAAAAATATCAACACACTTCTATAATTACTAAAAGTAGAAAGCTAATTCTGCTTTTAGTTTTGATTCGAAATATTAACTCACTGTGAATCGAAAGATTTCATGAATGTTGATTTATAGATGAGATAGTGGACTTAATTAGTGAAGAACTTACTAGCTTTTCATACTTTCAAATCAAAATGCTTTAGATTTGCCTATATAATTAGAAAATAGATTGAAGATAAGACAGCTGTTCTTATCTTTATAAAGTCATAATCTTGTGTTAAGATTTGTAGAGGTTCCTCTCGTGGTAAAATTGAGCACTCAAGGCACATAGTAGTAAGGTTAAAGCCTTATATGTATTTATTTACCATGTAGCAATAGTGAAGCTGTTGGTTTAAACATCAGTCTGACTTATGCTGTTCAACTAAAATATTAAAAAGACATTTTTATCTTAATACATATATAAATATATTAAATAACAATTAGTCTGTTTCTCATACGATCTTGGGGGCTGGATGAAAATGACAAAAAAAGGCCACAGTAAGGATTATAAATCAAACCATGGGCCATATTATTTTTTAAAAAAACCCTCAAAATTAAAAGAGAGCAGATTTTTTTAATTAACATTGTAATACACATACAAAATAACATATGTACAAAATACAATCATGTTACAAAAATACATATGAAGTAAAGAAGTTTTTTTTTTCCAAGTTTACATTATTTAAAAAAAGTTATATCATTTTTTTAAAGAAACTTGACAACTTTTTTTATTAACCAAATCTTTGAAATTTGGTTGAAATTGTTGAACTGTAATTATTTTTAAAATTGATTGCACATGATGGTCTGTTAATTTTGATTTTTCCACACTTTTTCCAATTTTTTTTAAGTTGAAAGTAAATGTTTATATAAATAGGAGTTTCCACACATAGATAAAATACACTTAATTGCATATAATACATAGAAAAATCAGTCAGTTGATAAATACTTAAAGAAATGTGGAATCTCAACATCCATAGTTTTGTTTTAGTACAAAATCACCTTAAATTTTAATTAATTCCAGTTATAAATTGTCATCAGCAGTTTCAACACTATTAATTAGAGATGAAGTAAATAAATGAAACTGATTTTCATATTTCTTGAAGTCCAAAAATCTTTATAATTTATTTTTTATAATTAGAATATTCTGAAAATTTCAATTCTGGTGATTTTTGTAATAATGATTGACAATATTCAAAGTGAAATAAATTTCCTTCTTAAATTTGTTGTTATGCTAAAGTAATAATTACTTTTTGAAAACATGGGTAAAATATTGTAAACATATTGGGTTTGCCATATTGTTTGAGATTAAGTTAACTAAGTTGATTTGTAATGTCATTTTAAAAAATCTTAAGTTTTTTTTCATTTGATCAGCTTTTAATATTTCACATTCATAATTTTTCAAATATAAAAAAATAGTAATTTCATCCAGTGATTGCTTTAAAACTTGATCACTGTAAGAAAGCTATTGAATTTCTTTGTAATAAAATTGATTGGTATATTCATTTTCTCTATTTTCTAAAAATTTACTAAATTGGCAGCAATTAAGCCCACATACATGAATATAATTTATAATTTTAGTGTTTTTTTTTATGATGTCTGATATTTAAAACTTAGGCGCATAATATTTAAAACAGGCAAAATTTTCCATACAGTATTGCCACTCTGCAAGCCAGAGTAATCAATGGATGCCAGAAGGCTTGTGCACAAAATCCCCAGACTAGTTTCTGGCTTGTGGCCTTCATCAGTGAGGAGCCTTCTGGCATCCACTGATTACTCTGGCTTGCAGAGTGGCTATACTGTATAGAGAATTTTGCCTGTTTTAATAACAGTTATAAGCAAGCATAAGAAATGGTGATCATGTGATGTTTATTCACATAATATTTACTGATGAAAAATGAAATAGAATTGTTGAAAATATTTTCCTGTTCTCTATATTTTTTTTTTAATTGTGTGATAATTCCTTTAATAAAACCAATCATGGCAGGAGCACCATCAATTGCAAGAGAAGCTAGTTTTTTTTAATGATAAAATGTATTTCTTCAAAACTTCCATATGTGCATTGAAAATATCAATTTCAGTAATTGTATTATGCATAGGAATAATATCCAGATCTTCACTTATTTTTAAGTCACATCACATTTACAAATTAAAAACAGTCAGTTGAAATTTATCTTGTTTATCTGCACTTTCATCAATTGCAATGGAATAGCCCTCAAATATTGTAATTATAGATTTCAGTTGATTCCTTAAGTTCCTGGCTATATCATCAATTCTTCTGGCAATGGTATTTTGAGTCAAGCTTTACAAATTTGAATTTCTTTAATTGTTCTGGACACAACATTTCCACTACATAAATAATACATTTAAGAATAAATTAGTCTTGTCTGCAATTAAATATGGTCAAATAATTAGTTTCCCAGAACTTATACTATCATCAATATGTTTGGAAAATAAATTTTGTTGTTTTTAAAGTGTCAAACTTTAATTCAGGCAATTTATCTTCATGAAATTTTTTGCAATATATCAAACATAAAATTTTATTTTTTCTTTGAATACAAAAATTCTCTTTTTTTTTGCAAAGTGCAATGTTTTTCTCAATTAATTATTTTTTACTCATAGTCATAGAGGGCTTTGAGATTATTTTAATAAATTCTTAATTAATCACAAAGAAAATTACACTTTCTAATGTAGAAATAGTTGGAACAAAGCAGTGATTAGAATCTGAAGTCGAAAATAATAATCATTTGTTAAAGTAATAACAATAGAAGGATGAAATAGCAATATCTACATTCTCATGGGATGTAGCTCACTGAATTATGCCATGTTCTTACTGTGTTGTCATTCATTATATTCGATAAATGTGTATAAAAATTGTGTAGTAGATTAATATATATTATTACTCTTAATGGAAGTGTTAATTTTTTAAATGTATTTATATTTATTTAATTCATGTATGTTTTATAACTTTAACTAAAAGAAATTCATTATTAACAAAGATTAAATTTTATATTGTTTACCATTTTTAAGGGCCATAGGCTGTTTGTCAGCTGGCTGCATGTAGCCTGCAGGCTTCATGTTTAATGCTCAGCCTACTTTGTAGATTAATACAAAGGGGCATTGATTGCATGTAAATGATTTCTAGAAAATCTCACTTGTATAAGATTCTTATAGTAAGTGCATATGAAGATTGTTATTTCAGAAATAGCCATTGTTTATTCACAGAGTTGTTAAAATTTATAGAATATACTAAATTCTATTAAAAGGGGCTTATTAGTCTTTTTCCAATTAGATGCTGACAGATATAAATCTGTCAGTGTTTGACAGATTTTGGAGAAGAATCAATTTTCTGATGTTTAATACACGTTTATCTAAATAGACTTAGACTTTTTGACTCAAATTTTTTTTAGTATATATAAATTCTAGATACGTCAGAAGGATTTTTAAAAGTTCTATTACATTATCCATAGTAAGAAATTATACAGTGTAGAAGTCAGCTACGCAGTGGAAATAGATTTTTTTGTTTAATGGAGAACAGCATATTTTGATGGTATTAACATTCTAACTATCATAATATTTGATACAGTAACTTAGAAAGACATTGTTTATAAGACCATAAATCAAATTTAGATATTCATAATATTTTTTACAAAACATTAGACATGGTTAAATGCATGCTTTTTTTTATATAGTATATCTGATTTTAAAATTTATATGTTTTTTTTTTCCAATTATGACCTTTTAAATGACCAAATATACTTATTACATATCAGTTTGTATTAACTATGCCACAACCTGATTCAACTGAGATCCATTTTTTAATATGATTAGGTGAACAGTTTTGCTTTGTATTCAATCTACTACTACTTAAATCTTTTGCTCTTATTTTTTTATTTAGAAAAACAGACAAGCAAAAACTAAATATTGCATTTCATTCTGCTAAAATTTATTTGACTATCTAAATACTGTCTTATTTTTATTTTTTAAAAATGGTTTCTTTATAGTAACATCTTTAGGTATATTCTCAAAAAATATTTGATATTTACTTATGTTTTTGGCCTGTTATATATTATTTGCATCCATGATATTTTAATATTGCTTTTCAATAACATTAACATTGCCAATTGATTCCAAGCTTGAGTGATCTCTTTAAAAAAATAAAAATTATATTAATGCTACTAAAGTCATGGTTACTTGTAAGTTAAAGAAAACTAATCCTCTGCACTAAGTAATGCAATATTAAGATTATGACTTGCAAATTTTAATAATCAAAACCAACATTTATTATAGCTGTTTCTTCAGAACAATTGGAAAAATTATCATGTGTAGCGCAGCAAAGATTGTATTTTTAAAACCTTTTCTGTATTAAAAAAAATCTATGCTGATTGTAATTTCATTTAATCACTTTGCAGTTCAAGTGTATATTTAATGTATCTATGAAAAAAATTATTTAAAATAGAAATGATAGATACCTTTATAGATTTACATGTAGATTTTAATTGTTAGTTGAATATATATATTTTATAATAAAATGTAATGTATTAAATTTCCAATATACATATAAAGTAATTTGAAATTGTACGATTCATTTAGTTGCCTTTGCTAAAAGAGAAGCTATGCTTGTTCAGAATTTGTCATCTCCTAGCAGAAGTCGAACCCCAACCTCCCAACATCAAACAGTAGCAGTGATACATAGATCTGAAAGGTAATATCATGATATTGACATAATTATTTATTTTAGATAATTAATCTTTTATAATAATATAGCTGTTATTTTTATGAGTTTAAAAAAAAATCACATTATAAAATTATATTATAATGGACTCATCAATTATTTTTTAATTTAATTGATATGATTAATTTTAAAATATACTTTTTGTTGTGTTAATAATTGATATTTTTAAGGAGGGAAAATCCTTTAAAATATCGGAAAAATATTGATATGAATAAGAAGAAGCAATATTTGATATATAAATATATCCATGTTTTTTTTTTGATTTGTTATGAAAATTTTGTGGAATGATTCCACCCATGGATAACATGAACAAAAATATAAATCACTGTGATTATATAATGTTATCATGAAACTTTTTATTTTATTTATATTAATCATTAGTCAGAATATATATTATTAAATATGATAAAATATAACTTAGTCATATTCTCTAAGAAATTCAAATTAATATTATTTTAATATTATTGTTGAAAATATAAAAAATATTTTATGACTTGAAAAAATCTCATATTCTATTTAAATGGCCCTATAATTAATGCCTTTAGTCTGGTACAAAGTATTTATTAAGCAGTGACTATGAATCTGCAGGGAATTTTATCATGGAATTTTGCAGTTATTTGATATATAAACAATGGGAATCATATATAATATTTTATCAAAATTTTGTTGGCAGACAAAAATTAAAAAAAAAAAAATTTCCATGGACGACTGTACTTTCAAAAAGTGTATAATTTGTTATAGTGATATTTATTATTGAAGTGCACTGTGCAAAATAAATTATTTACAGATATTAAAAATTAAATATATAAGATATCAAAAAAGATATGCCTGACATTACACATATTAGTAATAGATATTTTAAAGTAATGTAAATGAATTACGTGTTAAAATAATACTGGTAATATCAGAAAAATTATATGTGATATTATTTGATTTAATTTTAGTGGCAATATTTTCATGTAATATTAATTTGTTTTAATTATCTTTTCCATTTGCCATAAAGAGGACCATTGCCATTTTTATACTTTTTTGTGAGCTTAAAAACAAACTTCTGTAATGTTTAGATTTAATAGGGATTTGACATTAGTAGACAATACTTCAGTAATAGATTTTAAATGGTTATTAATTGGAAGATGTGAATATGAATATCAATTTACCTGCATGAAGTCTGCAAACTAAAAATTCAAATATATATATATATTGATGTTTCTAAGAGATGATATATAGAAAGAACAATTTCTGAATGCCTGTTGCTGAAGAGTTTAATATCAGATATGCTCACAATCCCTCAGCAAAATGAATAGTGTGATGTGAGCACATTGAACATCTACCTACTGCGATGTCCCGAAAATAAGACTGGGTCTAAAATTTACCATAGGGCTTATTTTCAAATGATGTTTTGTTTTTTCTTGTACAAAAATCTATATTTGTTCCAGTACTAACATGTACAATTTATTCAAGTATTTATTTTTGCAGAAAGCTGTAAGATTCTTACCCCAGAAGTCCCCCCCCCCCCCAATTCTTTCTTGTACTAGCCAGAAAAATTCTTTCTTTTTTCACTCACCTTATCTGGCAATCAGAATATTATTCCATTTAAATTTACTAATAAATCAAGTATTAAGTAAAGACTTGCCAAGACAGGAGTGAGAACAAAAATGATGATTATAGTTAAAAATGGTTTGTCCACACAAAACAATAAAAAAAAATACAAGCACAAAAATTCAGAAAATGTTTCTGTATTCTTTTTAAAAACTTTTTTTTTTTTAGGAAAAAGTTTGATAATTTAACTTAAGCTAAACATTGATTATTGAAATCACTTGTTACTTATAATCTTTTAAGAGGGGAAAAATGTTTAAGAAATCAAACTAATTTTTCTTTTATCTTGAATATTTAAAAACTACCACAATGGAATTCTAAAACTAAATCAAGCATTATTCTAAATCTAAGTTTGAATTTAAATAAAACTATAAATTGTCCAATATAGTCAATTGTTGATAAAGTGTTCCTCTATTCAGGTAGAATTACATTTGTCGAAAATGATTGATGGAAAAATGCAAAAGAACTATAATATTTATATTAGCATTTATTTGAAGCATTGATGTCAATAATATTGCTTATTTATACATTCATTGCTTTATAATTCAATACATTCACCGGTGTGTTTCAACAGACTGACAATCATAGCTAGGGCTTATATTATAAGCATCCTAAAAAATCATGCTAGGGCTTATTTTTTGGTTAGGTCTTATTTTTGGGAAAACGCAGTAGGTTTCCAGAGCTAATTTCTTGTGATTTTTTCTTATGGGATCATTTCATGTCAATTGTTTATATTAATTAATTTAGAGCAAAAAGTTAATCTAAAAAAGACCATCATATCAGAATTTGTGAATTTTAAGAAAAAATATTTTTGCTATGATTGTCCAAAGATCATGTGTAAACTGAGTAAGAAAAAGATGGTAGCCTATTTAATCATTTATTTTAGTTTTTATAAAAATATATCTAATAAACGCTAAGAATTGTTTAGTCAAATTAAAACTTAAGTTAATACAAACATGAAATTAGAATAGCCTAATGATATATAATTAAGAAACATAAACCATTCTCCCTCAGGCAATGAATAAATAATACTTCGTGTTAACAAAGAGTCAAATAATTATTTTCTAAATTAATTTAAACTATTTTTTTTTTAATTTGGATTTAGTTATTTTTTTAGTTTATATTTTTATTCTTTTTAAATGATTTTTTTTTTTTTTTTTGCTAGAATGCAATAAGGTCCTCTCACCCGATTATAAAATGAATAATCAGAAACTGTGATATGATGTGAAATTATTTCTCCTTAGTTTAAGTCACAAATTTTGGTGCCTAAATCATATGTTAAAAAATACTATTAGTCAAGTTAAATGATCTCTCCTTTTAAAACTATTATTTATCATAATAATTTTATTTCTTTCTTATTCCTTATTACCAAATCATTCTGTTAGCTCTAATTTATCTTTTTTCCTACTCATCCCATTTTCATAAAAGTTGTTTCATTAGTTTCCTATTTTCATATTCCTAATTTTTATTATAAAGTCTTAAACTAAAAAAATCATTATCTCTGTCGTGTTCTCTGTTTTCACTGTCTTTTAATGTCTATTGATTAAATCTATGTTTCTGGCAAAAAGTTAGAGATCACAGTATGCAATAAAGCATTATTTCACAAATTTATTTCTACATTATGTTTTTGTTTTATCTGATATTTTGATTAATATTAGAAAGTCATTATCACTATTATCAATATTTTATACTAATGTATGTTAAAATCAGTTCACTTATTAATAATATTGAAGATACAGCAGTTGTAAAAAAAAAAGTGTTTTTCATGGTATTTAAATAGAATCATATCACTAATTTTCATGAGACTCTATAGTTCCAATTTCTTTTGTTTAATCTCTATTGTTATTTTTTTAAATCATTATACTGTTCTAACTTCTGTTTTTATTCAGATGTATCTGTTTAATGTTGAAAATACCACTTTGATATATTGTTTGTTTTTTTAAAAAAATATAAAATCTTTTCCGTAAATAAAACAGTATATTGTTTGAAACTTTGCATTAATATTTATTCTCACTCTATCATTAATAGTCTGTGAAGCCATACAGCAGTAATGATGAATAAAGTTAAACAGCCGTGAATAACATATATTCAAAATCCTTCCAAAGAGGAACAGAGAAGGAGAAGGCATTAGAAGAAAACAAAAGTGATTTTCTTTTTTGCTAGAGGGCATGAAAAATATATATGAGGATTAGATCAGAAAACAGACAATTATCAGAATTATAACATACCAAATAAGAAAAGAAAAAATTTAAACCACAGTAAGAGGTTTGTTTCTCAGAATCGAATACATCATCTAGCTATTTCACAGTCATTGTAAATCTTTTAGATTTAAGATTATTATTAGAATGGATGAAATGAAAAGTAAAGAAAGAGAGAGAATTTATTGCTCTAAGGGTAAAACCAGATGTAACAATTTGGGTAGTTAGATATAATAATCTAGTAAATTATAGATTGTTGATAATGAGGCTGTTCTTCTGATGGATCTAGTGATTATATAGACATCCATATTGATCAATGTTCATGGTGATGAAGATGTTGAAAGCATGTAAAAAAAAGTGAAAAAGTAATTGAAAATAAATGTGGAAATAACAATGTAATGGCAATGAGAGATTGGGATGCTATGATTGGATTGTTAGGGAAATAAAAAAATAAGATATTGTAAGAGATTAGTTTAGAATTAAAAAATGAAAGTGGTTAAAACATGATAAGTTTTTGTAGGAAAAATAACAAAAATAAATATATATTTTAAATATTATTTATTTCTAAAAAGTACAAAGTTATAAAAACAGATTTTGGTTAGATTATGTATTAATTCCAAATTGTTTCAAGAAAAAAAAAAAAAGAATGCAAGTACTTATCCTGGAGTTGATGAGGACTCAGACTACAGATTAATAAATCAAAAATTAAATTAAATTTATGAGTGTAAAAAAATTTAAACCAAGAAAATTATAGTAATTGTAAATTAAGTGATGATAATAGTAAGTTTTTAAATTTATTTAGTAGAAAAGCAAGTGCAAGTAATTCAAAGATAATTCATAATAATAAATTTACATGAAGACTAGAAAATATTTAAGGAAAATCTAAAAGAACAAACAATAAATATATGAAGACTGAAAGAGCAAAAAGTTCTTGGTTTAATTATGAAATGATTAATAAAATGGAAGAGAGAAAATGAAAATGTGTTTAGAAACATTATCAGTAAATTAAGATTTATAACAAATAAACCTAGATAAATATGATGAGTATAATGAATAAAAACTACAAAATAAAAGTAATTTCTATAATAACCCTAAGAATTTTAGGCATAATAAGTAATGTAAGGTTCCTGATTTTATATCTATTTATTTTTATCTTTACAAGATAAAATTATTATTAATGCACCTGATGAAAGTATTTGTGTTTATAATGTTTTCTAACTTCTTACCAAGAGTCGGATATTTACATATTAAAATTTAAAAGTTTGTAAATGTTATTCTAGAAAATCAGTATATATACAAAACATCGGAAAAAAATCCTATGTATATGATTTTATTGTATATAACTTATTTTTAAATAAAAGTTTGATTTAATTTAGTCAAACAAAATACTTTAAGTGGGAATGTAAAACCAATTAACTCAAAACATGGTTAACTTACTGACAGAGAAGGTAGATGTAGTGAAAAGATGAAGAGAGAATGCACAATTTATATTATAAGAAAAGTAACCTCTCATTTGTGTTAATAGAAGAAAAAAGTGAGTTAATAAAGATACATTAATTGAAGTGAAATGAAGTTAAATGAATCATATAAAGTTATTGAAACTTCAGTTGAATTACTAAATGTTTTCATTCAGAGAAAAAGGAAATTTGACATAATTAATAAATATTAAGAATGTAATCAGGAGAGAGACTAGTTCTTTTAGAAGAACAGCTTAATGCAATAAATTATGAAGTATTTAAACTGTAAATTTAATCTTGCTTACTGCTAAACTTATTGAACAACCATATTTGTATATTAAATTAATGCCAAAAAATTAATTTTGATTTAGAAAATATATTAAGTTAGTAATGACTTGAAAGGTTGCTATTCTTCCACATGTGCCTTACTATTACCTTCAGACAGCCAATAGCTGTTAAACAGCGGTCTGAGGAGCGATCAGGCCTAGACACATGACAGAGCGCATGTGGAAGAATAGCAACCTTTCAAGTCATTATTAATTTAATAACAACATGCGATTTAAACAAAATATATTAAGGAAAATGTAAAAAAAAAATTAGCATTTTGAAAAAGTTTTAATGGAATGAATTGACTTTTTTTGGTAAACTTATGAAGAGGAAAGGTAAAACTCTCCATACAGTAGTGCCACTCAATGCCAACCAGAGTAATCATTGGATGCCAGAAGGCTTGTGCATGAAACCCCCATCTGATGGGCACTGAGTGGCACTACTGTATGGAGAGTTTTTCCTGTTTTAATAACAGTTATGTGCTAGAATAAGAAATAGTGATCATGTGAAGAGGAAAGTTACTTATTGGAAAAAGAAATGATTATAAAACAACTTGCAAGAATCAAAATATATTTTCAAGTTTAACCTTCTTATAGAATGGATAGTTATGGATGTGGGTACATTATAGGTGGGGTGCCTATCTTCTATTTTGTTCAATATTTATTTAAATGAACTTCTTAAATTATCTTTGTTGTCTATAAAATCATATATGAGAGTAACAATAATGGAAACAATTAACATAAAATCTTAAATTTTTCTAAATTATCTGAATTTAACTACAATATTATTTTTTTAAAAAACTTAGTTAATGAAATATAAAGTACAGAAAAACATTGTAATAAAATGTTGAAATACATTAGATCAATATTACTATTTATCTGCTATAGATTTTGTAATAAGCTGATTGATTAAACAAATGAAATTTGGGCTTCCTAGATTTTCTTTCTATTTTTGGACATATTTCAGTAGAATAAAATATTTTAAACTAATTACACAAACAATTATAATAAATAATTGCACAATAGATAAAATTCCTAAGAGAAAGTATATAAAATATCAGCATGATAATCCAATTCCTTAAATATTTCTTAAGAAAAAATTCTGCAAAGTCTATAAAAGCTTTAAATGATATGAATCTGAACTTTCCCAAAGAAATATACTGTAAGTCGAATTTTTTATAATAATATACTTTGCTTCTAATTTTATAATATAAAAGATTTAATGATCTTAAACTTTTGATTGAAATGAAGTTGGCATATGAATAAGACTCATTACATATTTTTCTGATGATATGGCTCTGCTGCAAATATTGAGAAATGAGTTTAACAAAAATGAAATTTGATATACCTGGATTTAAAGCAGTGATTATAAGTAGAGGTGGCAAAAAAATTAATGGTAATAATTGGGAAATATTTTTGAGATCAGAATAATACACATTTTTCTGATGATGTAAATAGTGACAAAAATATGAAAATGAGAATTACAATGAATATAAAAAAAAATAGATTGAACATATACTTAACAGCAAAGAAATTATTAGTATGTTGGAAGATTATGTGGAGGAAGAGATAAGTGAAAGTAGAAAATAGTTGAGGTTCCAAAATAAAAAATAGTAGTATGAATGTCTGAAGGTTAAAGCAATAAAAAGGAAAGCTTGGAGAGGGTTGTGATGTTGATATGCAGAATCTGACATTGTTGGTTTAACAATGATGACAAAATGAATAGCACATTTATTAATATACTGAAACAATCAATGATTGACTTTAATAAAATCTCAAGACAATGAAAAATGAGCAGAGCAGTCTTTTAATGTTAATTGTATTGTGATGTAAACACATTTCTAAAGTATCAGTCCATCATATTAATAGAAGAAAAACAATTTGTTTAAATCTATATCATTTCTACTTCTTATAAAGATTTAGGTTCATTATGATCTAAACTAGAAATGAGATGGACTTTTTTTCTCACAATAATGAAATTGATGGAAGTCTTAAAAACCAAGTAGATGATATATTATTATGTAGAAATGCCTTTTATGTGATCATCAAGATTCAATTTAAATAATCATCAATATCATATAATAGTGATAAAACTGATATGCAATAAGTAGGATTGAGTTATAAATTTATACATGTTCTGCATTTGATAATCAGCTAATTTTTATTTACGTATTGAAAATTTAAATATTTTAAATAATAATTGAGTTTTTGTTAATTCAAAGAGAGAGAGAGAAAAAAAAAAATTCTAATATAGCATAACATAAGTATAATGTAAGATTTTTTGAGGGATCATAGATGACAATAATATATAGAAAAGATTATAAATTTAAACCATCGCCTTTATATTAAATTATTTACAATTGAAAATTTTTTACATGTTGCAACTGATACTAGAATAAAGCATCATATTTAGTATAACAAGCCAAGATTACATAAATTGTGAATCAAAATAATTATCTAAAAAAGTATAATAAAGATGATAGAAAACAGAAAACATATTGATAGTGCAAATGAAGACATTTTCAGTTACTTTTAGCAAACCAGAGAATCACCACTACAATTTGATATATGATTTTAAGAGTGTAGAAATAAAGTCATAGGTAGTGAAAATTCCTCCTAATCTGAAATTTTATTCAATATTCAAATTAATAAAATAGGTTTAATAAAAAATTCTGGGGTCTTAATGACAAGATTATCATCTTATTGCTTTTGGTATATATTTGAAAGTCTCTATGGTTTATTCACAAAAATTTGAAAGTAAATTATTTTGTATGAAACATTAGCATCTAGGAAATTATATGAATTGCAAAAGATGAAAGCTGCTTATATTTTTTTTTAAACAAAGCAAAGCAAAACTCCATATAGTAGTGCCACCTGTGCTAAACAGAGTAATCAATGGATGCCAGAAGGCTTGTGCATAAAATTCCTATCTAATGCCTACTCATCCAATATCCCCAGACTAGTTTTGCTTTGCTTTGTTTATAAACAATTATGTGCTAGTATTGGAAATATATTTCTTTTTATTAGACAGATTGGAGGATGCCATTAAGAAGTCATTTAATTTTTTTAATTTTATTTATATCAAGGTGTTTCTTAAGGTAAAAAGGAGCATGTTCCATGGAAAGTAATATATTTGATTATCATTATTATATAGTTTGTAAGTTTTTGCAAATGAATAATATCTGCAATCATTTTACAATGTCTCAATGGGAAAATAATTATATAAGAATTTTATTTCAATGGTTATTAACAAAATGTAACTTCATACACTGCAATTGAAGGATTATTTTGTCAAATGGAGTTATATGCCCAAATGAATAGAGATTATATATATATGGTTATCATACTTGTGATGTACTTGATTTAATATTACTTACGAAAAATAATCAAACACATCCAATTCAAGTAACTATTACTCTCTTGCATGAAATTAAAATATCTTACTTAACAGATACAAGATTTTATTAGTATAAAAATTAACAAGCATTTATAAACAGGATTATAAGTAGTTTACTAGCACCTATAAGGCTTACAAAAATAATAATAAGATAGGTATAGTCTGTATAATTATCCTAGGTCGGTCTTTATTACCTTCAGACCCAAATATCTGGTTCTCCTCCCATCGTTGGTCCTGTTCCGAAATTCACGCTACACATAAGTCTCTCAGAAAAACAGGACTTACGCTGACTTGACTTTTTCCCGCTAGATTGTATCTACTTTTTGTTCTATTGTTTATTCCTTCACAATTTTATTCACAAAAGTATTCTGGGATTATTTCTGAACTAATTAATTAAATTGTTCTTTACATTTTTAATCCTTCATTTAATTACTTATTATTTCGGATCTTCCATCTTATTTTACACCTTGCTTTTTATAAAATATATATATGAAAAACCATTTGTAATTTCTAATTTTCGTTTTTATTAAATCAATTCGTTTACTTTCACATGTAATTATTTAACACTTTTAACTTATGGAGTACACACAGTTTCACACGTATTTTTCTTAATATTGAAACGGTTGTCTTCAAATCCCTCACCGTTTCACCAACCATCCTAATAACCCACTCGTCTGTGCTAAGTTCAAACCTGTTTAATAAGTCTAAATTAAGATTTGTAAGCTAAAAATTGCAATCACGGCTATATCAACAGCATTATATACGCACATACGAAAGAACGCTATAATTGAATAGTATTGCCAGAGTTATAGCGTATAATTTTATCGCGTAATATTTTTTAAACAGTAATAATGTAGCGTCAATTTATTAATTTATTACTTAAATTCGTATGTGGGAATATAATCCACCTATATTGAATATATATATAGCATAGTGGAGTGATTAAAATATTTATTAAATTTTAAGTTTCATTTTTATTATAAACCAATTTAATGTAAAAACACATTGAAAGGGTGATTGATTGCAAATGTGCTGACAAGCTTCTTTTTAAAAAGAAAAAAAAAAGATTTTTTTTCTAAAAATAAAAGTATTTTCGGAGAATTAAAAGTTTAGTAAAGTTTTTGCTGTAAACAATTGTATCAGGATATGCCACACCTGCCTTAGGTTTCTAAAAAGAAAAGCCAATTTTAAAAATAATCTAGCTAATTGATTCTAAATTATTTTGGAGACCTCGCTAATTAAAAATATGTTTACAGCAGGGATTTTACACATAAATTATAAAATCAGAACAAAATTCCTGACTAATTAAAATAAAATCTAATATCGGAGTAAACTGATTAAAATTCGATTTAATTAAAATTTGATAATCAAAGAAAAGTTATAACACCTAAAAGGAATGTCAGCATGTTTGAAATCAACCACTAATTGAATAAGCAAATTAAAAATTTTGTAATCTTGATGGAGACGAAATTCCAAGGTGTGTGGGCTGATAAGGGATCATTTTAAAAAAAGGCCATGTAAAGTGGAGGAGTCATCTTAGATCTTTACTTTTTTGAAACCTTGACAGCTTTGAATCTTGGAAATCTTTACAGCTTGAATGCTACATCTGGGAAGTTTTGCCTTCTTTGATCATCGTTAAGCTTTTGAATCCAGCGTGTATCCTGAACCAAAGGCAACCGTGAACATTTTGACATCCAGTTAAGACAATAATTTTTATATCTGTGCGAGAGAAAATGTCGGGCTAAAACAGGCAGCCTTGGCTAGGCTCCAGAGTGAAGGCGACGGGCCTTTACTTCCATCCAAAAACTGCCATCACCAGTATGCCGCCATAACAGCTCCGCTCTAACCGTGGGAAGAAGATGATGCCGCAAGCCGCCACAAAGACTCCCGTAACTCCAGCTCAAGTACTACAAGATGACCGGTAACCTCACCATTTCTAACTACAGTTCAATATATTAATTTTTCTTTAAGTCTAGACTTATAAAATGTATTTTAATTCTAAAATCTTGAATTCAAGTAAATGGCTAAATGTAAAATTTTATTCTTAAATTTAATTATATAATTCTGACCTACTTTCCAATGTTTCCTAACTAAATGATTTTAATAATTTTATTTTCAATTTTCTCACTGCAGTTGTGACTATGGTTTCTTTATTTTTTTATTTTAAAATATAAATTATATGCTAATGCCTCGAAACAGCGAGCATTCAATATTAATAATAAAGAGAAGAGAGAATGACCCCTCTTCATTTAATAATTATTTATTGTAGCTTAATGCACGCTGTTTCGAAACCCTCTTAAATAACTGTTAAGAATTGGCTATGTGCTGATTATTATTTTGACCTTGATTATTTAATTATTTGTTTGCAATTTTAAAATGGGAATCTTGTTTTAACCCAAAGTAAATTTCAATTTAATTTTCACTAAGCAATATCCAAGCCTTGAATAAGTATATTTGTTATTTATTTCATTTTGTAAAAGCCCTCCAAATATACTTTTCCCCTTTTTCTTTTTTTTATTAATTAATCGCGTAATCAAATGTGTTATTTGAGATTGAAACTAGAAAGCAAAGAATATTTAAAAGTACGCCCATGTATAGCATATGATTATTAAAATGCTATATTAGAGTTGGTGCTAATGATTCCATTGATTAGCTATCGTTCTCGTGGCTAAATATTAAATTATTTCAACTCTTTTGCTTGGCGGATGTGATAATTTTATTATACATTTAAACTTTCTCGTTATGTTGCATTTTCTTTAAGATGGGACTCGGAACGGCCATCCCTCTTACACTCCTTGGGTCGCACACGAATAAGACCTGACGTCAAATTCCAGGCAATAGTGTTAGCTACCCCAACCCTCTTTAGCAGCATGGCGATCGGTCATAGGGCTCCGGTGTTGATCACAAAACCCTAAATATTAATCCATCCGCAGAGCAACATTTATTATAACTGTTTACCAGCGCTATAGCGCATTGGTTCTTTTGGTTGCCAACTCTTCCTCCCTTAAATTAAGTTTCAGCCATTGTCTGACATATTCAAGAGCTAGTCTCGGTCTCATGTACAATAGTTTGAAATAATAAGATTATAGATAAATTTGACTTTAAATGTGTCACATATATGTGAAAACAAGGCTTCATCTGATTACTTAGCTGAAAACCATGAAATAAGAGGGATTAGCATAATCTGCCCCATAGCTACAATGCAGTGACTGATCAATAAGATAATAAAGCAAATGATGAAAACAATATTTAATTTCATCAAATAGCACAACAAATGTAAAATAATTTTAATTGTAAGGAGAGAAGGTTAAAGCGCTCTCCAAAAATGTTAGATGCTACGCGCATTTTAATTGTAAAATGCAAGAATAATATAGATAAAAATCGTCAAATTTAATCTGCAAAAATAAACATACAATTTAATAAATTACTCTGCTCTCGATCTTATTTTATTTCAATCCAATTCAAAATTCTTTATATTATATATGTGATTTCCTATGCATTAATTAGTTTTAAAGATATAGGGTTGATAAATTCCATTTTTTTTGTTATGAGTCTCATTGCTTCTTCCTGGCCTATGTCGGCTCGCGGTTGAAATAATATCTATATGTATCTTCAAGGTGGTCATCCGTAGGGTCGTGAGTCTTGGAGCACAGGTGAAGGAGTTGAAGTGCGGTCAGTCTCGAGATCTAACCATCTCCTACTGGTCGGCTTGGTATCTTTGCTTGGACTCTGGATTCTGTTGCGCGAATGTGCTAGCTTGACCGGTACAATATTAATCGTACTATAACATAACAATTCCTCTCCCACTCCAGAAGTTACGGTTTATCTGTCTTATTCATATTTTTTTAAGTACAAAGGTCTTCTTTTACATCGTATTGGTCTGGTCTGTATTTTATCCTCTTCTACCGCATCTTCTTGGATGTCGGTCAGTAGCATCTGTTTATCTAAATTCCTTTCATTTGCATGTTGAAACTGCTGGAACCTATCTGGTTGTATGTCATCTTCACTTTTACAAATATGATTTTTGTGATGCTTATATATAATTCCGTTTTCGTTTTTAATATCATAAATTTGCTTTGATCACGCCCGTTCAATTTTTCCATTAACCCATTGTTTACGTAGTATATCTCTGAATATTACTGTGTCTCCAATGTTAAAGTTTTTCACTGGGTCTTGATTATATTTATATATATGTGTATCAGGTTGCAAAAAATCTAAATTAGTTCGTATTTTCCGACCGAATAACATTTCAGCTGGCGATTTTCCAGTCGTTGTTGATGGAGTTATATGTTGACATTATGAATTCCTGTAAGACGTTTTTCATATCCGTATTTTTGTTTTTTCTTAAATATTTCTTCACTTGCCCTACCACGTTTTCCGCCAAACCATTTGATTCAGGGTGGTAAGGGGGTGTAAATACATGTTTGATGTCCCATTTCCCAAATTGTATTTTTAGTTCTTCACTCGCAAATCCAGTTCCGTTGTCCGAGACGATTACTTATGGAAATCCATGTATATAAAATATGTCTGTTAAACATTTTATTGTTTCGTTTGCACTCATATTTTTAACCTCGTGACATTCTATCCATTTAGAGAAAGCATCGATTAAAATTAAATAACTTCTTCCCTCTATTGGACCTGCATGGTCTATATGCAGTCTTTGCCATGGATATATTGGTTTAGGCCAAGAAGAATATTGTTTATTCGGCAGAGCTATTTCAGACTTACATTTATCACATTTCTTAATATACTTTTCAATATTATTACTTATCTGCAGCCACCAAACATAACTCTGAGCTAGAGCTTTAGCTCGCACAATGCCTGGGTGCCCCTGATGCAAAAGTTCTAGAACTTTCATTCTCCCTATAGGAGGTATAACTACTCTGTCTCCCATATTAATACACCCTTTACAGACCAACAATTGGTCTCTATTGACCCAAAACCCCATTGCTAAAATTTCAGATTTTTCATTAGGCCAACCTTTGCTTATTTATTTCTTAAGCAATGCATACCCGTCATTTTCATTGGTCCATGTCTGAACTACTTTACTATTTATGACTTGTGATTTCATATTGTCAATATGATTAACTTCCACATCAGTTTCATAGTTGTCATTATTTCCGGGCACTCTGGATAGAGTGTCTGCATGAGAAATTATCTTTCCTTTTTGATATTTTAGATTGAAATCGTAAGCAGTAAGTGTATTAGCCCATCTGAGCATGCGTGGACTTAAATGCTCTGGCATCGGACGATCTTTTCCTATAATTCCTAGCAAAGGTTTATGATCTGTTACTAATTCAAATTTTTATCCATAAATAAATTGGTGAAATTTTTTCACAGCAAACATAACTGCCAAAGCTTCTTTGTCCAGCTGACTATAATTTTTTTCAGCTTTAGACAAAGTCCGAGAAGCGTAAGCTACAGGACGTTCATGACCGTCTATTTGATGCGCTAAAACTGTTCCGATTCCATATTGTGATGCATCTGTAGTAATAGTGATGTCTTTGTCGCTATTAAAATGCACTAATAAGCTACTAGAGGTTAACAATTCCTTAACTGCTTTAAAAGCTTTTTCATGTTTGGTATTCCAAATCCATTTCTGATCTTTGCGTAGCATCGTATAGAGGAGTTGCAACCATCGCTTTGTTCTTTAGAAAAGGTTCGAAAAAATTAATCAAACCTAGGAAAGCTTGAAGTTGCTTGACATTTATTGGGCTTGGAACATCTTTGACTGCCCTAATTTTATCAGTTAACGGACTTTTCCCTTTTTCCGAAATAAGATGGCCTAAAAACTTTAATTCTTCAGTTTCCCAAATGCATTTTTTAACATTTAATTTTACCCCTGCGTTATTTAATTTTTCGCATACTTTCCGAATTTTAATTCTTAATTTCTCCGGTGATGTCGCAATAATCAAAATGTCGTCATAATATGGCGTCACTCATTCCAAGCCTTGTAACATTGAATTTATTTTTGCATGAAATATGTTTGGAACTGATGTAATTCCAAAAGGGAGATGATTACATTTGAATAATCCAAAAGGGATCATAATTGCTAATAACCGAGCTGTATCATCCGTAACTTTTAGTTGGTGATATGCCGAATTTAAATCCAATTTCGCAAATTTTTTTGCTTTAGCTAGATTACTGAGAATCTCACGTACATTCGGCACCAGGTAAGCTCGTTTATTAAGATATTTATTTACTGTTGTTCTATAATCTCCACACAGCCTAATTTTTCCATCTGGTTTTGTTAACACAACAATTGGCGTGGCCCAATCCGCCTCCTCGAATGGGGATAACGTGTTTTTTAACTAATGCTTCTATTTTTTCCTCTACTAACTGCCTTTGGGCAAACGGTATTTTTCTCAGTTTACAAATAACCGGTTTAGCATTTTCATTTAAGTGCAAGTCAATGGGCTTTGATTTTATCAAACCTAAATCTTCGGTAAATAAATTCGGATATAACTATCATTTCTTTTTCAACCGAGACCTTTTTAACTATATTAAATTTAATGCCTAAGTCTTTAAACCAGTTTCTTCCTATTAATGGATTAATATCTTTATCTACTGTAGTGTTTGTAAAAATGGCAGACATTTTTGTGCACTCCAGAAAAACTAGAATTTATTCGTAAGGCTGTTTTTAGATCGCGCTCTGATAGCTGAGGAATTTAATTAGTGCATTGACGTAATGGCGATCGACAATTCTTAGAAATATTTGCTAATTACAAATGTTTCTAGATAAGAGATGTTACCTTATTGGTCAGTGCATTGATTGATCGTTGCAGTTGTCAGAGAGCGATAAGAAGACTGGGTAACATCTAGCAGTAATTAGAGGACAACTCCAGTAGAGAGCAGTCACGCAGTAATGAGTAGTGAGCAGTATTAGAATAGACGTCTGTTTAACACCAGTGGAGATATCTCGCATCAGTGCTGGCGGTAAATGACCAGCACCCAGTGGAAATGCAGTTCACGGGTGTAGCTGAAAGAGACCGCAGCAGAGAAGAGCATTAGTTGCTGAGAAGAGCATTAGTTGCAGAGAAGAGCATTAGTTGCAGAGTAGGGCATTAGTTGCAGAGTAGAAGCATTTGTTGCAGAGCAGAGCATTAGTTGCAGAGTAGGGCATTAGTTGCAGAGTAGAAGCATTTGTTGCAGAGCAGAGCATTAGTTGCAGAGCAGATCATTAGTTGCAGAGTAGAAGCATTCGTTGCAGAGCAAGGCATTCATTGCAAAATAGACCAATTCAGCGTGGAAATTGTATAACGTTATTTGCTGACCGCACAGTATGACTTGCAGTTATAACCTTGGCACAGTCGTAAGTGTGGATATTACATCTATTATATATATAGGTAATTTGTAGTTTTTATTTTTAAAACCAACTATTACTTCGGATTTCCCAATTAACTTGATCGGGTTCCCGTTTACATCTCTAACGTTAATGTTAGCTTTCTGTATTTTAAACTGTGGGCTCTCTGTGGATATTTCCTTCCACTTTTTCATGGATATTAAAGAAATTCTAGAGCCACTATCTATTTCCATTTGTACTCTTTTGTTACTTAACTTAATCTCTAGCATTAATTGATCCTGCTCATTTTTTAAGATATTTCTTTTAATTATTGTTTTCCACTGTTTCTGATCTTTACCATAATCAGGTTTTCGTTTAGGTTTTTTGTACACTGCTGCTAAATGACCTTTGCCCCCACAGTTATAACATTTTTCGTTCCTCCATTTGCAGCTTTTAGACAAATGACCTACTTTTCCACAACAAAAACATTTTATTTCGAAACTTTTCCCTTCTTTAGTATAATCCTTATACTTTCTCTCTATTTTAAAAATATTATTCCTAGAGTTTTCCTCCATTCTATTTGAAAAAGCTAAAGCTTGTTCTACCACTGATTCATATACTATTCCCTTTTGAATAGCACCTTCATATGTTATCTGAGTTTCAATTAATAATGATTGACGCAATTTATCGTCCTTCATTCCCCATAATAACTGATCAATAAGAATTTGTTCCACAAAGTCGCCATATTCGCAATTCTTTGCTAATTGGCGTAGAACAATATATTCTTTAATCGATTCGAGTTTGTCTTGTTTGAGGTTTCTCAATTTTAACCTAGCTAAATACTTCAATGGTCTTGGGCTAAAATAATCTGTTAGTCTTTGAACCAGCTCATCGTAGTTACTACTATCTGTAACTTGTCCATTATACAATTTGCTTACTATTTCAATAACTTTTCTACCTGACAAACATAGTAACACTGCTACTTTCCTGTCATTTTCAATAATATTATTTAACTTAAAATAATTTTGTAATTGAAGCACATAAAAGGGCCATTCGTGTGGATTATCTATCCCAAATTCCGATATATTAGCTTGTCCTATCGACATTTTAATTCTTTAATAACTCACCAACTTCTGAATTACTTAATTGTTAGTAAAGTTGTTAGTCATTATTTTGAATAACTATGAAGTTGTTTTAAATACTAGGTTAAGTATTTGTGGGTCTTTACCCTTATATACATGTTCAGAAGGGTTGATTGATTACTTGTTCTACTATTTATTAATTAAAATTTAACACACATTATAAAGAATTAAAAAAAAAGAAAAGGAAAAGCAAAAAAATAAAAAAGGAACACAACTTTGTATTCTACTATTACTTCATCTAAATTATAGATCTGCCAATTGCAGCATTATTTTTATAAAAGTCCATCTAACACATTATTTTTGTTTGTAAATACAACACATGCTAAAAAACAATCAAATTCCTGTTCCATTTATTGCTTAGTATTTGCAGTAATGATTTGGTAGCTAAAACATTCCAGAATTTATACAAAATTTTTATAGAGTTATAAGATCATTTGAGTAGTGTAAATAAATCTCTTGGTGGATTTATAGTAGATGAGAGATATATTTGATCTTTAATATGTTTTAAAGATCTATACTTGTGGTTAAAGAATAATGTAATAATTTCTAATTTAATAAAACTGTATTTATTAAAAAATTGTTAGTTCAAATTAGCAAATATATTTGTAATAAAGAGGTGTGAAGTTTAGCACTTTCTAGTACAGATTTAGCTTTAATAATGTATAATAAACAGACTAATCTCACATAGAAAATATACTTGGCTTCAGTTTAGCCATTTTCTTTGTAATATATTGCAACAGTACGGAAATATTGGGGTGAAAGTGGGGTGATGGAATCATTTCCCCCAAAATTAAAAATATTAAATATAAAAAGTAGCGAATATGAATTAATGTAAATATTTAATATATAATATAAAAGTAAGGATCAATATTTAATATAACAAAATGATGAGCATGAGAGATTACTGTGAGATCAGCAGCTAGCTACCCTAAGTATAAGTATAATTAACTATATTCACCAACATTAAAATTAAATATAAGACATTAATCATAATGAATGATCAACAATCAAAATAAATCAACAGTCAATCTGGTGACTGGATTTGAAATGGGCCTCCTGTAGATAAGGCTAACAATTTAGCCTTTGCCAGCCTGGGCAATTATTTGAACATAATTTGGATGCACATACTTAAGTGCTAATTTGTAAAATATACAACCATAAAAACAATAATGCCGGGATATTAAAACATGCTGATGATCATCAATGCTCTGGCCACTTAGTACTATTAGTGTACTGGTCTACTATAAATTTAAATTCTGATAAATATTAAACTAAATAAAAATGTATAACATGAACTTTAAAGAATATACTCTTTGTGCCAACCCAGGATTCTTATCAACTGGATGTGCATATACTAATATACTCCCCTTTGATATAATAGACCATTATGCATGAATCTATCTCAGAGAACACAAGCTCTATATCTGTTGTTGTGAACAAGAGATGATGCAATTCATGATATCCTAAAAATATTTAGAATTAAGTCACTAGAATAATTTTAACAATAGAATATTAATTTATTACAAACAGTAAAAAAATGACATTAAGTCCTTCAGAATATGGCTGTACACATATGAATTAAGGCATCTGATTTTGATTAACATAAATTCAAAATTTAAGTTATCACTTTGTGATTTACAATACCCCCTAATGGGTTTACACAAAATGCATATATATATATCTGCACAGATGTGACGTATCATATAAAATGAACATATTTGGATGGTCATTTAATACAAAAAATGATTAAAATTTAGATATAAGTCTACATGACATGCATTGATATATGTGGCATAAAAATTTCTGAACATATTTGACTTGCCTTAAACTATTAATAACATTTTAAGTTATTTCATTTTAATAATACAGATACCTCATGCTAGGTTTACACCATCATTGCACATATGAACAGTATAATAATTGAATAACATATTTGAATTATCATATAAAAGAAAATAAATTTTCACATTTAATTCTCTGTTGAAAGTATATAAAATTTCCTTCATTATCTTAAATGATAAGTTTTTCTTTTTTTTTAACTTCTTTTCTTTTTTTTAAAATATTACAATTTTTGTCAGTTTACTTTTAATTATAAATATCTTTTTTAAAAAAATACTTCCACAAGTTTTTCTTTCTTTTTTTAATCTAAAAATATTTTGGAGTTTACTTTTTCCTTTTCAAAATAAAATTGTCTATGAGTCAATCAATTCACTCAAGCTAAATTTTACTTGTTTTCTTTTAAAATGTATAGATTTTAAATGTCATTTTCACTAAAGAAATTATTTAAAATAACTCACCAACTGCACTTTATATAAATATGATGTGGTATGTTTATCTGTGGTTCTTTGCATATAGACAAAGCAGCATACATTTACCAATTCTTCCACAAGCTGATGGACTCCCTGGGTTAGTGTCATCATCAGGACCAGTATAGTCCAGGTAACTTGACATTCAATCAGTATCTCTTAGACTTAAAGCTATCCCGCAGTTTTTATCCACACTAGGCTATGAAATACTGGAAGGTGAGCCTTTTTCTTCCACCATAGTGAATATATGGAGCAGCTTCTGGACTTGCTCTCCTTGCCTTCATTTATATTTTCATGGTTGTTTTCTATAACTCTGAAAACCAACTAACCCACTCACTTCTGGGAAAACTAACTACTTCTCATCTTTCTAGCCATCCTTTTTATAGATAGGGTGGGGTGTAAAAAATTCATTAACTCAAAATATGTTTTTTCCTATCTTTATCAATTCTTTTAATCTACTTTAATTTTTTTAATAGCAAATTTGAATTTTATCAAAGTGTGATCTACAAAGATTTCAAAATAGATAGTAGAATTTTACAAAAATATGCAAGTTTTATTTTTAAAATTTTTTCTAAAATAGATAGTAGATTTTTACACTTATCAGTCGATCTATTTTAACATAAAACAGGCTTGTTTTAATTCAAAATCAGAATTCAATAAAAATATTTATTTAGACCTTTTTAAATGTTTAATTTATAATAAAATATTTTCAAAATTATTTACTTTTTTTGTGTTATTGCTCGAGTGGAGTATAGAAGATATCTACAAAAAAATTTGACTGTTTATTTCTTTTTCTTTCAACTTTATATATATATTTGTGCAAACACATTACTATGTTGTTTTATGCCATGAAACCCATATGGTTACAATATATATGTATATAGATTGTAACAAAATAATTGTCAAAAATATAAATATATTAATTTAAATGTATATCAAAATTTTAAGGCATGTGTCATCTGTTGCTTCACCACCCCCCGAGAGAGTGGAGTCTAAACCAACCACTAATATGGATTCTGTAATATTGTACAAGCAAGTAGTGGAAATCAAACAGCAGTGTAAGTTAATATTTTGTATAAATAATGTTTTGATAAAAGCAACGATAACATTTTTTAAATAATATTTTTCTAAAAAATAATAAATAAATTAATATATGTAATATAGCGTAGCTTGCTTATTTTACTTTGAGAAGGGCTTCACATTTTAATGACAATAAATCCATAGAGAGTTTTCAAGGATTATTCAATTTTAAATATTTTTTTTTTTGTTAACATATGATGATATGCTGATATCTTTGCATGTTGTTAGATTAGAGTGTTAAGCTGTATATTTTCTTCACATCACTATTAACACTTTTCACAACTTAATATAATCTTGAATATTGGAGTTCTTTAGACAGATTTATTAAAATATTTATTTGAAATTAAACTTAAAATATGCATACAATAAAAAAGTTATATATAGTCATTTTATAGATGATTTATATCTATTTAAAAAAGTAATTTAAACTCATTCTAAATAATGTAAAAATTAAGGTGTAGCTCTAAATATTGAGATATTTAAATAAATTGTACTTGTAAAATGGCAAGCAATGGCAAACTATTACTATTAATGATCACCTTCACCGATTGTTAGAGAGAAAACTTAGCACACATATATTAATATTTTAAATATGAGCAAATTACTATATGAGGACAGTACTACTTCGACAATTCTTTTTTAAAGTGTAGTAAGTATAATAGCTAATCAGTTAAAAAATTTGATATCATGCAATATATGAAATAAGTGGCAGAAAAAGTAACAAATGTATAGGAAGAAGTGATATTATCATATACAAATATTTATAGTTTAGGAAGCATACATTAAGTGTTTGTAATTTATCTGTTACAATAAAGACTGGAAAATATAAATCAGAAGTGGAATGGAAAGGAGAAAAAAAGCAAAGCTAAGATTAGGAAAAGAAAAAGAAGGAAGTAAAACCATTTGTTGGCAAATGAAAATGAAAGAAAGTAAACAGAAATTTTATTATACATGCCAAACATGAAGGTTTGGATATCACAGCAAAGATTTAATCAACATTAAGTAATTCCATCATTTACTATGTAAAAACTTTTCATAAAGTACACATATTTAGATTTTGAATGTATACAAGATAGAAATGCAATAACAAATGAAATAATAAGTATTTTAAACAGTGATAGAAAATATAAAAGTTATGGAGGAAACGAGAAATAGATAGTTCAAAGAATTTATCATCTATATATAGAATTGTAAACAGTAAAAGGGATAGGTGTTAAGAGCAAAGAATATTTGTTGATATATTTTAAAACAGAAGAATATATCTGAAAATTGGAGGATTATGGTAAGAATGATATGGAAAGTTTACATATTTATAAATCTATAACAGTATCCACTTTAATATACTTTCATATATTATTAAAGATAGAGTTATCATATTGGATTGAAAACAATAGCATTATAGGAGAAATGCAAAATATTTTAATAAATGGTAAGAGATTATGAGAGAATGTATTTGTTTTGATTGGTATATGTGCATGACTATTTTCACCATATATAAATAATTGCTAAATATCTTTATAGAAAAATTCAAACTTTATTTAATACTTATCAAATATATTCAATTATTATTAATAGTCTACAGATTACTTTGACCTACTACTAACAGTAGTGTATTTGAAAAATTTAAATAAATTTTGAATTTTTCTAAAAATATTTAACAATTGCTATGATAGACATAATCCAATTGTTATATCCGCACTTACAACTGTGCCAATGTTATAACTGCAAGTCATACTGTGCGGTCAGCAAATAACATTATACAATTCCCACACTGTTCTTTTCCAACGAGTGCTCTCCAACGAATTGGTCTGCAACGAAACTCTCCAACAAATTGGTCTGCAATAAATGCTCTCCAACAAATTGGTCTGCAATGAAGCTCTCCAACGAATTGGTCTGCAATCTCTCCGCTGAATTGGTCTGCAACGAATGCTCTCCAACGAATTTGTCTGCCACGAAGCTCTCCAAACGAATTGGTCTGCAACGAAGCTCTCCAACGAATTGGTCTGCAAAGAAGCTCTCCAATGAATGCTCTCAATATCTCCACTGCGGTCTCTTTCAGCTACACCCGTGAACTACATTTCCACTGGGCGCTGATCATTAACCGCCAGCACTGACGCGAGATATCTCTACTTAAATACTGCTTACTCAGTACTGCTTGACTGCTCTCTACTGCTCTCTATGTTACACTGCTCGATGTTACTCAGTCTTCTTATCGTTCTCTGATAACTGCAACGATCAATCAGTGCACTGACCAATAAGGTAATGTCTCTTATCTAGAAACATTTGTAATTAGCAAATATTTCTAGGAATTGTCGATTGCCATTACGTCGATGCACTAATTAAATTCTCAGCTATCAGAGTGCGATCTAAAAACAGCCTTACGAATAAATTCTAGTTTTTTCTGGAGTGCACAAAATGTCTGCCATTTTACAAAACACTACACCAATATAATGCTATTATCACAAATTTTCAGACAAACACTATTGGTAAAAGTTTTGGTAAAAGCCTGAAATCCGGGCAAAGCCTCTTGGAGCGTTGATGCTAGACAAAATCAATGAAATATAACGTTACCGGGCCGCCGCAACTTTTTTCTTTTTTATACAACATTTTTTTTTCCTAATATGGATTAAGCGAATAATTTTTATTTCATTTAGAACATGATTTCTTTATTATTAAACAAATTTTGATATTCATTTTCGTTACTTTTTGTGGGTTTTTTGTTGAAACCTGATATTTTTTCAACAAATTTCACTAATTATATTTTTTTCTTTTTATCATTTGAAAACTTCGGACCGTTTCACGACATCAAAAAAATTTGTTTGAATTCCACCGCTGAAAAAATAGAATACAATTATTTGCAACTTGTTTAGAACTTAATTCTACCTTTCTTTTATTTTTATTTTTTTGTCTTGACTAAATGGTTTTTCTTCTTCTTATTATTATTATTATTAATTTTACTTTTTTTTTTAAACCCAACTTATTATCACTTTGATTTAGATTATGTTTGAATTAGCCTTTTTTTTTTTTTTTTTTTGGCTACTACAAGAAACAGCTTTTTGAGCGGGGGGGGGGGGATTCCTACTGTTTATTATTAACAAAAAGGCAACAAAAATAGTCAATTATTTTAACAGCGCTGAAAAAAGAGAATCAACTTTGGGACTCGTTTCGAATTTTGATTTCTTTTTGGTTGATGTAATTGTTTTTCTTAATATTAAATCCAAATTTACTTTTGTGTTTTTGCCGATTCAAAAATTGTTTTCAAACACCCACCCACACTCGGAAAAAGAATTGTAACCAAAAAGTCAAGAATTTAACCTTTTTTTTTTTTTTGAAACAATTTTTTCTCACTTTTTACTTTGATTTCTATTTCGTTCGAATTACCTTTTTTTTTTTTAGCCTTCTACAATAAACTGCTTTTGGGGGTGGGGGTGGGGTGTATTTCGTAATTTGTTATTCTTAACAAAAAGTCAACCAGAGTCGTCATTTATTTTAACCCTGCAAAAAATTGAATCCAAATACTTGTCAATTTCGAATAAAATAAAAAACAAAAAAAAAAGGACACAAACTTTGGACTTTTTAAAATTATTTATTTGATTTTATTGCTGTAATAAAAAGTGGACATTACATGTGCCTGACAAAATAAAAAAAAAAAACCAATCTCACACACTTTTTGTACTCGGCAATTTATCTAAAGAAAAGTTTCAAAATTGCACGTTCGTCTCAGATCTTTTAGTGGTCTCGAATATTTTCCCCACCATGCTGAAACGTGACTTAGCGCGTGAGCTTTGTCGAAGCCTGTTCGAACATACACTTTGCCAATTTTTTTACATATTAACCTTTTTTTCGGGAAGGGTGGGGACCATATGACAATTCTTAATAATTAACAATATTTTTTAAATCGAAATGACATTACTCTATTACGGAGATTTGAAAAAGTCGTACTGCCTTGAAATTTAAACACCCTCAAGCGATACAGTAATCAGCTATGAAAAGAACGAATACGCGTAAATAGCTTCAAAGCACAAAACAGGCCGTAATATTTTTGTGCGATGTCATATAAAGCGGCCTAGCTCAATGGGTTAATACAATATGTAAATGTTGTATTAGTCTGTAAGGCCGCGGCCGCTGAAACGGCATTTTTATGTGTTTTGACATGTAAACAATGCCCCAAGCGGCCGTGCCTGGATTTCAGGCTTTCACCAAAGTTTTAAATATAGAAAATATACAGTAGGAGTGATAAAAGAAGATAGAAATTATGAAAAAGTCTGGAAAAGTATAAATAGCTTGATTAGCTTTATAAAAAAAATATGTTTTAGAGATTATGAAGATGAAAAATTAAATAGATATTAGACAAAGATAATATACTTTATCCAAAATGATATTTTTGATTAATTTAAAGGATTTAGAGAATGAATAAGAATTGTTAGAAGTTGGATAGAAATTTTCAGACGGGGAATTGGAGAAAAATATATTTTAAAAATTATTTTTTATTGATAATATTGTTTCATTTGCAGGTTGTCGGAAACACATGAACACTTTTTAGACACATCTTTAGGAGAAAATATGACATTAAGTTTAGAACAGATAATCAAAATTATTATTAGTAAGTTATGTGAAGTATATGAATGATAAATAGATCTTTGGATGTTTAAATATAAAAATTGTAGACAGATAAATTGGTATGAGGATTTATTTATTTGCTTATGGTTTTGAATTTTACATAAAGAAATTGGTGTTGTAATCCTAATATATAGTGCTAGAATGTTATCTTTCAGAAAGAGCAATATGCCTTGTGACAAAACTCAAATAAAAATTGGAAGATAACACCTGGTTGCAGATATGTGAATGATAACAAAGACCTGTTTAGAGAGGTATGGATTAGTCATGTCTCCATCTGGGAAAAATGAAGAGCAAGTTAAATTGGTAAATTATACTTAGTCAGGATAAGAGTGTGAAGAAAATAAACTTAATTGCATCGATTCAAAAGTGGGTTAAGTATGCTATTTTATATATATTTGTTTAGAATTATTTCCATGTATTGTCTGAATAATCAATAGACATTAGATGATTATGTTTATTAAATCCAAATTCAGTTCTAGTTTCTGGTTCATGGTCTTTGTCAATGGGCTGCTTAGATCTGACTCTAATAGTCTTAGATTTTTTGATTTAATATTTCCATTCACCTGCCATCTTTATCAAAAAAAAAGTCAAATATATTTTAATGTTTTAATCCAAAACAATTGAATGCATAGTTATATAGTTCTCAGTTTTGATACCTTTACTCAGACTATTTTCTGGTTAATGGTTTTTGTCATTGAAAAGTTTTAATCTGAAACTAATGCACCTCAATCTTTGAACTATAGCTTGACACACAATTCAATATATTTTTATACGTTCAATTTTTATAACAACTGTAGACATTTTTATACTTTATCCAGGATTGATATAAAAACAATACTTTATAGGACAATGCAATGCAATGCATTCTGGCTTCTCATTTTTCAGAGTAAAAAATCTCTCAGTGACTATGTTTGGAGAAACCTGTTAGCCACCTTACCTTCCCTTTCCATTCCCCATCCTACATTTTTCCCATATTCTTTTCTATCCTTCTCCATACCATTTCCACAACATAATCTTTTCCCATCCTATGGCCTTTATATCTAAATTGCTCTTATCTTTTTCCAAAACTTATTCTCCCACAACTTCATTATTTATACCCTTTCTGCTTGTAAGCATTTACATTCAATTAAAAGATGCCTAATATTTTCCATGCTTTCCTTACATAACTTGCAGACTGAATCACCCACATTTCTCCATATATGCATATATTCCCTTGGTGCTAACAATCCTGTTTGAGGCTTAAACAGTAAACTATTTTCCTTGCTATAATTATAAATTAACTCACACCCAGTATTCTGTTTTCTACTACATGTATTTAAACTCTTTACTCTCCATACTAGTTCTCTACCTCTCCAACTCTATTTTTATTAATGCATCTATTTTTTTATCCCATTCCTTACCACTATAACACTCAACAATTCTACTAATATAATCATCCCATCTTTTGTGTAAGCATACTGATATAGTCTTTATCCAAATCTTTTGCATACCATACTACCTTTTTCACCCATTTTGTTGCCTATCCTTTATTCATAACCCAATTAAATATTATTTTGGCTATTCTCTTATTATTCATAAATTGCAATCTACTGAACATTTTCATTTTATTTTTGTGTCTCTCATATAAAAACTTGATCATCTCATTTCTCCTCGAATTGCCTCTGCTATCCACACATCTGCATCTAATGCATGTCTTTCTACTTCTCTTTGAACTTTTTCTAAGTAATCTAACACCCTTTTACTAACACATAACACATTGTTACTATAATTTAACCCTGCTACTGCCACTCCCATACAATTCTAGCTACATCATATTTATTATATGAAAACACTGTCAATTTCTTTATCAGTCCCTTTCTTTTCTTTGCTTCAGTTATCAATTTTTTTTCCCCATTCATTCAAGCAATTTCTCATGTGACGTGATGTGATGCACTAGAGCTTCTTCTTTCTTGGAGTCAGGAATCTCTAGCCATTATTTCCAGAGAAACCTGTTAGCCACTTTACCTTTCCTTTCCATTCCTCACCCTAAGTTTTTCCCATATTCCTCTCTATCATGCTCCATACCATTTCCACAACATTATCTTTGTCAACTCTATAGTATTTATATCTACATCTCCTTTATCTTTTTCCGAAGCCGGCAAAAAATTCAAGAACCCAATTTCTGTATAATCACTTTGTTTATATTTATTCTTCCACAGCTTCATTATTTGTACCCTTGCTGCTTGTAGGCATTTACATTCAATTAACAGATACCTAATATTTTCTATGCTTTCCTCACATAACTTTCAGACTGAATCACTCACATTTCTCCATTTATGTGTATATTCCCTTGTTGCTAATGATCCTATTTGAGCCTTAACCAGTAAACTATTTTCCTTACTATTATGATAAATTATCTCACACCCAATATTCTATTTACTTTTATATATATTTAAACTCTTTTTACTCTCCATACTAGTTCTCCATCTCTCTAATTCTCTTTTTTATTAATGCATCTATTTTTCTATCCCATTTCTTGCCACTATAACCCTCAACAATTCTCCTAATACAATCATCACATCTTTTGTATAAGTATACTGATATAAAGTCTTTATCCAAATTTTCTGCATACCATATAGCTTTCTCACTCATCTTGTTGCCTGTCCTTTATTCATAACCCAATGAAATACTATTTTGGCTATTCTCTTATTATCCATAAATTGCAATCTACTGAACATTTTCATTTTGCTTTTTGCCTCTCTCTTATAAAAACTTGACCATCCCATTTCTCCTTGAATTGCCTCCTTTGCTAGCCACACATCTGAATCTAATAGATGTCTTCCTACTTCTCTTTGTACTTTTTCTAAGTAATCTAACATTCCTTTACTAACACATCATTACCAAAGTTAATCCTGCTACTGCCCCTCCTTTCCATACAATTCTAGCTACATCATAATTATTATATGAAAACACTGTTAATTTCTTTATCAGTCCTTTTCTTTGCTTCATTCATCAATTTTTTCTCCCATTCCCCTAAGCAATTTCTCTGATCACTTAAGACAATTCCCAAATAATTATACCTAATCACCACATTTAACATTATATCCCCCAATAAAAATTCTTTTTTCTTCTCTTTACCCAGCATTTATCATCATTACTTTTGATTTTACTTCACTAAATTTAATCCCCATCTTTTTACCCATCCTTGCACGTCTTCAACATATCTTCCCTACTTTCTGTGCACAAGAAGATATCATCAACAAATAAGACTTTACAATTTATATACTCACCTATTGATGGTATCTGTACCCTCTTCCTAGTCTTTCTATTGCTATCTCCATTTCTCTCAAATTTAACCAAAACAAAATAGGTGACACAGGGAATCCTTGCCTTAATCCCACCCCATTTTTACTTTAACTGATTTTATATTTCCTAATTTATATGTACAGTAATTATTTTCATACAATCTCTTAAAGATCCATTAAAGCTCCTTTCATTCCCAAATTTACTAAACTTACCCATAATCTATTTTTATTTACTTTATTATATGCCTTTTCTATATCTATAAAGACCATATATAATATCTATCTGTATTCCTACTTATATCCATAAGTTGTGTGACTACAAATAAACTATCTCCTATATGCCTATCCAATTAGAAAACCTCTTTGCATTTCTCCCACTATATTATTTTCTTCCATCAATTTTGCAATCCAGCCACCATATATGAAAAAACTTTATATAACACTAAGGTTACCACTGTTGGTTTATAATTGTTTAACTTTCTATGATTCTTACCCTTTTTTTTAAATAGTAGCCTTACTCTTGTATTATTCCAACTATCCAGAAGTTCTCTCTTCTGTGCCATCTTATTAAAACAAGATAATAGAATTAATTTTGTCCTATTACCTAAATTCATCACCAACTCTACTGCCCATCCATCTAAACCTCTTGCCTTTCCACTTTTCAATTTCTTCCCTGTCTCATTCAATTCATTTTATGTAAACCTAATATTTCTGTTACTATATGCTTTTATTTTTATTATCACTCTGTCCTTCACATCTAACATCTTTTCTATACCCATTACATACTTCATTAAGATTGTCTCTAATTCTTCAAGAGCTACTCCCTTTTTCCTCATCATATAGTAATACTATTTCTGTCTCCCCTACATCCTTTTAATATATTTCCAAAATATTTTATTCCCATCTCTTCCACTTTTATTAATATCCTTCAATAATTTATTATTTAAATTTATTTAAATAATTATCTATTTTAGCCAACTTTTTTAAAGTACTTTTCTCATTTAACATTAACATCTTTTTTACTTTCTTTGTTCTTAATAGCACACTTATATTCTCTGCATGCTTTTTCCTTCTGTTTTACATTTTTACTAATTCCCACTTTTCTATTACTTTTATTTTTCTGAATATTCTCACCTAAAATCTTATTTGCCATTTTTTCTACTTGATTACAACAGTCCTTATATTCACCCCAACAAACACTTCCATGGTTTCTTCAACTTTTATTTTATATTCTTCTAACTTATTCTTATCATTCATTCTCCATTCACTTCTTTCACTATCCTTTTTTATTTTATTACTATTTTCCCATCACATTACTAACTATTTCTATTATAAAGAAATTATCATCACTACTACATACTCTCTTCAATGTCAAACACTTTAATTTTTTGTACTTTATTTATTCCCTCTTTCTCTAATAATACATAATCTATTGTGTAAACTTTAGTTTATTCCTATACTGCCATCTATTGCAAACATGAATAATTAATAGATATTTGATGGTGGTGTTTATTGAATCTATATCCTGTGCTACTCTATCCACATCTCCAGACTAGTTTCTAGCTTATAGTTTTTATCAGTGAATAGTTTGGATCTATATATAATATATTTAAATCTTTTGAATAAAGTATATCTTTTATCTAGCTCTCTCACCTTTTACTATTTATTTTATTAATAAGCTTTTAGCTGGAGGATATCAAAATATATGGTCACAGAAATAATATCAGTATGTAGCTCAGTTGTCTTAGATTCAACATGTTAAGATGTTTTTAAATTTAAATTGATAGCTTGTTATTAAGAGAAAAAATGGTTGTTGGGTGAAAGAAGGTACATTAGGGTCAAAAATACAAGTGTGCTAGATCCAGCTACTGGATTTTCACTAATGAAGGCCATAAGCCAGAACTATACTGGAGATATGGACAGGGTAGCACTGATTGTGTATCTGTTAATATCTAGCATCTATTGATTATTCAAACTTACAATTCATGATGACAATAGAGCACAATAATAGAGTTTTCTTCTTAAAACATTGGGTAGTTAGGCTATTGTGTGATATATTTGTTTTTATTTTTTAAGACAGTTAAGAGATAAAGAAAATTCTGTAAATTGGAATAAAAGATTAAAAAAGTGTTAATCAATAAAAAAGACATAATATGGAAGAGAAAATAATCTAAAAATATACTGTACCTACTTGAAAATATATATTATAATATATATATTACATAAACAATTAAGAATAAAATTCAAGAAAAAAATGATATATATATATTTTCTTATTAATAATAAAAATAAAAAGAGACCAGTGGTTTAATAGATAGCGATTTTTTTAAAAATAAATCAAAAAATAATTTAGAACATAAACAAAGGGAAAAATATATTATAATGTAAAGATTTTACATTTTTTGTTTGAAAAGATAGCATCTATTCTTTTAATTAAAAGAAAAATTCCAAAATGTCATGATGGATTATTATAACTTTAAACATATCAAAGTAACTATAAAGTTACTCAGAAGAAATTACATTTATTAGAAATTAGTATTTCCAATTGCTTAGATAATAAGTTTAATTACTGTATAATTAAGAAAAGAGAAGATTAACTAATTAATTAAAAGAATTTGAAAAACTAATTATTAATGTGGGTAGTCTCAGACAACGGGTGGCAAAGGTATAAAAGATATAAATATTGTTACTCCTTTATTCTGATGAATTTTGCTGAGAATAATCTATGATTCTGTTAAATTTTCTGTTAAGAGTTTGCCATCCAGTTTGCTGTCAGTTTTATGTTATACCCACTCTACTGCCAGTTTGCTACATAAAGTTTCCAGCACATCCATTCAGAAATGTTTAGCTAAATGCTGTCTTATTTTCACCATGTGCTGCTAAACCATGGAGGAGGTTTGTTCAACATTTATTACCCAATTGTTTTATATGTGACTGTCTGACATGTAAATATCATTGATTGCTCTGAGATACTTATCCATAAGTATAGAACATTACTGCTGAACAAGACTCGAGATATGTGTGCTTTCCCAGAAAAGAGGAGTGATCAGCTGCCAAAAGAAGCTAGGAATGCCTGCTAATGAACTCCATCAATATTCAAGAGGATAGGAATGTTCTCCAGTAACAAATGTAGAACAAAAACCTAGGAAATTATATAGGTAGTGATAAATTCAAAGTCCGGGCAAACTTTTATTCTTTTTCAAACTTTATAAACTAAAAGCAATTGTTTTTTAACCCTTACTTAGAAATGGACTAATCCCTAACAAAGAATTTTATAATTAATGTGATTTAATTTATTTTTATTTTGATTATTGAATTAATATTTTTTTGCATAAATGTTATTTTCAGTTTGTTAATTTGGCTTAGTTCTTTCTTTCTCCATATCTTATATAACATTTAACTATATAATATTAAGTTAATTTATAGTTATTATAGATGTGCATTTCAAATATACTCAGTCTGATAGACTATTTAACTCAGTTTCTTGCACTTTGTGCTAGTCAGATAAATCAATTGCTGGAAGCATTTAAAACCCTTCTTTTGTTGATATTCTAGTCAGGTTTGACTAGATGGTGCCTGAGAATTATTACAATACAAATAAAATATCCACAGAAGATGTGTTTGTCTCTTGCAGTTAGGGAGAACTAGGCTTGAAATGTGTCCGTGGGTTGTATATTTTATGCTATCTCGGTCTGACTATTGGTATGGCTAGTATTATTAACATATTAATGCCTCTGCTTGGACAATGTAACTGCAAATATATATAAATCAATTTAATTAAGGTCATGTTAGTGTTATTAGTGTATTTCCATTATAATATATATATATATAAATAATCATGAAAATCAGTCAACACTTAGACAATTCCAATATCAATAACAATCAATAATCTCAATCTATTATCAAGGTAACCTCCTTTTAACAATAAAGGTGGAATTCCATCTTTATTTACAGTACAATATATTTATATAGACACTAAAAATTACAACTCAACCACAGATATTGAAATTATTGATACAAAGAAGTTTAAATAAAGCTCCTTAAACTGATAAATATAACTTGTTCTGAATGCAGACTAATAAATAGTCAATTATAACATTACAAACTGCAATTACAATTTTCAAATTGCATGCAAAATACATACTTAAATAATAAATATCAATAATTCTGCATTAACACGCTTAGGCACTCAAGGCTAAATGACTATATAAGTATTCATTAAAATTAGTAGTCAACACTTAGACAGTCTCGATATCAATAACAATCTCAATCTGTTATCAAAGCAACCTCATTTTAATAATAAAAGTGGAATCCCACATTTATTTATGGTCCATTATTGATACAAAGAAATTTAAATAAACCTCCTTAAACAGATAAATGTAGCTTGTTTTAAATGCAGATTAATAAATATAATGTATATAATTATTTTACTATGTAAAGCAATGAATGTTATAGAAGTCGGAAAATGTAAATTGTAATTTCAAATGATTAAAACTTTTCTCAAAACAACTGTAATTTAATGTGAATAATAGATGCAAGCTTTTCTCAATATATGTGCTGTAGATATTATTTACATTGAAAATATAGTTTGGTAAAAATAAAGTGAAAAATATGTAATATTATTAAAGAATGTGCATTTTGTAAAGACAATTGATATTTGATTATTGAAAAATAAAATTGGGTTAACATATCAGTGGAATTAGGGAATTATGTGGAATGAATTACTGGAGTATGCAGTAAGGTTAATATAGAAAAGTTATAAAGAAAAGAGAACAAATAAAACAGAACAATAAAACAATATGATTGATGAGTATTATTACAGATTTGAATTTTGAAGAGCAAATATTTCTGAAAGAAATTAGGATGCTTCATTAATCTGTTGCTTATAAATTGCTTTTAATCACTTTTCTATTTGGCTTTTGAAAATTTCAGTGTATCCTCATTTCTAAATTTCCCACAATTATTATGTCTTACTTCACTCAATCCCCCCCCCCCCATCGTTATCTTATAGTTTTATAAATTTTTTAGCGTAATAATTTTTTCTTTTTTTGTGTACTAATTTTTTTGCTTAATCTCATTTTATTATATAATTTTTAATATACGTATGTTCTTTATGATTGTATGCAGTTGTAAAATAAGAGACTCAAAAGCTAATTCCCAGACAAATTTAAATCATTTTGGTCATTGGTGTGCAGATGCTATGTGATTGCTTGAGCAACAGATTCTATTATCATTTGTCAATGAAAGTACATAATTCTGATATATCCCCATTTGGAAGAGCATTAACATTTGCCTGGATTTTAAGATCTCATTTAAGTTCAGTATCTTAACCAGAGTTATATAAGACAATTATTTATAGGTAACTTTATAGTCAGTCATATAATTCAAAGTTAAGAACAGCTCTACTTATGAAACATTATAAAGAACCATTAAGATTATACTGCTATGTTACTGCTAAAAAGTTAGTGTGCCAAGCTTTTTTCCATCACTGTTATCTCATTTCCATAGTTTTTTAAGTCCGATTTTTTTGCTATTAGTATATATAGCTTGTGTTGATGTAAAACCTATGCCTATAGTACCTTTATTATAAAATAATCATCTAAAACCTGGTCAGTAACTTAGTGGAGCTTTCTAATCTATATCTTTAAAAAGTTTATTTTTTAAAAAAAGAAAAATTAAATTTATTATTTTAAATAAATAGCTTTTATTTATTTATTACATGTTATTTATTAAAATTATTATTATTGACTTTAATCATTTTTTAGATGATATCCATGTACAAAACCTTGAAGATGAAGTAAAAAAACTTCGATATGATACAGACAAAGAAACATCGGTGAGTTATAGAATAAGTTATATTAGTCAAAATAAATATGAACTTTACAGCAGAGGAAATAACTTTTACGATAAAAAAAAGAATAAAAACAGATTTCTAAAAAAAAAAAGTTAATATTGTAAGAAAAGTTGTCAATTATTAATTAAATTAGAGTTAATATTAGGTCACAGTAAACTGAGACAAACTTCCATTGATGATTATCACCGATTATTGCACAGTGCATTACTATTTTACTTAGTTTGTCTTTAGATAAAGAATTGACTTTAAAATTACTATTTCAAACATGAAAGACATTATTTTATTAGTTATTTAAAGCGTTTTTATTCATGGCAAAAAAATAAAACTGAAGTTTGAAGATGAATCTGTTGTTTAGATTGTTGCTTCTTTCATCTAATAATAACCAAATATTATTATTTCATAATAATAACCAAATGCACTTCATATTTTTGTGCACTGTACACTTCCAGTGCTCAAATATTATATGATCTCTAAGCAACAAACCATTAAATTATTTATTTAACAATAAATGAAAAAAAATCTGTACACTAAATGAAAAAAAGATCAGAACTAGTTAAATTCTACTATATAAACTCATCTTTGATTGTAAATAATAAATTGTTGAATGTTTAATTAATATCACAGTTTTATGCACAATTGTATTCATAGAAAAATAATTTCTATCATGCAAACACCAATTATGAAAAGTTAAAAATTTGTGTTATTATCGTAAATATAATCTTAACATAAACCTTATTTATTCTTTTTAATTTTACTGTAGTATTATATATTGTAAGCTAAGAAATCAATGTTTTCCAAGTTAGTGCAATTTATTAATCATTATTCCCTGAAAGGTTTCTGCCTTTATCAATGAAAATTTGGAAATTAAAGCTCTAACCAATATAGTTAATGCATCTGGCAGCCACCATTAACCCTTTTTACCAATCAAAATAATAGTTTGGGTTAAAAAAATCCCAAGGTCTTGAATCTAAGCCAACAAGCTTGTAATAAATAGATTTTAATTATAAATCATTCAATCAGATATACATCAAATATGCTTACTATTTATAAGCTATAATATATATGTATTAATTACACTTTTTTCAAGAGTTTTATTGATTTTTTTATTTGTGATCAAATTCAATTTTAATATTGCATATAAGTCATTTATATATTGTAACAGTAGTCGTGTTCGAATACGAGTACTATTGGAAGTAAAAGGCTATAATGAGTACAAAAGAGTGTTTATTGTGATTGTTATTACGGATTGAATTAATAGATGCGAGAAAATTTATAGATATACATTCGAACCCTGTTACAAAAGAATGTGAGTGAAATACATTAACCATTTAAAGGCATGAATCTATACATATATATTTATTACACGTTGTTATTGTGATGTTGTGTACAATTAATTACTAACAGATTTGTATTTAAAGATGAAGAGAAGCAGTTATGTGCAGAGTTGTATTTTTATATTTTTGTTTTATATATTTTTGTTGTTTGTTAATATCGTAAGTTATAGTTATTTAAATAATCTCATTAGTAGCACATATTTCTTAACAAAAGCAAATTAAAATATAAGGCTGGAGAGTTATGAAAGAAATTGCAAATTGTGCCACGGGTGATTTCTGTTAATGACACTTGTCATCGGAATTCCAAGAACTGGCCAAGTTAGTATTTTGGAACAATGGAAGCTAAAAGCATTTCTAAGATATGGTCATCGGGGTATGGATAGATAAAAAAAAAAGTGAGGTGAAAAAGAGTTTAAAGAAAAGAACTATATATATATATTTTGATTTTGGAGTGATTCGGAAAAGACTGTTATAGAGAGAAAGAAGCGTGGAAATTAACTTTTCATAAACTGATTGGATTAATTAATAAAAATTAATAAGAATGGATCCCATCAAAATGCTGGGGTAAAAGAATCGTGTGGATTCATTGCCAGCCAGTATAGCTGTTGTGACCTGTCTACTATGATGATCTTTGTCTAGATTTTGCAATCTATTTCAAGCAAGTGATGTGATCACAGAGCTCCAAACAACAAGAATTTTCGTGCCTTCAATTTTGAATCATCTCTAGGATGGATTATCATATGCGTAAACGTCATGGAATCTTTCAGACTGACCACTCTTGCTAAAACAATCGCCATTGTAATACTGTAAGCTTACAGATCATCAGCCTTAAACACGTGAACTTTCTCTCTCAAATGAGGTAACTTTGACTTTCTCTCTATATATTAAGTGAACATATAATAATAAATTAAGAAATGTGTGCTTTATTCTAACTTAAAGAAAGTAATTAGAAAATAGATTAAATTGTTTTATAAATACAACTCTTAACACATAGTTGCACTCTTTCGTGAATGTGTATACTGATAATATATATGTGTATCGAAATGAATGAGTCATGTTTGTGATATTAATATATACATGTATTAGTAAATATTATAATTTAAGCTATAACTTGTGTATTTTATTTTGAATTACGAGATTCTTATAATTTTAGGGTTATTATTTATAAAAGCTTACTGATATTCATTACCGTATATCTAAAAGAAATAAAATAATAAGATTCATAGGGCAGATAAGGAAATTATAAAATATATAAATGATGTTTTTTTTGTAAGATAGCCTCGGCTTCATTCTCCCGATAGACAGTTTCTCCCAGACCTTGAGACTGAGCTAGTCTGGATAAGGTACCCAAAAAAGGTCCACTGGAGCCTTTTCTTTTGTTTTTGGGGGTATAATTCTTATTAATTGATAAGATTCGTGCTTGAGATGGGAATTATTCCATGTTCATAAATATACCTACTCGAAGCTTGGGTAATAATGTGTTCTCACTCAAATTCTTAGAATAGGATCATGGGTAGACTGTTAAAATATGGTAAGTCATATGCTATATAGTCCATCATATTATTTGTAGTTTGTAATATACATATAAATATGAATTTTTCAAGAGTTTTATTTTTTCTCTCTCTAACTATCTCTTGAATAGAATTATAAATTTCTAATTTAAAATTAAAAGTCACCATGTTAATGGTATGGTGGGGACTGATATTGATTTTCATGCTCTTCTGATGAGAAACTTATTCCAGGACAAAATACTATATATTGATGAAATAATTGTTGATATTTTTTTCTTTATATTTAGGTGGGTGATTAGCTATTTATTCATTTGTATAATATTTGTATGTGACTTTTACCAAATCATGCTCTTGAAAAAAACATTTTTTAAAAAATGTGTTTGAAAACAGACATTCAGACTTAATATTTTAGTGTATTTATTTAAAAATTATATATATTTGTCTAATTTACTTATATAATTATATATAAACATCACATGATTACTATTTCTTATGCTTGCTCATAATTGTTATTAAAACAGGCAAAACTTTCTATACAGTAGTGCCACTCAGTGCAAGCCAGAATAATCAATGAATGTCAGAAGGCTTGTCCATAAAATCCCTCTCTAGTGCCTACTCATCCAATATTCCCAATAGCCATAAGCTAGAAACTAGTCTGGGGATATTGGATGAGTAGGCACTAGAGAGGGATTTTATGGACAAGCCTTCTGACATTCATTGATTACTCTGGATTTCACTGAGTGGCACTACTGTATGGAGAGTTTTGCCTGTTTTAATAATTATATCTTTCAAAATTAAAATAGAAAAATAAAAATATATAGTTCAAAGCATTTTCATAATAAATAAAAAGTTTTGAATATTTGCTATTTTTTTTGTCAATAACATAATAATGTCTTTATTATAGACTTTAAAAAAGTAACAAAATTAGTGCTTTAATTATTATATATAATGAATTATTAATAAATACTAATTATAATTCAAGTTAAAAAAATAAGCTTACTTACACTTTTTCTTGTCAAATTATTTAAAAATAAACAACAATGAAGTGAATCTAATATATCCAGAGCCAAGCAGTCAGTTAGCAGCTGGATAATTATATTTTAATAAATAAGAAAACAACAAAAGTTTAAATAAAACTTGAAGAATCTTATTTATTTACTGGAATAATAATAATAGTATTAGTAAGACATTGGTAATTCAACTTGATAATTTGTTAGTTGAGAATATTTAAAGTTCAAATCTTAGAGATTTAATATCTATAAAGTCTCTTTAACTCAGTAGTTTATAACTCTATAATTCTGTAAGCATCTTACTTCTCACACACATTAATTTAGAGATAGTACAATTAGATTCTTGACTAGAGCTCTTCTTTATTAAAATGCAGAACAACTTATTTTCACTAGTTTTTCTTTCCATGAGTTTTTTTAGACTTTATATCACTTCTGTTCTCCTCTTACTTAATTCTTCTGCAGACTTTTTATTCAGTTTTGCTAATTTTCATAAAGTAAACATTTCTTTACATGAAAATTAGCCTATTGCTATTTTCAGTGAATTTTATTTTTCTGCATATAATTAATTTTTATTTCTGTAGTACTTTAGCATATTAATATTAATGCCTTGCACACACACATATTTATTTATTCTTTAAAAAAATAAATTATATGTATGTGTGTGTGTATACAGCATTCCTCCTCAACTCCAGAAATACACAGAATTTATTTACACAGAAAAAACTTTGTATCTTTTGCTTTATTTACAGTATAATCTGCCATTTTCTTGCTGATCATTGTAATGCTCTAATAACCTATCAGAGTATATAATATTTACTAAGGCTTTAACCTCAAGAATATGCATGTAAAAATGCGATATTAGGGACCTCTACAGGTCTTAACCACAAGCTTATGCCTTGGAAGAAAAGAGGGGAACCCTTCTTTACTTCAACCTACTTTCTATTTAAATAGGTGAAGCTGAAGCGGTTAGAGTTAGATCTAAGAGCGTGAAGCTTATACTCTGAAAAGATATATCTTGCAGTTTTCCCTATTTTCACTTTTAGTTCTTCTTCAAAAGTTTATAAAGGGGTGTAGTTATATGTGATCTCCCCTCTAGAAAAACCTTGAAGAAGTTGACCAATCCTAGAAATACTTGCAATTGTTTCACATTTTTTGGCTTTGGGGCATTTTTCGTGACAATTACTTTTTCTGGGTTTGGATATTTTCCGTGTTTATTGATAATATGTCCCAGAAATTTTATGTCATTAATAGTTCAAATACATTTCTTGGCATTCAATCTTGCACTATTTCTTTTAATTTTCTGTTAGCATCCACTAATATATCATCCATGTATGGTATAATACCTCACTCCTTTTAATAAATTTTCTATTTTTGCCTGGAAGATATTCAGTGAATCCATATGCATGTTTATAGTCAATAATTCTATTATTCTCTTGGTCACCAGAATTTGATTAAAAGCTATTTTCAAATTGAGTTTCATGAAGCATTTATTTAGCCTTTTGCAAAGATGCATGCTGGATACAGTGTATGCTCATTTGTCTATATATGTGTTGACCGTAACTGTGTAGTCACTGCATATCTTTACACTTCCGTCAGGTGTTAACACTGCTACAATTGGCATAGCTCAGGCTGATTCCTCGCAAGGTGTAATTATGTCTTAATTCATTTAAAGCCTTCTCAGCTTTTAAGTGCAAAGGCAACCTTCCTTGATCTGTATATATCTTGCTAGGTGTTATCAACTAATTCAATATCAATTGATTTTGTTTTGAACTCTGCTGTGTTGGTTTTAAAGAGCTGTGAAAATTGTTTCCTTATTTCAGTTTCTAACTTTACTTTCTTTATGATATTTATTTTTTATCTCCATACGCTTAAACAAACTTCTTCCTAATATTGAGTTATTATTTTGTTCCACTACATGTAATGGTAATTACTTTATATTGCTATTAGGTACTCTAACCATTTCTCTGTTATGCATTGCTGTTTACATCACAATCATTGTAGACTTTTTCAATTTGTCATTTATGTTTGGCTTTCTATAAATCAAATTCTGGGTCTTTCCACGATATTATTGATAGGCATGCCAGCTATCAATCTCCATTTGTATATTTTGATCGAAAATTGTAACATTTAATCACTACATATCATCAATATTTTTTAAACTTATTTATAAATGTCAACTTTTTAGATACTTCTCCCCTCGATTTTTACTCTTGCACCATAAACCTTGCTTTGTCATTCATCCATTTACATAACTTTGACAACGAACCTTTAAACCCACAATTAAAACATTTTTTTTTGTTTTAAATCTCAGTTAAGTTTTAAATGTCATGTTTTTCCACAACAATAACAATATTGTTAACTTCTTATTTATTTCTTGTGGTTTTGCTGCATTTATATTCATTTCTGAAAGTTTGCATATGATCTAACATGGCTTCATAAGCTAAAGCTCATTCAATAGTGACCTTATATATTAATTCCTTTTTGCTTAGTAATATTTCTCTCAGCTTTACTTCTCTTATTCCCCATAGAAGTTGATCCACTAGCATTTCATTGATAAAATTCTTAAATTCACAATTCTTCACTAACATTAATAGACCACATCATAATTCATGTATGTTTTTATTTTGTGACTGTATCCTTCCTCAAAAATAAAGAAGCACTGTAAATTTTGACATTATGGGTTTAAAATATGTATTATTTTTTATCAGTAACTCTTCATAGGGCATTTCTTCAGGCAGCTTTGGATCACATAAATGATTTGCCACATTCAAGACATCTTTATTGGATATCAATAACAGCATTACAATTTTAAATTTATCCTATGTTATTTGTTTCATAAGCTTGTACTTTTCAATATGATTCATATATATTTGCCATTATTTTATGTTGTTCTGCATTTTTGGTTCACTGCACCACAAAATTTAATATCTTCAACTAATACTTATCTAGGCTTCACAGGTTAAACTGATGATTTGTGCAAATAATAACCAGCCTCACAGATTAGACTGACAAATTGTGCCAAATAATATATTTCAGGCCTCACAGGTTAGACTGTTGAACTGAATCAAATAATACATCCAGGACCAAGCAGTCAGTTGGCAACTGGAAAATTATATTTTAATAAATATTACATTTAATAAATAAGAAAAGAACAAAAGTTTAAATAAAACTTCAAGAGGTTATTTATTTTGAATAATAATAATGGTATGATAGTCATTCAACTTGCTAATTTGCTAGCTGAGAATAAGATCACTCAGATCTCTTTAAAGTTCAAATCAAGTCTCTTTAACTCGATAATTTATAACTATATAATTCTATAAGCATCTTACTATTACACACATTAATTCAGAGATAGTCCAATTAAGTTTTTGATTAGAGCTCTTTATTAAAAATCCAAAGTTCTTGACTGGAGCTCTTATTAAAAATTCAAAACAATTTCACTTTCACTAGTTTTTCTTTCCATGAGTTTTTACACACTTTATATCACTTCTGTTCTCCTCTTACTTAATTCTTCTGCAGACTTTTTATTCAGCTTTGCTAATTTTCATAAAGTAAACTTTTCTTTACATGCAAATTAGCCTGTTGCTATTTTCAGTGAATTTTATTTTTCTGCATGATTAATGTTTATTTCTGGACTACTTTAGCATATTAATATTAACTGCTTGCACACACATATCTTTATTTATTTTTTAATAAAATAAACTGTGTTTGTGTGTACACTGCAGAATCAAAAATGTTTAATCTCTCAAAAAATTTAGTCATGATTGTCAATTTTTGTTTTTAATAGATATATTAAACAACCTCCATACTTCTCCATTCTTTTTAAATTCATATAAATAAAGATACAATAAAAGACAAATGACCCCCAAATGATTAGTAATACTCATTATTGTATTTATCTAAGATGGATGGTGTCAAAGTTGTGAATGGAGTGAGTTTATCAATGGTAAATAAAAATGTAACTTTTTGTTTTTAACTAGCTTTATAGAAATTACAAATCAAATTAGAATGCAGAACAATCAAATACTGTCAAAGTATAATTTTCGATAAAATCTAATTTTAATAATTTTGTGATGTCAGCAAGATTGCAGAATGAAAGATTAACTAACTTTGTTAACTATAGATTTTAGTAATCTCAGTTCAATTTTAACTAAATAAAAGTATTTTCCCATCTCTAGCTACTCTAACATCATTTATTAGAAACTTAAATAATTATTGATTATCAGATAGTAATGTTTACTGATTTCATTCCCAGACTGATTTTGGTTTTTATTAATGAGTTCTTGGTAGTCAAAGTTGGTACCCATTCAGATATATATCAGAAAGCTAACTTTAACTTTTTTGTTACTACTATAATAATAGCTTGAAATTTTGAAAGAAAAAAACAACCAAAAATTAACTATTATATCATAAATACTAATTACTGAAACTTACAATAGGTGGTGAGCTAGGATAGAAAAAAAGAAATTTTCTTGTTTCCTGTACTAACCTGAAAGAAGCATGTGATATCATATTGGTATTAATATTTATAGATGTTACAATAGAAGTGAAATTTTCAAAATATATGTTTATTGAACTGATATCAGATCTGTATGACAACTACACATGCATATTGGCTTGGATTCAAAACCTTAGAATTTTTATAATATTGGCTTCCTAGTAAAAAGAAATTTGGATAGCTAGTAGATGCATAACTAGATTAATTTCAGCTTTAAACCCCAAGTTCTCATACATAAAAGCAAAGATCAGTTTGGTCTAGATTAATTTTAATAAATTACATTATATTATTCAGGCTTCCCATGGTTAATATTAGAACAGAAAAGAGAAATAAATAATCCTTTTTATTATTCTGTCCCTTGCCTTTTTATTGTACCAGAAAAGTAATTATTTTGTAATAAATCTTACAAAAGAAGCATCCAAACAAATAAAAAAAAAAGTAAATTAAAATGACAAAAAGGGTTAAATAATGGGATTAATGTAACACAAGTTAATTTTTTTTTAAAAAAGAATTTTGTTTAATAGGAAAGTTGTAATTGTTTTGATTTCATGGCACATTAATTCCAAATTTCTTTGATCACCAATTCTTAACATATATGATCTACATAACTCTTCACTTACGATTTTTTTAGATATCCAAACAAATAATATTCCATCTCTATTGCTAAAAAGAGGTTGCCTTGATTACAGTTTGAAATTCTTGATTGTTATCTATATTGAGATTTTTTAAGTGTTTATTGGTTTCTAATGATTAATATATTTTATATCTTTAACATTTTTCATGATTAAATATTGAAACAAATACTTTTTAAGAGATGATAATTTAATAACAATTAATGCTAAATAATTTAAAATGTTTCAGTAAAAGTTATGATCTATGGCAGGGCAATGTATTAAATTCTCAATAATTATTTTAGGCAGCCATGAAATATCTGATGATATACTATAATCATGATGTCATTAGAGTAGATTTTAATTATTTCCTATTTTTAATTAAACACAGATTTAAGATACATCATCATAATCAATAGAGAGTAATTTTTGTATCTATTAATGGAAGATTGACATTATGCAAAATAAGGCTTGGTATTGCATCTAACTAAAATTCAATCCACTTAGAAATGATGGTTTAAACTTTCTTAAATGATTAAATTAGTTTTCTGTAAAGGCTCATACTATGGGGAAAGAAGAGCATCTTTGTCCATGTGATTGGCACAACACAAATACTCATACAATAGAGCCCTCAATCATCCTTCCACCTATTCGTTTTCGGATAACCCCACAATCATGTTCAGAGAAAGACATGACCTCAAAAGAAAAGTCAAGGAAGCCTTCTTCATCTCCGGAGACAAAGACGCCATAAACAGGAAAGACACATGCTATGCTTTATTGAGGAAATGGAATGTCTAGCATATTTAGCATAAATTTGCACATAGTTAACCGTATTAGCAATCAAGCTATGATTATGAAGCCTGGACCCTTCGAAAGCGTTAAACTCATTCGTTCTTATTTATTTATTTGGTAACAATACAAAGCTTTGAGGACAATTGCGCTACACATGTAAGTGAACTAGAATATATATATATATTTCCCTAAAGTAGAAAATTTATTTGACTTAAATGATTATTCTAAATACTTAACATTTCGTAATAATAATCATATATCCCTGTGAAATCTAATGGACAATAGAGTGATGGATTTTTTGAACTGAGATTTCCAGACATCACATAATCTTCTCAATAAGTAATTTTTTGACTATTTGCATTGTATGGGCTAGTTCAATAATAGAATGATGAACTTGACAACCAAAAGTTTCTGGATTGAAATTCAATTTTTCATTTCTGATACTCAAATATTATGTGACCTCCTTTTTCTTTTCTTTACAGCAATTCTATTTCTAACTTATAAAAAAAAAATTTCATTTTTTTTTAAAATACCTGGACTTACTTACATTTTTAAAAACAGTTTCTATATTGGTCTTCTATTAAGTATCCATCTCTAATAGTACCAATAAATAAGTAGAAATAGCCTTTAAAAAAATATCTTTCATTCATGCACACATGTATGCATTTTTTTAAATATTAATTTATTTATATCAAAAGCTTTGTATCCAAATTAAAATTCTATGATTAATTTTATTCATTAAATTTCTTTTTAAAAAAAGTCATTAAACATTGTTATCCTCTTTTTAGTATTTATTTTCGGATGATAGCTCTTGTAACATTTTCTATAACTTTGTAACATTATTTGTGAAAACAATTGTATTATTTGCAAAATATAGTTAAATTATCTCAATTTGTTTTTACTTATGTTTTCATTTTGAATTTTAGAAACTTGCTGTAAAAAAATTTATAGAGATGGAATCATTCTTTTATGCACTCTTAATAATGTTAAACTTAATTTCACTATGTAGTATTATCGGTTGGTCATATTAATAATGATTAATGAACATAATCTCTACTGCATTTTGATAATTTGAATTTGATTTTATACTTCCCATGATAAGTCTTTATGAATCCCGTGGATTTTGGCAGATGTATGAAAGTCCATCGTAGATTGTCCTCCTTGGAAACAAAGCCGCTATTTGCCATTCTGTTAGGAACTATCATCAGGAGGCCACCTCGGTGGGTGTAGATAAATGAAACTAAATCCATTGCAAGACCCCTACATCATGGATCCCGCAATACAGCTGCAAGATGTTTTAACTGATCATCACCATTCAATCAATAGTCAATCACCCCTTTAAATTCATTTATTTCATTTTCATAGTATCTCACCTCCCTTATCACTAATTCTTCAGATCGATCGCTCCTGATGTTGCTCCAATCTTATTGGCCATGATGTTTTTCTTTCTGACCCACGTGCTTGTTGGTAACTGTATTGGTTAGTCTGCTCCAGAGCGGGAAACACCATAATCTTTTATTTTTATCTCTTATCTGACTTTTCTATCATTTAAGTGCCCCAAGGGCTCATTTGCTTTACACTAGATGGCTCTGAATGGTGCTACTATATGGAGAGTTTTGTCAGTGTGTAACAGCTTGTGTAAGCTTAAAGAATGCTGATCATGTGAAATTAAAGCAATGTTAATTATATGTATAAATATTAATTCAAAGATAGCTTATACTTATGGAGCAAATACTAATCTATTTGTATATTTAATATTGTTATAGTAAATTTTATAAGATGAAATTTTAGTCATTTTATTTCATACTATTTTATATTTAATTATATATTTATATGTTATTTAAATTTTTTTTTTTTAAAAAAAGGCAATCATATAGATAATTTATATTTAAAAAATTTATTTTCAAAAAAATTTTTATTTTATAATTAAAATTTAACCACTGACTTATTTCCAGATCTATGTTTTGTTGTAGTTACCAAAGTTTTAGCCATATTGAATTGTGCATAAAAGTGGTATATTTTTCTTTGTGTATGTGTGTAGTATTTTTTTTAAAAAAAAATAGACTAAAAAATTATATGTAGAAAGAAAATTTAATTATGTTTGAAAAGTTATAAGTTCAGTTAAGTTATTGAAAAAGTAATTCTCTTAATTTGGTTTGCATTATACACAAAAATAGATGTTTTTTTCCAAGAAGTGATTATTAAAAGTTTGCAGTTTCATTATGTTTTAATTTAGTTTTACTATATATATATGCCATCATATTTTTTAAATATGTTTAACTTAGAAATGTCTTAAGCTGAAAGAGGAACTTGATCGCACTAAGTCAGAATTAAGGTCTGCTCAAAGAACAATACAAGCATTAAAAGTAGAATTGGCTGAACATCAAGTAGCTGCTGCAAAAGGTAACAGAAATAATTTATTTAGTCTTTGTAAATAATAAAATCTTGTTTCTAATATAGCTTTTTTTTTTTTTTTGCTTTGCTTTTTTATTTTGAACACAATTTTCAAATTTAAATGATTGCATGCACTGATATTTTAAAAACTTCTAATCTTACAAAAATTTTTAAAGCACTAAGTTTAAGATTTTGATTTTTGTTTGCATGCTTGCTGATGTTTCAGAGTCAATCAATTGAAGACCCCTTGTTGTTTCCTCTTTGTTTTGACTACTTAGCCACTGTTCGTTGTCCCTCCGTTTCTGGAGTTCATTCCTCCAGGGAGTCAACACATAAGGAGCTTGAAGGTTCTGCAGGTAATAAATTTTATATTAATAACTATTTATACAGTTTATAAAGTATTGATTTATCATAGATAAGTGGGCAAAATTTATATATATATATATATCTCATTTTTAGTTATCCTAAGTTATTGCATACATTAGGTTCTATATGAATATTCCCATCAATATAAATGTTAATATACTACAATATGTAGATGTGATGAGGCATTTTTTTAAAAAATATTCTATATATTATTTAATTATGAGTTTAAATTTTTCTAATCTGAATCATTATATTTATTTTGATTAACAGAAAGAAGGCATATAGTGCAATGCTAATCCTTAATGTGTACATAAGAATTATAATGGAAGCATTTTTTTTTTTTACAGATTTCCTTAGTGCTAATTTTCATGCAATCTTGTATCTAGTTTTGCAAATTTGTAAAGAAAAGCTTACTAACTAGCAAAACACATTTTAATGCAAAGAATTATCTATTCTATCAATATATAAATCTTAGAGCTCTTTTATAAACATCTTAAAATTAATAAATGCTGTTCATCATACACACACACACACATTTCTATGTATGTAATGTGTAAATAAATAATATGTAATGTGTAATAGTGAAATCCCTCTAAACAAATATTTAAAACAGCTGATATTAAATGCTGTTAATAAACATTTTTAAATATCAAACCAGACTGAAAAACAACAAAATCTTCATACAGGATTAAAATTTCTTCCTAATTAGATTACAAACTACTGTCATTTCAGTATAATAATTATCACCAAACTCTATAATCTCAAAATAGAAATCCAAAGTATAATAACTATTCATATTCGTTGGTTCTTTCTCTAACTTCGCTCAATATTTGGATATGATTCACTGTGCTAAAACTACTTTTAAATTCACCTTATTCTTTTCAATTCATATACTATAGATGATTTGTAATTATTTTGATAAACATTTTGTATAATACTAATAGAAGATTGATAGGTCTGTAATTTTTAATGTCTATTGCCTTCTTCCAATCATAGTTTTGTCAATAATGCTTCTTTTAAGATATCAATAGTAATTTTACCATTTCTTGTAACTTTTTCCGTCTTTATAGATTTAATTGCATGCCTCATTTTTTTAAAGGGCTTGGAAATTGAATTATAAAAACTATAGTAGTTATTTTGCTCTCTTACCCTTTATTATTGCACAATTCTTGGTTGAACTTTTCTACATCTTTTTTTACTAATAATTCTATTTTTTCTTATTTCTAAAATAGCTTTTATTCCAAATACCAATTGTTTTATACTTTTAAGACTTTTATTTACTTTTATAACTTTCTTGAACAATTCACTCTTATATTTTCTTATATTATTATAAACTCTTCTTCATATCATTTTATAGAACTCTATATATTCAATTCTTATCAGATTATTTTGAAATATTTTCATATTCCTTCTTTTTTTTTATACATTGTCATTTGAAAACGCTTCTTCTTTATATCAGTTATTTTTGCTGTGATTCTTAATAGAGTATTAATTACGTTTTTATTGATCTCAGTTAAGTTTGAATCATCTTCAAAATCTATCAATACTTTAAAACAACTATCAAGTTAACTTAAATTCTTTGGAGTTAAGAGGAATTATTTTAATAATTTTCGTCCCTTTAGTTTTATACTAACATGTATCTTACATTCACTAATTTTATGATCTCTTCCTTTATTAATTGCAATGCTGAAAATACATATTTTCTAGTAGTCAAAATATAATCCAATTCTTATAAAATTTAATTTGGATAGTTTCCATATTCATTTCTGTTTTATACTTTTCTTGGAGAAAGAATTCATAATAGACAGTTTTTCTTGTTCTATAAATTCCAAAGCCTATGTTTTCTTTTGTTTCTGACACCATAACCAAATTTATTTTTAATACTTTTATTTTTCAATCATTTTTTAATTGTAGCATTAGTCTCTCATGACAATTTTAAAATGTTTTTTGGTATAATTAAAAGAAATTTTGTACATCTTTTTCACAATAAAACTTATTGGGCATAAACTTGAATTATCTGCATTTGATATCTTCCATTGAGTTGAATAACTAATTCAGCCATTTTCTCTGATATACTAGCTATCTCTACACTGTTTTTTCACTTTTTATTTATAATGCATCTTACTCCATTTGTGCTTTGATTACTGTGCTTTTATAATACAGTACATATAAAAATGAATTGTCTCTTCACTTTTTTTTTAATTTCCTGAATTCCTACAACATCTCATTTAATATTAGTCAATTCATCTTCCAGTTCATGCAATCTTCCTTGATTATTTTATGACAGCCATGATCCACAATCAGAGAATTCTTAGCACGCTCTGACTTTAGGTGTCAACCACTGCCTTGGTTGATTGATGACTTTTTATTCTCTTATAGGAATAAGGGCTATTATTTAGTTTTGTCTTCATAATATGTAATGAAAAAAAATTATTTACATACACATTCATCATGCTTTTAAAAAAAGTCAACTGATATTTCATTGAAACTTTTTGCTCTCCACTCCATTGCTCCACCATAGCTTGGATTGTCATAATGAGAGAAATAGAATGTAGCAGTCTATGAACTCATCTGTTAACAAATTGAAAAAGAGTAATCGAAGAGCTACATATTTGTCATGTTGTATGATAATGCAGTTTGTATGGTGATTAAATACTAAGTTATTATAGATCCTGATAGGTACAAGATTTAAAATAGATTATAGATTTATCATCATTATTAGGTATCTATAAAACTATGTTCACACAATAACTAGATAATTTTTTCAAAGCCTTTCTATCTCTTGCTCTATTTCTAATTTACTCATAGCAGTTTCCTTTCTTAAGATTATAAATTAATTATGTTCTTCTTTTTCTCACTCCTTTCTCGTTTTTTTCCCAATATATCTTTTATAATTCCCCTACCTCTAAGAATATTGCCATTACAATTCCTCTTCATAGTTTTCCAATTAACAATTTTTTCCCATATTTTTTTTTAATATTTGCCAAACTTTTTCATTGCAATTCTTATTTTTAATTTTTTTTAATTGCTATTTTCATCATTTATCATGTGCCATATTTATTTAAATTTTTTCTTGTCTTTATTTATTTATATTGCTTTAGTTTTATTTGTAATTTACTTTTATAAGATTTGTAAGATATTTATAAGATTTGACATTTATATGTAATATTTTACTAAATTCATTCATGATATCTGATTGTATATGTCATCAGAATTATTGCATCTCAATGCTAATTCCAATCTTATCAATCAATATTCATATTACAATTCTTATAAGAATGTGTTAAATAAAAGAGATATAAATATTTCTTCCTTTGTTTATCTCTTCTTTAATTAAAAGTAATATTTACTGTTATGTTTATATATGGGTATAATAAACACAAACTCACATAAATACGATTTAATGTTATTTATTAAAATGAATATAGCAATATATTTTCAATATATACAATTATTATATCTTCATCTGACACCATTAGTGGGTATAGCATTGAGTTGCCATGCAACAAGCAACTATTGAAGGAAGGAACTCAAATGCCCTTCTAGGATTATCTAATACTTCTGGCTATATTGTGGTGACAGCTTGCCTTATGTGTAGATATGGTAACACTGCGAGTTAGGTTTATATCTAGTAGCTTCCAGTTCTAGCTGAACTTGCCTTTCTGCTTTTCCATAAAGTGGATGTTCATAGTGCTTTTCAACTCTGCCAGTAATTTATGGTTTTCTGATTTTATTTCCAAGTGGACTTCTTATTTATAGCCAGATTTTTTCCCTAATGTGAGCAATCAGATATACTGAGCATCATTACCTATTAATCTATTTATGCTAGTGACTGTATTTTAACTATTCATATATCCATTGCTCTGTACCAATGAATGTTAAGTTTGATCAAAATAAGATAAAAGAGTTGAAGGTAAGGTGAGCTATGAAATCCCTTGGCTTTAACCTTGGAGAAAGTAGTTACTGAAATGCTTTGGTGGATGCTTGTTGCTTCCTGGCTTCTTCGGTCTGGTTTCATTATCATCAGGCTTAGTGACTTTCATCAATTGGTATAGTGTTTTTGTTAACAAGTCTAGTGTCTTTATTTATAGATCTATTAACTTTGAACCTTGTAGACTCTTCACTGCTGTTTGCTGGCTGATGAGTCTTCATTGCTGGTTGGTGACTCCTGCAAATGGTCTATCTATTTATAGCCAGATCCTCTTCCATAATGTAAGCAATTAAATTCACTGTGCATAATAATCTATTTGCCTGTTTCTACTATTGAATATATCTTATCTAGTCATATATCCATTGGTCTGTAGCTATGATTGCTCAATCCAATCAGTTGAAGGCAAGTATATTTTGATTCATATACAAATGTTCTAGGGAATTCATTCTATCAAATATTTTTCAGGAATCCTACTTTACTTTTACTTATTAATTCTTATCATGGATTCAATTGCATCTCTGGTCTCTATTTTTCCTAAATTCCAACATTTCTTCCAGTGGATGAAAGATTAAAATTGAACTATGTTTAATTTAAAGTTTATATATTGGAACAATAAAATAAATTATAAACTTAGAGGCTTCTAAAAAATGAAGCATTTTGTTTGTTGGCAAAGTTAATTTATATTAGATCATACAAGGATATTTAAACTGCATTATATTAGGAAGTGATAATAGTTGATTTCCAGTGGTGAAGAACTTACTATAACTTAAAAAATTAGTTAAAAAAGACTATTGATCTTAATTCTTTACTTAAATATTTATTTAATATTCTTGAAGTTATGGTGTTTTACATAATGATTGAAAAAAATTTTGAGATTTTCCATGGATTATGATTGAATTACATAGAGATCGGTGTCTTACGTTCATTTTTTTCTGCAATAGCTGAATTCAAAATTGTCCTATTTCAGTTAAGAAGTAAAAATATAAATCTTTTTTTTTTATATAAATATTTATTATAATTTACATGTTGAAACTAGCTCAGTTCTTTTTAAGATTTTCTTGTTAGTTTTATTCACCTTTTCATATTAACTTGAACAGTACAAGTTTGGTAGAATTTAAAACAATCATAAAAATTTAAAAAAAATAGATATAATAATATTTAAATGAGAAAAATGTTATTACATCATTTTTTTATTTGTCTGTTTATTTTGTCATTGTTTAACTCTTTGTCTTATCTACATATCTCTTTATGTCATTGACTTTATCTATCTGTTTCTCTATATAAACTTAATTTATAAATGCAGTACAGTCTTTTAATAAATACATCAATGAGTTCATTTATAAACATTTTAATTTCTGATCAGTTTTTGTTTTAAACAGTCTTTCAGTAAATATATAAATGATCTTAAATAATTTTTTCTTAATTTAGAAATTATTACATTTCTTTAAATTTCAGTCTAAAAATTATTACATTTTTAAAAATTTCAAATGTAAACTTTAAATCTTAATAAAGGTTTAGTTTTGTATACTCACATAATAGTTAACATGAACTTTACTTATCACCTTGTACTTTCCTCATGCACTTAATTGTATATCTCTATAAATTATTTTTATCATTATATTTTCTTCAATCACATGGCTGTAAACATTAAAAAATATATGAATTGTTTCTAAAGTGCATTTTAACCAGAATATGTCTTATCAGTTAGATTCTGCATTCTCACTGCTACTTAATAGTCTTATTTCATGTTTTATATTTATATATGCTGTATTTTTAACCAACAATTATTTCAGACAATAATCTTTCAATAAATTCATAAATAATTTTAAATAATTTTTAATTGGTTACATATTATTACTTTTCTTTAAATTTTATTAAAGATCACATCTATCATACTCTGGAAACCCACACAATAATATTGATTTTATATAATATATCTATCATGTATACAATTTCAAATTGATGTCATGCAATGGATGTCATGTAATGAATGTCATGGAATGGATGTCATGCAATGGATGTCATGTAATGAATGTCATGGAATGGATGTCATGGAATGATTGTCATGGAATGAATGTCATGCAATGCATGTCATGGAATGGATGTCATGGAATGGTTGTCATGGAATAGATGTCATGGAATGGATGTCATGCAATGGATGTCATCAAATGGATGTCATGGAATGGATGTCATGCAATGGATGTCATGGAATCGATGTCATAGAATGAATTACATGGAATGGGTGTCATGGAATGCATATCATGGGAATGTATGTCATGGAATGGACATCATGGAATAAATGTCATGGGATGGATGTCATGTAATGTGTGTCATGCAATGGATGTCATGGAATGGATATCATGTAATGGATGTCATGGAATGGCTATCATGTAATGAATGTCATGGAATAAATGGATGTCATAAAATGGATATCATGTAATGGATGTCATGAAATGGATGTCACGGAATGGATGTCATGTAATGGATGTCATGGAATGGATGTCATGGAATGGATGTCTTGCAATGGATGTCAGCGAATGGACATCATGGAATGAATGTCATGGAATTTATGTCAGGCAATGGATGTCATGTAATGAATGTCATGGAATGGATGTCATGTAATGAATGTCATGCAATGGACATCATGTAATGGATGTCATGGAATGGAGGTCATGCAATGGATGTCATGGAATGGATGTCAGGGAATGGACATCATGGAATGGATGTCATGCAATGGATGTCATGTAATGGATGTCATGGAAAGGATGTCATGGAATGGATGTCATCGAATGGATATCATGGAATCAATGTCATGGAATTGATGTCATGCAATGGATGTCATGGAATGAATGTCATGGAATGGATGTCATATAATGAATGTCATGGAATGAAAGTCATGCAATCGATGTCATGTAATTTGGATATCATGCAATGGATTTCATAGAATGGATGTCATGAAATGGATGTCATTCAATGAATGTCATGGAATGTATGTCATGGAATGGACATCCTGGAATGGATGGCATCGAATTGATGTCATGCAATGGATATCATGTAATGAATGTCATGGAATGGATGTCATGCAATGGATATCATATAATGGATGTCATGCAATGGATGTCATGGAATGGATTTCATGGAATGCATGTCATGGAATGCATGTCATGGAATGGATATCATGGAATGGATGTCATGGAATGGATGTTATGTAATGAATGTCATGGAATGGATGTCATGTAATGGAGGCCATGTAATGCATGTCAGGGAATGGATATCATTCAATGGATGTCATGGAATGGATGTCATTCAATGTATGGCATTGAATGGATGTTATGCAATGGATGTCATCAAATGGATGTCATGTAATAGATGTCATGGAATGGATATCATGCAATGGATGTCATAGAATGAATATCATGGAATGGGTGTCATGGAATGTATGTCATGTAATGGATGTCATGTAATGAATTTTATGGAATGAATGCCATGCAATGGATGTCATGGAATGGATGTCATGGAATGGTTGTCATGGAATGGATGTCATGGAATGGATGTCATACAATGGATGTCATGGAATAGATGTTAGGGAATGGTTGTCATGGAATGGATGTCATGTAATGGATGTCATGGAATGAATGTCATACAATGGATGTCATGGAATGGATGTCATGCAGTGGATGTCATGGAATGGATGTCATAGAATGGATGTCATGCAATGGATGTCATTGAATGGATCTCATCAAATGGGTATCATGGAATGAATGTCATGGAATTGATATCGTGCAATGGATGTCATGGAATGTATGTCATATAATGAATGCCATGGAGGGATGTCATGGAATGGATGTCATGCAATGGATGGCATGGAATGGATGTCATGCAGTGGATGTCATCAAATGGATGTTATGTAAAGGATGTCATGGAATGAATGTCATGGAATGGATGTCATGGAATGGATGTCATAGACTGAATTACATGGAATGGGTGTCATGCAATACATGTCATGGGAGTGTATGGGAATGTATGTCATGGAATGGACAGCATGGAATGGAAGTCATGGGGTGGATGTCATGGAATGGATATCATGTAATGGATGTCATGTAATGAATGTCATGGAATGGCTATCATGTAATGAATGTCATGGAATAAATGTCATGCAATGCATGTGATGGAATGGATGTCATGGAATAGATGTAATGCAATTGATGTCATAAAAGGGATGTCATGGAATGAATGTCATGCAATGGATAACACGGAATGGATGTCATCGAATGAATGTCATGGAATTGATGTCATGCAATGGATGTCATGTAATGAATGTCATGGAATGGATGTCATGCAATGAATGTCATATAATGGATGTCATGCAATGGATGTTATGGAATGGATGTCATGGAATGGATTTCATGGAATGCATGTCATGAAATGGATAACATGGAAAGGATGTCATGGAATGGATAACATGGAAAGGATGTAATGGAATGGATGTCATGTAATGGATGCCATGTAATGCATGTCAGGGAATGGATGTCATTCAATGGATGTCATGGAATGGTTGTCATGGAATGGATGTCATGGAATGGATGTCATGGAATGGATGACATGCAATGGGTGGCATTGAATGGATGTTATTCAATGGATGTCATCAAATGGATGTCATGTAATAGATGTCATGGAATGGATATCATGCAATGAATGTCATTGAATTGATGTCATGCAATGAATGTCATGGAATGGATGTCATGTAATGAATGTCATGGAATGAATGTCATGCAATGGATGTCATGGAATAGATGTCATGGAATGGAGGTCATGGAATGGAAGTCATGCAATGGATGTCATGGAATGGATGTCATGTCATGTAATGGATGTCATGGAATGGATGTCATGCAACGGATGTCATGTAATGAATGTCATGGAATGGATATCATGCAATGGATTTCATAGAATGGATGTCATTCAATAAATGTCATGGAATGTATGTCATGGAATGGACATCGTGAAATGGATGGCATCGAATTGATGTCATGCAATGGATGTCATGTAATGAATGTCATGGAATGGATGTCATGCAATGGATGTAATATAATGGATGTCATGTAATGAATGTCATAGAATGGATGTCATGTAATAATTGTCTATGAATAAACATCATGCAATGCATGTCATGGAATGGTTGTCATGGAATGGATTTCATGGAATGGTTGTCATGGAATGGATTTCATGGAATAGATGTCATGGAATGGATGTCATGCAATGGGTGTCATCAAATGGATGTTATGTAATGGATGTCATGCAATGGATGTCATGGAATCATGGAATAGATGTCATAGAATGAATTACATGAAATGGGTGTCATGAAATGCATGCCATGGGAATGTATGTAATGGAATGGACATCATGGAATGGATGTCATGGGATGGATGTCATGTAATGTATGTCATGCAATGGATGTCATGGAATGGGTATCGTGTAATGGATGTCATGGAATGGCTATCATGTAATGAATGTCATGGAATAAATGTCATGGAATGGATGTTATGCAATTGATGTCATAAAAGGGATGTCATGTAATGGATGTCATGGAATGAATGTCATGAAATGGATGTCATGCAATGGATAACATGGAATGGATGTCATCGAATGGACATCATGGAATGAATGTCATGGAATTGATGTCATGCAATGGATGTCATATAATGAATGTCATGGAATTGATGTCATGTAATGAATGTCATGGAATGAAAGTCATGCAGTGGATGTCATGTAATGGATGTCATGGAATAGATATCATAGAATGGATATCATGTAATGGATGTCATTCAATGAATGTCATGGAATGTATGTCATGGAATGGACATTGTGGAACGGATGGCATCGAATTGATGTCATGCAATGGGTCATGTAATGAGTGTCATGGAATGGATGTCATGCAATGAATGTCATATAATGGATGTTATGCAATGGATGTCATGTAATAGATGAATGGATATCATGCAATGGTTGTCATAGAATGAATATCAAAGAATGGGTGTCATGGAATGCAAGTCATGGGAATGTATGTCATGGAATGGACATCATGGAATGGATGTCATATAACATGGAATGGAGTCATGTAATGAATGTCATGAAATGGCTATCATGTAATTAATGTCATGGAATAAATGTCATGCAATGGATGTCATGGAATGGGTGTCATGCAATGGATGTCATAAAATGGATGTTATGCAATGGATGCCATGTAATGCATGTAATGGATGTCATGGAATGCATCCGTGTAATGCATGTAATGGATGTCATGGAATAGATGTCATGGAATTGTCATGCAATGGATGTCATGTAATGAATGTCGTGGAATGGATATCATGTAATGAATTTCATGGAATGAATGCCATGCAATGGTTGTCATGGAATGGATGTCATGTGATGGATGTCATGGAATAAATGTCATGCAATGGATGTTATGGAATGGATGTCATGGAATTGATGTCATGCAATGGATGTCATGTAATGAATGTCATGGAATGGATGTCATGTGATGGATGTCATGGAATGAATGTCATGCAATGGATGTTATGGAATGGATGTCATGGAATGGATGTCATGCAATTGATGTCATCCAATGGATGTCATGTAATTAATGTCATGGAATGGATGTTATGTAATGAATTTCATGGAATGAATGCCATGCAATGGATGTCATGTAATGGATGTTATGGAATGGTTGTCATGGAATAGATGTCATGTAATGGATGTCATGGAATGAATGTCATACAATGGATGTCATGCAGTGGATGTCAGGGAATGGATGTCATGGAATGGATGTCATGCAATGGATGTCATGGAATGGATGTCATTGATTGGATATCATAAAATGAATGTCATGGAATTGATGTCATGCAATGGATGTCATGTAATGAATGTTATGGAATGTATGTCATAATGAATGTCACAGAATGAATGTCATGCAGTGGATGTCATGTAATGGATGTCAATGAATGGATGTCATGCAATGGATGTCATGGAATGGATGTCATGCAATGGATGGCATGGAATGGTTGTCATGGAATGGATGTCATGGAATGAATGTCATGCAGTGGATGTCATCAAATGGATGTTATGTAATGGATGTCATGGAATGAATGTCATGCAATGGATATCATGGAATGGATGTCATGTAATGGATGTCATAGACTGAATTACATGGAATGGGTGTCATGCAATGCATGTCATGGAATGGACATGTATGTATGTATGTCATGCAATGGATGTCATGGAATGGATATCATGTAATGGATGTCATGAAATGAATGTCATGGAATGGCTATCATGTAATGAATGTCATGGAATAAATGTCATGCAATGGATGTCATGGAATGGATGCCATGCAATTGATGTCATAAAATGGATGTCATGTAATGGATGTCATGAATTGGATGTCATGGAATGGATGTCATGCAATGGATGTTATGGAAGAATGTCATTGAATGGACATCATGGAATGAAGGTCATGGAAATGCAATGAATGTCATAATGAATGTCATGGAATGGATGTCATGTAATGAATATCATGGAATGAATGAAATGCAATGGATGTCATGGAATGGACTTCATGCAATGGATGTCATGTAGTGAATGTCATGGAATGGATGTCATGAAAGTCATGTAATGGATGTCATGGAATGGATATCATGCAATTGATTTCATAGAATGGATGTCATGGAATAGATGTTATTCAATGAATGTCATGGAATGTATGTCATGGGATGGACATCATGGAATGCATGGCATCAAATTGATGTCATGCAATGGATGTCATGTAATGAATGTCATGGAATGGATGTCATGCAATGGATGTCATATAATGGCTGTCATGTGATGAATGTCATGGAATGGATGTCATGTAATAATTGTCATGAAATGAATGTCATGGAATGGATGTCATGGAATGGTTGTCATGGAATGGAATGTCATGGAATAGATGTCATGGAATGGATGTCATGGAATGAATTACATGGAGTGGGTGTCATGGAATGCATGTCATGGGAATGTATGTCATGGAATGGATGTCATGTAATGTATGTCATGCAATGGATGTCATGTAATGTATGTCATGCAATGGATGTCATGGAATGGATATCATGTAATGGACGTCATGTAATGAATGTCATGGGATGGCTATCATGTAATGAATGTCATCGAGTAAATGTCATGCAATGGATGTCATGGAATGGATGTAATGTAATGAATGTCATGGAATGAAAGTCATACATTGGATGTCATGTAATGGATGTCATGGGATGGATATCATGCAATGGATTTCATAGTCATGGAATGTATGTCATCGAATGGACATCATGAAATGGATGGCATCGAATTGATGTCATGCAATGGATGTCATGGAATGCATGTCATGGAATGGTTGTTATGTAATGAATGTCATGGAATGGATGTCATGTAATGGAGGCCATGTCAGGAAATGGATGTCACTCAATGGATGTGAATGGATTTATGCAATGGATGGCATAGATGTCATGGAATGGATATCATGTAATAGATGTCATGGAATGGATGTCATGGAATGGATGTCAGAATGAATATAAAGGAATGGGTGTCATGGAATGCATGTCATGAAAATGCATGGAATGGCTGTCATGTAATGGAAGTCATGTAATGAAAGTCATGGAATGGCTATCATGTAATAAATGTCATGGAGGAAATGTCATGGAATGGGTGTCATGGAATGGATGTCATGAAATGGGTGTCATGCAATGGATGTCATAAAATGGATGTCATGCAATGGATGTTATGTAATGCATGTCATGGAATGGATGTCATGCAATGGATGTCATGGAATTGATGTCATGCAATGGATGTCATGTAATGAATGTCATGGAATGGCTACCATGTAATAAATATCATGGAACGGATGTCATGGATCAGCTGTCATGGAATGGATGTCATGAAATGGGTGTCATGCAATGGATGTCATAAAATGGATGTCATGCAATGGATGTCATGGATCAGCTGTCATGGAATGGATGTCATGAAATGGGTGTCATGCAATGGATGTCATAAAATGGATGTCATGCAATGGATGTTATGTAATGCATGTCATGGAATGGATGTCATGGAATGGATGTCATGGAATTGGTGTCATGCAATGAATGTCATGGAATGGATGTCATGTAATGGAAGTCATGTAATGAATGTCATGGAATGGCTACGATGTAATAAATGTCATGGAATGGATGTCATGGATCAGCTGTCATGCAATGGATGTGATGTCATGCAATGGATGTCATGTAATGCATGTCATGGAATGGATGTCATGCAATGGATGTCATGGAATGGATGTCATGGAATTGTCATGCAATGGATGTCATGTTATGAATGTCATGGAATGGATGTCATGGAATGGATGTCCTGAAATGGATATCATGGAATTGTCATGCAATGGATGTCATGGAATTGTAGTCATGCAATGAATGTCATGGAATGGATGTCATGGAATGAATTTCATGGAATTGATGTCATGCAATGAATGTCATGTAACGAATGTCATGGAATGGATGGATGTCATGGAATGAATGTCATGCAATGGAAGTTATGGAATGGATGTCATGGAATTGATGTCATCCAATGGATGTCATGTAATTAATGTCATGGAATGGATGTTATGTAATGAATTTCATGGAATGAATGCCATGCAATTGATGTCATGGAGTGCATGTCAGGGAATGGATGTCATGGAATGAATGTCATGCAATGGATGTCATGGAATGGATGTCATCGATTGGATATCATAAAATGAATGTCATGGAATTGATATCATGCAATGGATGTCATGTAATGAATGTCATGCAGTGGATGTCATGTAATGGATGTCAATGAATGGATGTCATGCAATGGATATCATGGAATGGATGTCATGAAATGGATGGCATGGAATGGTTGGAATGGATGTCATGGAATGAATGTCATGCAGTGGATGTCATCAAATGGATGTTATGTAATGGATGTCATGGAATGAATGTCATGCAATCGATATCATGGAATGGATGTCATAGACTGAATTACGTGGAATGGGTATCATGCAATGCATGTCATGCAATGGACATCATGGAATGGAAGTCATGGGGTGGATGTCATGTAATGTATGTCATACAATGGATGTCATGGAATGGATATCATGTAATGGATGTCATGTAATGAATGTCATGGAATGGCTATCTAATGAATGTCATGGAATAAATGTCATGCAATGGATGTCATGGAATGGATGTCATGAATTGGATGCCATGGAATGGATGTCATGCAATGGATGTTAGTGAATGGATGTCATTGAATGGATATCATGGAAATGCAATGAATGTCATGGAATGGATGTCATGTAATGAATGTCATGTAATGGATGTCATGTAGTGGATGTCATGGAATAGATGTCATACAATGGATGTCTTGGAATGGAAGTCATGCAATGGATGTCATGGATGGATGTCATGGAATGGATGTCATGCAATGGATGTCATGTAATGAATGTCAATGAATGGATGTCATGCAATGGATATCATGGAATGGATGTCATGAAATGGATGGCATGGAATGGTTGTCATGGAATGGATGTCATGGAATGAATGTCATGCAGTGGATGTCATCAAATGGATGTTATATAATGGATGTCATGGAATGAATGTCATGCAATCGATATCATGGAATGGATGTCATAGACTGAATTACGTGGAATGGGTTTCATGCAATGCATGTCATGCAATGGACATCATGGAATGGAAGTCATGGGGTGGATGTCATGTAATGTATGTCATACAATGGATGTCATGGAATGGATATCGTGTAATGGATGTCATGTAATGAATGTCATGGAATGGCTATCTAATGAATGTCATGGAATAAATGTCATGCAATGGATGTCATGGAATGGATGTCATGAATTGGATGCCATGGAATGGATGTCATGCAATGGATGTTAGTGAATGGATGTCATTGAATGGATATCATGGAATGAATGTCATGGAAATGCAATGAATGTCATGGAATGGATGTCATGTAATGAATGTCATGTAATGGATGTCATGTAGTGGATGTCATGGAATAGGTCATACAATGGATGTCTTGGAATGGAAGTCATGCAATGGATGTCATGGATGGATGTCATGGAATGGATGTCATGCAATGGATGTCATGTAATGAATGTCATGGAATGGATGTCATGGAATGAAAATCATGCAATGGATGTCATGGATGTCATGGATATCGTGCAATTGATTTCATAGAATGGATGTCATGGAATAGATGTCATTCAATGAATGTCATGGAATGTATGTCATGGGATGGACATCATGGAATGCATGGCATCGAATTGATGTCATGCATTGGATGTCATGTAATGAATGTCATGGAATGGATGCCATGCAATGGATGTCATATAATGGATGTCATGTAATGAATGTCATGCAATGGATGTCATATAATGGATGGCATGTAATGAATGTCATGGAATGGATGTCATGTAATATTTGTCATGGAATGAATGTCATGCAATGCATGTCATGGAATGGATGTCATGGAATAGATGTCATGGAATGGATGTCATGCAATGGATGTCATCAAAGGGATGTTATGTAATGGATGTCATGGAATGGATGTCATGCAATGGATGTCATGTAATGGATGTCATGGAATAGATGTCATAGAATGAATTACATGGAGTGGGTGTCATGGAATGCATGTCATGGGAATGTGTCATGGAATGGACATCATGGAATGGAATTCATGGGATGGATGTCATGTAATGTATGTCCTGCAATGAATGTCATGGAATGGATATCATAATGGATGTCATGTAATGAATGTCATGGAATGGCTATCATGTAATGAATGTCGGAATAAATGTCTTGGAATGGATGTAATGTAATGAAAGTCATGCATTGGATGTCATGTAATGGATGACATGGAATGGATATCATGCAATGGATTTCAAAGAATGGATGTCATGGAATGGACATCATGGAATGGACATCATGGAATGGAATTCATGGGATGGATGTCATGTAATGTATGTCATGCAATGAATGTCATGGAATGGATATCATAATGGATGTCATGTAATGAATGTCATGGAATGGCTATCATGTAATGAATGTCAGGGAATAAATGTCATGCAATGGATGTCATGGAATGGATGTAATGTAATGAAAGTCATGCATTGGATGTCATGTAATGGATGTCATGGAATGGATATCATGCAATGGATTTCATAGAATGGATGTCATTCAATGTATGTCATGGAATGGACATCGTGAAATGGATTGCATCGAATTGATGTCATGCAATGTGATGGCATGTCATGGAATGGATGTCATGGAATGCATGTCATGGAATGGATATCATGGAATGGATGTCATGGAATGGCTGTTATGTAATGAATGTCATGGAATGGATGTCATGTAATGGAGGCCATGTAATGTATGTCAGGGAATGGATGTCACTCAATGGATGTGATGGAATGGATGATATTCAATGGATGGCATTGAATGGATGTTATGCAATGGATGGCATCAAATGGATGTCATGTAATAAATGTCATGGAATGGATATCATGTAATAGATGTCATGGAATGGATATCATGTAATAGATGTCATGGAATGGATATCATAGAATGGATGTCATAAAATGGATGTCATAGAATGAATATCATGGAATGGGTGTCATGGAATGCATGTCATGAAAATGTATGTCATGCATTGGATGTCATGGAATGGTTGTCATGGAATTGTGTCATGTAATGGAAGTCATGTAATGAATGTCATGGAATGGCTATCATGTAATAAATGTCATAGAAGAAATGTCATGGAATGGGTGTCATGCAATGGATCTCATAAAATGGATGTCATGCAATGGATGTTATGTAATCATGTCATGGAATGGATGTCATGCAATGGATGTCATGTAATGGATGTCATGGAATTGATTTCATGCAATGGATGTCATGGAATGGATGTCATGGAATGGAAGTCATGTAATGAATGTCATGGAATGGCTACCATGTAATAAATGTCATGGAATGGGTGTCATGAATGTCATGGAATGGATGTCATGTAATGAATTTCATGGAATGAATGCCATGCAATGGATGTCATAGAATGGATTTCATGGAATGGTTGTCATGGAATGGATGTCATGTAATGGATGTCATGGAATGGATGTCATACAATGGATGTCATGGAATGAATGTCATGGAATGGATGTCATACAATGGATGTCATGGATTGGATGTCATGTGATGGATGTCATGGAATGGATGTCATGGAATGGATGTCATGCAATGGATGTTATGGAATGGATGTCATGGAATGGATGTCATGGAATTGATGTCATGCAATGGATGTCATGTAACGAATGTCATGGAATGGATGTCATGTGATGGATGTCATGGAATGAATGTCATGCAATGGATGTTATGGAATGGATGTCATGGAATTGAGTCATGTAATTAATGTCATGGAATGGATGTAATGTAATGAATTTCATGGAATGAATGCCATGCAATGGATGTTATGGAATGGCCATGGATGTCATGGAATGAATGTCATACAATGGATGTCATGGAATGGATGTCATGCAGTGGATGTCAGGGAATGGATGTTATGCAATGGATGTCATGGAATGGATGTCATCGATTGGATATCATAAAATGAATGTCATGGAATTGATATCATGCAATGGATGTCACGTAATGAATGTCATGGAATGTATGTCGTATAATGAATGCCACGGAATGAATGTCATGCAGTGGATGTCATGTAGTGGATGTCAATGAATGGATGTCATGGAATGGATGTCATGCAATGGATGGCATGGAATGGATGTCATGGAATGAATGTCATGTAGTGGATGTCATCAAGTGGATGTTATGTAATGGATGTCTTGGAATGAATGTCATGCAATGGATATCATGGAATGGATGTCATGTAATGGATGTCATAGACTGAATTACATGGAATGGGTGTCATGCAATGCATGTCATGGGAATTTATGCCATGGAATGGACATCATGGAATGGATGTCATGTAATGTATGTCATGCAATGGATGTCATGTAATGAATGTCATGGAATGGCTATCATGTAATGAATGTCATGGAATAAATGTCATGCAATGGATGTCATGGAATGGATGGCATGCAATTGATGTCATAAAATGGATGTCATGTAATGGATGTCATGGAATGGATGTCATGCAATGGATGTTATGGAATGGATGTCATCAAATGGACATCATGGAATGAATGTCATGGAATTGATGTCATGCAATGAATGTCATGTATTGAATGTCATGTAATGGATGTCATGGCATGAATGTCATGCAATGGATGTCATGTAATGGATGTCATGTAATGGATGTCATGGAATAGATGTCATGCAATGGATGTCATGGAATGGAAGTCGTGCAATGGATGTCATGGAACAGATGTCATGGAATGGACATCATGGAATGGATATGCAATGGATGTCATGGAATGAATATCACAGGAATGGATGTCATGCAATGGATGTCATGTAATGAATGTCATGGAATGGATGTCATGTAATGAATGTCATGGAATGAAAGTCATGCAATGGATGTCATGGAATGGATATCATGCAATGGATTTCATAGATTGGATGTCATGGAATAGATGTCAATGAATGTCATGGAATGTATGTCATGGGATGGACATCATGGAATGCATGGCATCGAATTGATGTCATGCAATGGATGTCATGGAATGAATGTCATAGAATGGATGTCATATAATGGATGTCATGTAATGAATGTCATGGAATGAATGTCATGCATGTCATGGAATGGTTGTCATGGAATGGATGTGTTATTCATATATCCAGGATCTAACTTTGCAAACACTTCTTAATTCCTGTCTATAAATGAAACATTATGGACAAACATTCTTTTTATATGAGCATCTCACTAGCACAGAGTTAAATAATTTTTTAGTGCACACATCCAGCCACTTTCCATCAACATCTATCTCATTCTAATTAAATTGATTTTGAAACTAAAATTAGAAATCAAAGTTTGAAGTGGTATAAAAGACTATCATGATATAAAGTTATTATGCAAAATTAATTTATTTACAAAAAATAAACAGAATAAACAAAAATAAATATTAGCAGTAATAGTGATAAGGCCAAAAAAAGAATTAAAATTTTTTTTATTTATCTTTTTATTATTCTACTCATCATCTTCTTAGTGATATGTCTAGAAAGTCTTATAATCATTAAACTTTTATTAAAATAATTACTACTTATTGAAATAAAACATAAAGCTACTTAAAATTTAAGATTTGATCTGCTTCTTTAGTGCAAATGCACAAATAAAAATAAAATCATTATATTCATTACTGACTTTCATCTATATTGTGAACAGGTAGTTTATGATAACACATTCAACAGAAGATCAGTATAACTATATATAAATGTGTTGTTTAAATTTCCAAGCTATATAGAATTGAAGGACATTATCTCATACCATTCATACTAACATATAATAAAATAATTTTGAATGCTATATAAATGCTAGTGGTCCTTGAGAAAAATTCATCTCAAAAAACATCAGGGCTTTATCAATTCAATTTCCAAGAGTGCTCAACAGTAATCTCTTATATAATTTTAAAAAATGCTCTTTTTATCACTGGGGGTATATCATTTAGAACTAATGTTAAATCATCATCTTCATATCTCTCATATTTCTTCAAGCTTTTGCATGGACAAACATTAAATTCAATAAAAAAAACTCTGAATTCATATTAAAAAACATATACAATCACAACCGCCCATCAGCAATAATCAAGCTACACATACAATATTAAATTTAAATATCATTATTTATATGACTCATTTTAATATAAACGTTTTCAAATATTAAATCTAACTTTAAATGTATCATAAATATATTTATATGTTTCTTGGTTCAATAATATTCTTTTAGTTCAATTATAAAGAGATATCATCTAAATCTAACTTATTCGTGAGTAAATATTATCTATAAGATATTTTTTTAGATACACACCTTCATTTACTATGTCTTTGACATACATATAATATATATATATATGTGCAATTAATCTTAATATATTTTATAAATTAACAAAATAAAATCTTAACATAAAAATAAAATATCAGGGTTATTGCAGACATTTGCAATATATTATACATGATTAGACAAATTTAAATCAAAATAATATTGAAAGAACATTAAAAAAATTTTTTTACTTTCCTCTTTTCTTTCTCTGAGAGTGTTTTTTTTATTTTTATCTTGAATGAAGAAAGCTTGAAAATATTGGCAAATATCATCAATAGACTTTTAGGTTGATAGGCAAGAATATTAATAATGAAAGTCTACATTCAACACATGTATAAGAGGATTGTATAGTTTAAATGAAATATATATGTATGTATGATTGTTTTTATTTTGATTGTGGAATAATTTCTTAAATACCGAAAAAACAGCAGGCATCTAGAAGTTTTGTACTGTTGTCTTAAAAAGCTACTGTTAACTAACATGTTTTTCAGTTGATATATGATTCTTAATTTTATTGTCATTCTCTTCTTCATTTCAGTTGGTGTCTCACTTATTATACATAATGAATACATTATGCTAACAATTAACTTTTATTCTTTTATTTAAATACTCAAATATAACAATTAATGTTAATGCTACAATTATACTTCATAATGGTTATCCTGGTAAATATGTTGATCCATATTACAGTCAATGAATTGAAAATCTTAAATTTATCAATAACAACTGCAATACTGAATACCACCTTTTTAAATAAACAAATATATTTATTATCATCACAAAACAAACACAAGAAACTATCATTTTATCTACAATTTCATGTCTATTTCTTCAGTAATTCTCTATTTGATATAGTGCATGCATGCACATGCAAACACTGTATATGGTTTGTAAAACAATAAATAATAGATATTATATAACAACTTCTAACAACAAAAAAAAAAATGTTCATTTTATTTCAAAGAAATAATTCTATAGTTTTGAAAATCTTGTATAATATATTGTTTTGATATAATATAATATAATGTAGTTTCCATTCACTCCAAAATATTAAAAGGAAAAAATTCTATGATAGAAAATCTATTTAAGAATGATCTTTTTTTAAGAAAAAATGTTTAGATGTGTTACATATGCATCCTGGAATAAAAGGATGAATTTTATCTTAGATAATTAAAAACAATAACCAAAGTCTTGGTTTATTTATATTTTTTTCTCCATCAAAAATTACACCATTTCTGACTGAATGTCACAATATATATATATCAATAGATTTGGTATACTATTAAAAGTGTGTTTGATTAATAATTTTATATTATATATTCTAATTCGCTAATGGGACAAACAATAAACAATTATTTCGATAAAAATCTCAAAATGTTAATTAAATACAAAACTAATAGCAGAAATCTTTTTCTAAGTTTTTCCAGATAACTAAGTGTTGACTTAACATATTTTATTTCCATTGTTTGTTGCTTTGATTATGTAAAATGCATTAGTCTTTTTTAATAAATTATAAAAAAAGAAACTTTTGTCTGTCTTATATAGAGTGCCATATAATGTAAAGAGTAAAGCAAGATGGGAAAATAGCTTTTAAATTCTGATGGAATGGAAATTATCTTGAAGTTTATCTGAACCTAGTACATCTGAGTAACTAATCAAAATGATCTCTTTTCCCATGGGTGATTAAGTGACAAGCTGATTCCACTTAATATGGGCAATATATTAATTCAGGAGTTTACTAAAGAATAAACAATTATAAGCTTGATATTCTTTCTAATGTCTGAAGAAAATTCAGCAAAATGAAAGCTAAGTGCTTGATTTTTGATCATATAAAAGATAAATTTAGAAAAATATATTTTCAGCATTGCTATGAACTAGCTAATAACTATTTTTAAATATTTAAAAAAGTCTCAAATCTTTTAAACAATCTGATGTAGTTTTGATACTTTATTCTCTCCCAAATTCAAATTCATAATCTGAATAAATAGCAGTAATAAAATTGTAAGAAAATGTAATGTTTTACCTCTTTTAACACATCTGATAATTTAATAGAACTACTTAAATAAAAAGGTACCTTATAAGAATACCACAATCAGTCACTTGCCAATAAAGTATTTAATTTGAAATTTGTTTTAAGAATTAATCAAATGTTTAATAATGTTTAAAATCAATTTAGGATTTTTTTTCATTGATAAATATACAAAAAAGAATATAACACATAATTATTTATTATAAAATTTTAATTCATAAATAGATAAAAGGAAATATAATTAATTTAATAAATGTAGATTTAAATTTCTATTGACAAAGTAAGATAGTATTTAAAATTATAGCATAGTTTTATCTTGTAATACAGTAATGAATCTTGTTAAGGGTTAATAGATATCTGATTTTTGGAAATAATTTTAGAGAGTTAATATCATGAATGCATCTTTTATTTATTGTCAAGCCAAATTTTACAATAAATATTCTAATTAAAGAAAATAATGTTTAAATCATATTTATTTAAAATTATATTAATTACAGAATGCAGGTCTGCTCAAGATTTTGTAATAATTTGTGGTCCATAATATATATATATTGTTTTTATGTGTTTTTGAATGATGCATGTGCATTTAGAAAGTCATCAAGATAATTACAGAGTTTAATTTATATATTTAAAATGAGAAAAAATATTTTTTAGTTCTTTACTTTCCTATGATAGTAATTATAATAAATCGTACTTCTCATAAAGTTTCTTGCAGCCAGAATAGTGTGTGGTATATTTTTGTCCACATATAGAAAAAGTGATAATAATGATTTGATGTGTATGTTTGTCTTTATATTTCTCTGTGTTTGCAGTTAACACAGCCCTGTGTATGAATGATATTTTTAATAAAGTTTACTACATAATATTTTGTCATATTTAATTAACATGTCTGAAATCATGATTTCCGAAAAGATGAATAATTCAAGAATATTATTTTGATCAATAAGAAGCAAAGAATATTAGATAATTCAGAAAATATAATTGATTTTAATCTTAAGTTATTATTATTTTTCACTGCAGCTGTATTTTCCACATTATTATTCTCCAAATCCTTATGATAGTATCTAAATTAAGATATGACATGTATTCATGAAATGGGGCTAGCACAATGCTTAAATGTATAGGATTGTGATTGTTTTTATTGTAAGCTAAATGAATAACTATTATAGAATCTTATACAATCTATTTTTATTTCCAAGATATCCTTATATTTAATCTGAATGCATGCTCACTTATAAATGGTATTAATTAACTAAAAAATTAATATTATATGTCATGTAATGTATGTGATCATATAATTGTTGGTGTATTATAAATAGTACATTTTTTTACATTACAAAGTTTATGTTGTACACCATGTGATAAAAATTAAAATTACTTTATATGAAATAATAAGAAACACAAGCAATAATTTTACATTGTATTAAAAAAAATAGATATTAAGGAATTTTAAGAGTGTATTAATAATAAATAATTTAAAGAAGAGAATAATTTTAAATACTATTAAACATTTAACTTTTTAGAATGAAAGTCAAATGATGTAATTATTATTTATTATTAGCAATGGATAGATAATGCTAGTTTTCTATAATAACATTTGTTAATATGCATTTTTGCAATATATAATAAATTTAGTATAATTATATTTCATATGAATTATTTTAATTTATTTTATAAGTAAAATTCCTAATTAGTAATCCTAAAAGAATCGCACAAATCATGCTGATTTAGTTAGGTTCTATAATACTTGATATTTTGATAGTTGAGAAAAGAAGATATATGATAAAGAATGAATAAAAGGGATGACTAGAGGATAAACAAAATTAAGAATGTTTTATTTACATTTTAATATGGATAATTATTCCCATATTATTTTAATTTGCTATAATTTTATAATCAAGAAATTTGAGTAACTAAAATGAAAGGATATTACATTCATTTAACATTATTTTCTGAGAATTTATGAACTTACTGGTGCTCAACCAAAGTGTTGAATTGTCAAGATGTCAACACAATTACTTCGTATTCTTACATAATTATGAAAGGCATATATTAACTCATACAAAAAGATGAGTCCAGATCATCAGTCAATTATATTTAAAGCATCTTGCTCATTTTCCAGGACACATCTGTTCTCATCATATCTCATTCAGAGATTAGATAGCTACTAAATAAGGCTAGGTACCCAATATATATATATTATTGTACCCTCACTTCCCAGAAATATATAATTATAATCCCTTGATCTAGCTCAGATAAATAACTGTTTATCTAAAATGTATCTAAATCAATAATAACTATATTATTAAGAATATCAATGATTAAATTAACTTAATTAATAAATAATAATATAGTTCTGGTTTATAAAATGAAATAAATGAATATCTAATCAAATCATGAGACTATGAAGTGAGTTTACAAGTGGTAGAGCGAATACATTAAGATAATCTCCCACTGGATATCACCCTAATAGCATAAGAATACTATCCTTATTCCTATTACTTAAATACTACATTTATAGCACTCTTACATCTTTACTAAAAACTAATTACCTTTAATAAATTAATTTAAATATCTTTCTCAAAACCAATTTAACTCAAATTATCTCAGGTTCTCTTAAAATAATGATAAATTAATTATAACTTTTGTAATCAAGTATGATAAGGGATTTAATATCATTCCTAACTACAATTTAATAATATTAATAATAACAAATAGTAATACTAATCTTTAATCTATAATTCATTCTCCTATCTTTTTTACTTATAATGTTATTCTTAGATATCACACAATCAAATGTAATGTAATTTTCTATTATCCATATGGCATCTTAGATAATATATTTAGTATGATATTACAATCTGCGAATATGTGGCAATCATTACCAAGATAATCTAATGTAAATCTTTGGTAATTATTCCATGACCATCATAGTAATACAATAAGTAAAACTTCTTAAATAAAATATATCAATAAAATAGTATAACTCTTAAATAAAATTTTTATTTATGATGTGCAAATATTATGTCTTCATTATAATTATCTGTGATTATGTAATTGTGATGTGAAGAAATTGAGTCAACACCAAGACTTATAAAACATATTTAACAATTTTATTAACAAACTTAACAATAAAATTATTTACATTATTTACATTTTGATAGAATTCTATTTATTCGTATTCAGGTATTTTTTCAAGACAAATCAAATGACTTAAAACATAAGATACAGAACATCTCTTACATAAAATATTTCTTATTTTTAAAATTATCATTATATAACTTTTTATTACAGTTATTCGATATTATTACTTTATAGGTTTTAAAAAATATAGGTAATACTTTTATTATGTACTTATCCTTGTTATTTAGTTTTTAAAGTTATTTATCATCCTATATAGTCATTTTTCAATATTTATGTGAACAACCTTAATTCATAGCATACCATCAAACTAAGCTACTTACTAATTATAACTTTAAATTTTAAATATCATGGATTAGTGTGTTGTTATAAAATTATTTTTGTAAAAGTTATGACTACTTTCATTCATTCAACACGATTCAGTTTATTACATTTAATCATAAATAAAAATATGCATTATAAGTATGTCTTTTTAAAAATTCTTAATAATTAAGTAATATCATTATAAATTCTTTTAAATTGTCAACTATTTATTTTCTAAAAAAAAATAAATATCATTTTAACTATAAAAGTTTTATGATTCTTTCACTGATGAAATTATGTTTTTATAATTTTTACACTTATTATAATCTAAGCAACATAACTTATTTTATCCAATTTAACAATTCTCTATTTCCAAACCTATTTATTATTTTCAATTTTAAAACAACTATCTTTTACAATGTAATCCAATAAATTTCAATAACACATAAACTAGTAGGCATATGGGGTAAACTATAACCTCAACTTAACCTTTTATCAATTAACCATCATGGGCACAGTGTACATGTACTGAGGTATAACTTATTTGTTTAATAACCTCTTCTACCAAGTATAATATCCAGGCTATTCATTCAGCACTATGGCACATTAAGCTTTAACACATAGAAAAATAAACACTGCCATGAATATAAACAAGATATAGGGCTATGTATAAACATCAATATAGTATATTCTTCTTCCCATATAAATAAAACCTACATACAATATTCTCCTGGTCTTATATAACCTAATACTAAGATATTAGCATTTAAATTCACCAATTTACATCGCTAAATTCATCCTCATTTCTATAATAACAAATAAATTCATTTTTAGAATAACAGTCTAACTAACTAATAAGACAAGATTATTTCATTCTTTAATAGTTCTCAAACTTTAACACAAACAATCAGAATCAGTGTCATATTTTTAACACTTTAAATTATTCAACAATACATCCAATTCAGTTTAAATAGAATCATATACTTATATTTCTTTTATGTTTAAATATCTTTACGATATCATTAAAATTATGCATATTCTTAAATAACTAAACAAAATGATAAATTATGTGTAGGTGTGTTTTATATACGCATCCATCTGTACAAAATAACAAACACATTTTAAAACTATTAATAATTTACATTATTACCATAAGTAATTTCTGTTGGCAATTACTTAGTGATGTCATCTGGAGTACGATCTGAATAAAGATTTTATTATCGTTTATTCCACATTATCACACTTTAAAATATACTAAGTTAAAGATTTTTTTTTTTTTTTTACAATAAAATTTAATTACTAAGTTAGTAAATAATTTAATGTTTTCTGTTTCTACGCTATATTCATACTATGAATAAATATTACTATAATTTTGTTAGTAAAAAATTAATTCTAAAACCATATTTACAATAATTTTATTAAAATTTCTTACGATGAAATGTTCTTTTCTTGATAATAAGTTCATTACAGGAAGTATCTTTTCTCCTGGTAAAAAAAAACATTAATACACACTTTTCACGTCAATAATCACGCATGCTCCAGTTCTTAACGTTGTAATATGTAATCCAAACTGACAGTTCAAGTTAAATATGGTACGTTTACTTTTATTTTATAAGACTTACCCTAATATAATTAATATTTTTCTTATCTCCAAAACTTTAAATCTTTAACATGTATTATTAGGTAAATATCTCATTTTAAATACTCTTTGTCAAGATAATTTTCCAAATTCTTGTAACTTTTCCATATTTACTGAGGTTTAATATCTTCTGATACAACCAATACTTCTCCCAATATTTTCAAATAACTTAAATTATTTTCCCAAATAATTTAAATAAACTTTTGTATGTCCCGCATACCTTAATGACTGACTTGTAATATTTTTTTAAATATGATATAAGTCACATACTTGCAAATGATCTTATATTTTCTAGGAAAAATTCAATTTTAAAATATTTCCAATATTTCTTCAGAAAGAAATATCTCCACGTTCTAAAATAATTGTTCGGTCATATTTAAAAGTTTTTTTCCTTTAAAAGTATTTTTCCATTGTGTTTTAAATCAATTTTCTTTATAAAATATATTATCTCATTCAACTTTATATCTTTTAATGAAAATGTTTTTATATATATATTTTTTTTCCCGTGACATTCTTTTTATGAAATTTAGTCGTAAATCAATATGACTTATCAACATAGGCAAAATTATATGCTCTACAAGACAATAATATTTGAATACTTCCATTAAATTTTTTATATTTAGTGATGACTTCTTCATGTTTAAGTTGATGATAAATTGAAAACGCAGGTTGGCAAAGTAAGGAATAATTTAATTTTTTAGCAAAACATTTCTATATCCCACGAGCTTATAATAATAGACTACTGTACTTTTACAAAAATTGAATTTAAATAAAATGGATTATTACACTACTAAATATTTTACCGAAATTGTAGAAAATATTAACGATGTTATAATAGTACGTCGGTAGAATGAGATAACAGCTCAATAATCGTCTGCCAAAATGTAAACAGCTCTTAAATACTCCAGCTGATTCCAATTTTGATTGGTCCATTAAACAATCCTGGCCTCAAATTATCCGGGACCACGAACATTGGTTTAAAGTTAAAGTTAATAATAATTTACTAAATATTTATTTTTATTATATTATTCAATTCTTACTTAATTTTCACATTTTATTTTCACTTACTAAAGACTCTAAAATAATTTTTAAAAATCACATTTCAATATTTATTACCATTTCTACCTTTATTTTAAACTTAACGTATTTATTTTCAACAAAAAACATAAATCTGATTTTATTTATTATATTCACTTTTAAAATCCAATTTAATATTTATAACAGATAATATTATTCTATTTTCGAACACAGGTGTGCGTCATGTGATTTACAAAACTAAATAAGGCGCTAATAATTTAAAGACTAAAATAATAATTTAATTTATAAAATGTTACATAATCACTATTATAGCACAATTTTAAAATAATTATTTTACTATTATAAAACCAAAAAAATACACTTTTCTTTCACATTATTATTTTTTAATCAAATGATTTTAAAAATATATCCATTAAATACTATTATTATTACTAAATCTATTCGTTTAACTTTAAAGCATTACTTTTAAAATTTACCCTAATTATTATTTATAAGACTTATTAAATCAGTATTTATTATGGCCAGTTCTCCCAACCATACAATCTTATAATGATTTTTAGGTAACTGTTTTCTTACAAATACCAACCCAACATTATACATCAATTATTTTACTTGCCTTTGCTAAATTATTCAAAGAATATTAACACACAACATACATCATCTCCTATCCAACTTCAAAATTTAAAATTTTTCAATAAATTATTAGAAATAATCCATTCTAACCTAAACAAAAGGGTACAATATATATACACATTATTTATTTATTTTTGTTAGAGATATTCCAGTGTATGCAGTGTAGAAAGAGTGATAGTTTAGTTTGTATAAAAAGTTTATTTTTAATATTACTGTATTATCAATAAATTTTGATTTAATCTAATTCTGTATTTAGATTTACATATGGCACTACGGGAATTGAAATCATTGTTAGAAGAAGTGATTCAAGAAGAAGATCTATGATTAAGGAATTTAACAAATATCTTGGCTGCAAGAACATTTTTTCTATTTTATTTATTCTTGCCTTTATCTGGATCTCTCTATATTAGAAATGTCAGTAACTTAGAGATCCTGGAGATTCAGCTCAGTTGCTTTAATTTTTGGACAGCAGAGAAGATTAAAAAAAAAAAAGATTTTTGATGGGGGAAAAAAAAACTTTTTAATTGTATGTATATAGGTAAGCTGCATTTCATATTTATTTCTGTTAAAAAAATTTTGTAATTTCTTTTAAGATAGTATTTTACATTTTAATAAAAAAAAAAAAAAGAAACTCATTTAGTTCAATGTTTATTTATTTTAAATAAAACTTTAATACAATTATATATACATACATCATATATATTCAAAACTTTATCACCATTTTGGATTGTTTAATATACAAATACATTTAAAGTTTTTAATTCAGAAATATTTACATCTTGTTCTAAATTCATTTAATTTTATAACAAAAGTTTGATAATGGCTATTACAAACATGGAAGTCTCTAATGAAATTCTTTACTGATAAATAATATGAAGGAAATATGAGAAATTATTTATAAGATCTTCAAATCACACAAATATCTCAATTTAAAATTTTGGATTGCCACAGAAAGATACTTTTTTAAAATGTTAAATAGCAAAATAATATGTATTATTCAATATTTACAAACAAATTCTTTTAAAAGACTGATTTTAACATTGTAATGTCTGTCTTAGAAAATTTAATAAATTTCAGGAAAGTCATATTCTTTGAATATATTTAGTTAATACTGTTATTTTTAAGTCATTTTGATTAAAACTATATGATTTCTTAACATTTCATGTTTAATTTTAATTTAAAAGTCATTCTTTATCAGTACTTTTGCTCCAAATAAAAAATATCTCGTATGTTTTTGCAATTTCAGTGAATTCAAAAAAATCATAGTTTCATCATCTTTCTAAGCTAACATTTCTGGATAAAGATATTCAAATTATAAATAATAATGAAACACAAAAAACTCCACAAACTCTTAATTAGAATAGAACATATCTTAACCTATTTCAAAATACAGTGCTACAGAGGGGATTAATATAAATTTTGAACCCTCAATATTAATAATAATACTTTACTGGAAAATTGTAAATTTAAACATTCATATATTTCTGATACAAATACTAATAATTAAACTAAAACACTTAAGAAAACATTAAATTTCAGAATCTTAGAAAAAAAATACCAAAATTAAAATTTGAGAAAAATTAACCTATACAACCAATTTATTTGATAATGTAAAGATTCTCAATTCTCTTTTACAGTGGAAAAACATCAAAGATAACCTACTATTAACAAAAATTATATTCAGTAATTAGAAGCTACAAAAGTGTCACATGGAAAAACACCCATATCCTGGACCAAAAAGTCATGTAAAATTGCTTAACCCAAAAACAAATCATCATTTTATCAGATGCTAATATAAGAAACATCAAAATTAAAAAATCACTATTATTAGTGAATCAAAATCTTGATAAAAACAAGATTTCTAAAATAAATTCAAGTTATATTATAATCATGCAGTGATATTTTAACAAATTTTAAAATTGTTTCATTGTTCATATTTTGAACAATTTTATTACTTCATTAATCATGTAGGTTTAATTAATATACTGTTGTATAAGCCTAAATTTGACATTTTTTTTGTTAATTTTATTTTATATTTTAATGTATATATATATCAATTTAATTATGTATTTACAACTCAAAGTTTCCAATATTGTTATTGATACTTTAACTCCACAGATTTTAATGTCATAAAAATAAATGCAAAAGTTTTTAACTTCAAAAGCATCTTTTCTGTAAATAATTTGATTAGTCAATTTTTTCCAAATATTGCTCTCTATAAAAATAAATATTATTTGAACTGTAAGTTGATTTTTATCTCTATCTTAATTTTCATATCTGTAACACATCTATTGATGAAGTTGGACTACTAATTCATAATAAATCTTGTTAAATTTTTTTAGCAAAACCAAATATATTTTTATCATTTTTTACCATTGTCGTGACTACTGTCTATACAAAAAAATCTGCATTAATATTCCAATTAATTAAATAAATCTAATTTGTTGTTCACACTCTTATCCAATATTATTAATCCATGATTTTAATATGCATTATTTACACAATGTCTCTACATATTTTCATATGATCAACAATAACTCATGAGTGCAGATGAATTTTCTCCAAATAATTCTTTTATCCAAAGAAAAACTTTGATCTATTTTATTTTCCAGATTTTCATTTTAGTGTTGTCTCTTCCTTACATTCAGCTAATTTTTTAAATCATTGCAACACCAACAAATCTTAGATTCTATAAGCTATTCTTTCTGAGATATATATATAATGAACCCTCAATCTATTTTTAATGGAACCAGAAAATATAAATGATATGTAAAAATAGTGGTAACAGAAACCTATTTAAAAATTATATAGATAAGACTGATTTAATGATTATTCACTGAACTTTTAACTTTAAGTACAACTCTGATATTATAATTCGCAACATTATTCAGCCACTATTAACAAATATATGTGCATATATTAAATTTTTATATGCCAGTAATCATATGTATTAAAATCTGTGCTGTTAACAAATAATTTTATTTAATCATTTATTTTATTACAAAAATAAAATTATTTTATTAACTGATCTCTGAAAATCTAAACATTTGTAAGACTACTGTCATTAAAAATTTGCTTACAAACAAATAAAAAATTCTGTCTTTTAGAGAATATTTTTAAAAAAAATTTATTTAAAAAAAAACAAACTATTCATGTGAAAATTTTTTGTATCAGATTCATGAATTCTCAATGATGGATGCAATAAGTGGCAGTTTGAATACAATAGATCAATGAAAAAGTAACATGTATTTCTATACCACGAATTTGGGAACAAAAAACCATTGATGGATGTGTAAATGTTGGATAAAGAGATAGTATATATTGAAATATACTGCATTGTATATGGAGAGGCCTAAAATAGTTTGATATTATGCCTCACTTGGATACTAATTATGTAATGGACAGTATTATATGTGATTATGAGATATTGAAAGATATATTTACAATACAAATATATCTGGCCTCAAGATGATCAAATAAGTATGTATCTAAAATTGGTGTGAGAGGTTAATTGAGGTGATTATAGTTACCAATCCAATCTTAACAGTCAATATTTATATATATGCAAAACCGTAAAACAATACAATACTAGATTAAATTCAAAAATTTTACCAAAATCCTTTCTCAACCATGGTAATCTAGTATTGTATTGTGTTATGGTTTTGCATTTTTATTTTTGCTAGTATAGTGTTAGGCAGGTTTGGTTTTATATATATATAATAAATTATCAATGATGGATGATACATGTGGGGTTCAGATTAACCTTAGGTCAACATGGGTGTGACAAGAATCTCGGTCTCAGGGTGGCCTTTGAACATTTCATCATCAGATTTTCAATTGGATGGACGGTTGAAGAGTTGGAGTGGGTAGTAGATTGGAGCCTGCCCATTAAAGTATGAAGATTGTCTATCTTAATATATATCTGTGCACTTATAGTATATATGTGTGGGAGATGATAATCTGGACCAACTGATGATTGCTGGTTTAGCATGAAATATGTATATTGGTGATTATTTAGATAGAGTGGAGAGTGATGGGACGTCTGAAAGTCTGTGCTCATATACCCTATATATTACATATATAGGCATAGGTATATAACAAGCCTGTGTTTCAGTTATTAAAATTAACTAATTAAAGTGATTAAATAATTTTGATGATAATCGTACTCATCTAATTCTAGGTAGTGTTTTAAATAGTGATAGACAAATAAACACACAATTATATCTTATTAATGTAACAGGCATTCACATAGTAGGATAATGAATATTAATTATTGTATAACAGTCTATAAATTAATATTAAAACTCCTCAATCAATAAAGATAATTAATTCATTAAGAAATTATATTAATATTTAACTTTTACTGGATTAAAATTTCATTTATAAATAGATAACTAATTATATAAAGTAAGTCTTTCTTAGCCTTTTCTCATGCCTTTATCAAATCCAATACAAAACTCAAAGTATTACATGAAACCAGGGAATCAATGATTACTTCATTAAACTTGCACATGTTCATGTACATATATATTGCTAACATTATTTATATTTCCATTTATATTATTTATGCCTTCACTAAATGGGAATTATTTATATAATCTAAAAGAAGGATATATTTAAATACATATATAAGCAATGATTGCTATATACATTCTATATAAAATATTTTTAATAAGAAATAATGAAACTTTATTTTTTTATTAACAAATAGAAAAAAAAATCTATAAAGAAAATATTAAAATTGCATTTGCAATTTTATATAGAATAAATTAATGGTACTGTCATTACACTGTGCCGCTAGACAACGCTGCAGTACCCATCAAGAATCATGCAAGCAATAAATTTCTATCAAAGAAATGGAAGAAATCACTGTAAAATATAAATTACAAAAACAGAAATCAGTGACAATTTATAAAACACAACCCCCCTCTCTGCATGAAGGAATCGATCAGAAATAAGTAAAATACAAATTACAAAAACAGAAATCGATGAAATACATAAAACATATCCTCCCCTCCCCCAACAAGTACCAATTGAACTATAATTAAGGAAGATGTTAAAAACATTAAAATAATAGGTAAAATAATTTTACACTTTTTATTATATCATTTTCTTTATATTGCTAATTTGGTACTGTTCGAACACTGTACTGTGCCACTAGGTGTTGCTGCAGTACCCATCTAGAATCATACAAGCGATAAATTTCTATCGTAGAAATGGAAATCGCTGTAAAATACGAATTACAAAAAACTGGTACTGTTCGGTGTGCTATACTGTGCCACTAGTCGACACTGCAATACCCATCAAGATCCATATAAGCGTTAAATTTCTATCGAAGAAATCGCTGTACAAAAACAAATGATCAAAATTCATATCCCCCCCATCCCGCATGAAGAAATCGATCAAAAATAAGTAAAATACAAATTACAAAGACAGAAATTGATGAAATATATAAAACACAACCCACCTACCCCATGCATTAAGAAATTGCTTAAAAAGTAAGTAAACTATAAATTTATAAATCACAAGATTGCATCATATTAAAAGTTGCAAAATGAAATGTGATGTGATAGATTCATAACATCCAAAAAACCCAAATACAACACATAAAAAAAAAACCCACAAATACTTACAAAAGATAGACATTGGGAGCAGCACACTTAACTAATAACAGCAAGCTTTAGCAAACAATTATTTAAAGAAAGTTGCAAAATGAAATAAGATGTAATAGAACTCTCATATTAAAAAATATAGGCACAGGCTTTAGCAAACAATTATTTAAAGGTAGTTCCGCAAAATATAACATCCCAATGAAATTTAAAAGTAGGCAAAAAGAACATCCAAATTTTGAAACTTTTGGAGCAAAACTATTTAGAGAAGCTTGTTCAAACAGATTGCAGCACACTTAACTAATAACAGCAGATTGAAAAAATAATTTAACACGATGTGGGCAGATTACAGCAATTTAAAAATTTTAAAACTTACACCAATGGTATGTATACTAATGGCTTGTAACATAGCATTGAATACATCATCATGGTGCAGTCGTTGCCACATGAATTCGGCTAAGTGTGACTCCAGGTGATATTGAGTGGTTCCCCTCTCTCTTTTATTATGTCATTTCACTAGCCGCCAAAGTCTTACTACATTTTGCATATGCGTCCCAATAGAAGGATTGACAAAATTATGTGTGATTTACTTTGAAATGTTGGTAACCTGCATCATTCAATTCATCACTTTTGTAGGCTTACTAACATTCAGAATGTATGGAGGATTCTGGTGCTATATGTTTAATGGCATCTAGGAGAATAGAAGCTGTTCTACCTGGAATAGTGACCATGAAACACTCTTGTTTCTCTACATAAACCACCAAATAACCACTGTTGTGGAAGAATTCTTCCCTGTTGGTTTTTGCATTTAGTAAATGGAGTTTTGTCGACCTGTACAATTTTTCCTGGGCCTCCAATTTTGCAGGATGGGTGAGATAGCAGACTTTCTTTACAGGCTTCTCTCAAATATTGCTTCCATGCAACAACAGTGCTCCTGTTCAAATCCAAATCATTTATTCCGTTTGTATGGTCAATTGGTTTTTACTCCAATAATAAATGATTCGGATGGCTGTGACAAATAATAATCTGCGGCCTTTCCAAAGTGCTATGCGATTTTGACACCCACCAATGTTGCATTTCCATTGTGTTCTTGGGATCATATAAAGTGTCAATTGATGGCCATTGACACATACTTTTTGAGAGGGCAGAACACTTTTACTTTGGAAGAATTCCACTGCCTCATGTTCTGTCTTTGGGAGATCCCAAATTTTGATCATTTTGAGTAAGAAAAGATGCTACTTAAATTTCAGCACGGGTTTTTGAAATGTTGTCTGAAAGTTTTTACATGTTTAATATTGTATTCATCTGCATAAAAAAAAATCCATATTAACATCATAAAAAAATAAAAATAACCCCAATAAATTGTATTTTCAGCACTCCAAAATAATTAATACTTTGTAATAAAACTAAGCAGGTATTTCAAAAGACTAGTTCAGTTACATTTTGATAAAATTTGTTGGCCCAAACAATTATATTTTTCACGTGTATGTCACATTTCATTTTGCAACTTTCTTTAAAGAATTGTTTGCTAAAGCCTGCTGTTAATCTGCTGTTATTAGTTAAGTGTGCAACAATCTATTTGAACAAGCTTCTCTAAATAATTTTGCTCCAAAAGCCTCAAAATTTGAATGTTCTTTTTGCCTCCTTTTAAATTTCATTGGGATGTTTTATTTTGCAGAACTACTTTTAAATAATTGTTTGCTAAAGCCTGCTATTAATCTGCTGTTATTAGTTAAGTGTGCTGCCCATGATGTCTATCTTTGGTATTTTTTTTTGTAAGTATTTGTGGGGTTAAGTGGGCTGCCCACGATGTTTATATTTTGTATTTTTTTTGTAAGTATTTGTGGTTTTTTTTGTGCATGTTCTTCTTGTGTTTTTTGCATGTTATGAATCTATCACATTTTATTTTGCAACTTTCAATATGATGCAATTCAAATTTTTTCTTTGTGATTTATAAATTTGTATTTTACTTACTTTTTAAGGGCCTTCTTCATGCAGAGGGAAGTTATGTTTTATGTATTTCATCGATTTGTTTTTGTAATGTGTATTTTATAGTGATTTCTTCATGTGGGGAGGGTGTTGTGTTTTATGTATTTTATTAATTTCTGTTTTTGTAATTTGTATTTTACAGCGATGTCTTATGTGGGGGGGAGGGGTGTTTTATCTATTTCATCAATTTCAGTTTTTGTAATTTGTATTTTACTTATTTTGATCTATTTCTTATGCAGAGGGGGGGGGGTATGTATTTTCACCAATTTCTGTTCTTGTAACTTGTATTTTACTGTGATTTCTTCGATAGAAATTTATCATTTGTATGGTTCTTGATGGGTACTGCAGCATCACCTAGCGGCACAGTACAGTGCACTGAACAGTACTAAATTAACAATATGAAAAAATGATTTAATAAAAAATGCAAAAGGATTTTACTGACTATTTTAATGCTTTTGATATCTACCTTAATTATAGTTCAATTGGTACTTTTTTTTTTTTTTGAAAAATTATTGGATTCACCTTATAGTAACAAGCACATCCTGATAATTTTTGATACTTTTTCTTATAAAGAAGTTTGCATTTTGGCTCATTTTTATGCTTAAAGTAGGCAGATACTTATTAATAAAGCAAATGGTGTATATTCAGACTAGCATTTGGAAAGTTTTATACTATATCTTCCCATTAGTCATCTACTTGATCTAGGCCATATAGACAAGAAACAATCTAAAGAGGATGGTTAAAGAATGCATTCTTGCTATATTTGATAGCTGACCCCTATGTGATCAAACAGATATTGGCTAATATAAACTTCACCTGGTAAAAATAATAATCTTGCAGTAACTTGGAATTATGATTTAATACATAAAAAATAGAATATAAGAATATTATTATACATACATATTAAATTATTTACAGCTTAAATATTTACAGACAAGAAGGCATACTAAAATAATAATGAAGGTCAGTGTGACCTGTCAAGTTCTTAGCTTTGGCAGGTCCAGAGTCAAATCTCTCCATGGTAGAAACTATTTAACCCAGCAAATGATGACATCAAACACCATTTAGTTGCTAGTACATCTGCACGCATGTAACTTTCATGAGTTAAATATCCATTGGTTTCTATTTTTGATCAATTCTTCTCTTATAATTAATTATTAGAACTCTTATTCTAATTGGTTGAGACACTTAGATCCTGTTGAATGTGTTTGCTATTTTTAACCTGTAGATGAATCCAGTTACTAGTAAACTTATTTTTTTTAATTGTTATTAATTAGTTTTAGATTAGCTTGTTTATTAAGTTTATAATTAATCTTTTATTAAAGCATTCTTTTATCTACTGCTTCAATATGTTTTAATTTTACTTAAATTTATTATACTTATTTTTGTTATATTTAAACAGCATTAAACTGTTGCACATGCGGCTTTGCAGATTTTAACTATAAATGACTGAATACTAACACTTCAAACAAGTATTCAGTCATTTATAGTTAAAATCTGCAAAGCCGCATGTGCAACAGCTTAATGCTGTTAAAATATTACAGTTTATAAAACATTGCGCTATATAAAATAATTGATTTATTTATTTTTATAACTTTAAATGTGTATGTATTTCAATATACATGTATATACATAATACACAAATATTTATAATTGTTTTCCCCCAACTTCAGAGATTTACATTTTCTCTGAAGTCAAGAGGGAAAACTGAATTTAATATGTTATTAACAGAGAAAACTAATTTAAAAAATGTAATAGAAATACTCAATGTTACTTTTATGTAATTCTATCGTTGTGTTATGTATTATGATTGAAATTTTGTAATTGATATGTATATTTTGCAAATCCGTTTGGGTGTGAATAAAGTCCAATTTTGAAAGTAAAATAAATGAAAATAAATAGTTTTTATTATTTTTCTTTTAGATGGATTAACATCTACTTCAACTTCTTTTGTGTTAGTATATTCTGCTACACATTCTTGTCTTTCTTCATTCTTCTGGGTAAAAACCAGTTTCATTAAATAACAATGGTATTAAAATCTTTATTCTCATCTTTTTGCAATTGATTTATGTGTTTCCATAATAGTTTGCCTTCATTTGTACAAACCCTTACAACTTGTTTTGACAAATGTCACTTTACCATTGCTTTTGTACAAAATTTGTTTAGGCTATTTTCACCCATACTTGTTCACTTGGTGCAAACTTACACAGGGTAGGTTCTTGTTTAATATAATTCTCATTATTTATTATGTTAGATAGTTTGGTATATAATTTGCAACCTAAATGTAATTATGCAGGTGTTTTTCCTGAATTAGCAACTGGAACTGAGTGTTAATACAGGTATGTGCTACATACTACTTCCTGTATTTTCATTTTTTCCCCAAATTATTTATTGATACTTTCAAATTTTGGACTGCTTTTCCTTCCAAACTGTTAGATTGAGGATGGTATGGGGACCATGTGTATGTATTTTATTCCCCACTCTTTCATATTCTCTTTGAACTTGTCCAATGTGAATTTGGTTTCATTGTCAGAAACTAAAAGCTTATAGAAAGGCCATGGTACAAAAAATTTCATATAATTTTTCCAATTATCTCAGTGTTCATAATTAATTTGTACTCTGCCCATCTGAATATGTATCGACCATGACAAAAATAAATGTGCCTTAAATGGGCTTACCTGATCACCATGGATGCATTGCCATGGTCTTAATGCTTTAGATCATGCCTCAAAATTTTTAAATGGTGATCTAGCAAGTGTTTGACAATTACTGCAATTTTTTTTTTTTTTATGAATTTCTTGATATTACAATGTTTTGCCACCCTACATAACTACAGGTTAAAACTTTTGTTCTGTTTTTACCTGGTTGACCTTTATGCAATAATCGCAAAATTAAATCTCTAACCTTAACAAGTATTAGTATATGATCACCCATTAAAATACAGCCTTTACAAATTAATAATTTATTACAGATGTTCCATAATTTTTTATAGAAAATTTTTGGATGTTTAGCTAACCTCCTTGGACTTGGCTTATAATCCATTGATACCCATGATCTTCCTTTGTCCATCCAGCTATTGTTTTACTGTTAAGAACATGTGACTTTAGCACATCTATATAAATGATTTTAATTTTTTCTTTCTGAGAAAATAGGACCTTTCTTGGTTTTTTTTATTATAAATACTATCTCTGAAGATAATTCTATCAATACAGGAGTGTTTTTATTTTTCCCAGTTCCCTGTTAAACAATTTAGGAAAATTTCCCCTCATTTCCTTCTCAATTTCAATCTTTTTAATGTGTAATTTTAATGCCCATTTTTTTAGACCAATCGTAACGGATTATTGGGTAAATGAAAAGTTTTACTGTGCATTTTACTAATAGGAGCTTTAACTACTACTTTGATATTAATTACATTATCATGAACATCTAAAGCTCTTAATTTAGTTATCTCAGTTGGCAGCAGCTTTTTACAATTAGTAATTATAAAACTCCATTCTTATGCAAAAATTAAAGATATGCTGCTTCTGCTATCAATCTCCATAGGTATGGGCTTGCAGCATACTTTTAACTGAATTATTTTATTATATTTAGTCGTAAACAAATTTTTTATGACAGTTAACTGATTTTCTTTTCTATTAAATACACCTTTATGGCTGTTGCTGGCTTTATCAGGTTCACAGATTCTTTTTCACGCATTATTTCAAAATGCCATTTTTATTACAAATTTTGCAACATTCATTTTTCTGAAAACAATCACTGGCTCTATGGCCAATGTTTCTGTAACAAAAACAAATAAAGATAGTTTTATTACTACTATCATTGTTTGAAATTGCTTAGAAAACTTTGCATGGCAAAATTATATGAGTAAAACAATATTGGCGCTATTAACTCTTAATCCACAAAGCTACTGTTTACTTTATTACTAAATTTCTCTGGTGAGCACTTTGGAGAGGCATGCTTTCATATTCATAGTTCTGAATGAAGTAAGTCTCTGTGATTATATGCAAATTATACAAGGTTAACGGTCAATTGCTCCATTTCTTCAATATCGAGAAGCATGTGTCTTTACGATTGATAGAGTTGCAATCCATAACGATGAAGCAGGCCTCTTTAACTTTTGTTTTCACATCATGACTTTCTTTGCAGACCAGGTTGATTTCTTATGGTTCACACTGGTGTCCAGCCAGTTTTTGATGTAGTGCAAAGATGAAATAGCATGATGGATCTGACTGCCTTGGTGTATGAATATCTGTGTTGTAGTAATCTGGTTTCCCGTGCTGCCTTAGTTTCCCTACAATATGAAGCTCTACAATTTGTGTGAGTGCATGCAATATTGTAAATGGCCTGAGGGGTTTGAGCCAGTGTTAATTTATATTTCTGTTGTTAATTAATCTGTTAGAACTGGGGGGAGGGGTCGAAAATTTAATTGGAACTGTCTATTAAAAATTGCATAAACTTATTATGTAAACTTGGAATGTATGGTAGCAATAGCCTGTGTGTATCTACATTATGTATATTATTTGGTTGCTTTATTGTAGAAGTGTTTAATCCTCCTGTTGATTAGCCCATGTTTGAACCCCATCTTCAGCAAGTCTTCCCTGTATGTTATTAGATTTTTAAATTTCTAAATCCTTTTCCTCTGGTTTATATGCCTTAACAAATTATGTCCATTTGTAAATTATCTCTGACTTTTACGTCTGTGAATTATCTTGATTATTCAAGAGCCAATTCTTGAGCTATGCCACATTTTATAGATTCACTATATTTATTTTCCCTTTCAGTAATAATGGTTGTCTTAAACTGTCACTGCTCATGTCCCAAAGAAATTGCTGAAAGAGTACCTCATCTAGAAATGAGCCATATATGCAATTTTTTGCAAGATCACGAAGAGCTATGTTGTAATTTTTAATTTTTCTATTTCTGCCCTGATGGCGATTCCTGACAATGTGCCTAGAGAGTTGTTGGCTAAAATAATTCACCAAGAAATCTTTTAAACAAAGCAAACTCTCCATACAGTAGTGCCATCTTGTGCCAACAAGAGCAATCAATGGATCCCAGAAGGCTTGTGCATAAAATCCCTATCTAGTGCCTACTCATCCAATATCCCAGACTAGTTTCTGGCTTGTGGCCTTCATTAGTGAGGAACCTTGGATCTGAGAGCACTGCACCTAGATCTTAGGATGAAGGCCACAAGCCAGAAACTAGTCTGGGGATATTGGATGAGTAGGCACTGCACAAGCCTTCTGGCACCCATTGATTGCTCTTGTTGGCACAAGATGGCACTACTGTATGGGGAGTTTTGCTTTGTTTAATAACAATTATGTGCTAGTATGAGAGTGATCATGTGATGTTTAGTGGTTTAAGAAATCTTTTATTTGGTCAAAAGGATAATCCTCAGGAGTATTAGTTTCACAGAGTCTATTAGCAATCTCTATTATTTCCTTCCCTGCAAAACACAACGGTGATGCTACTTTAATTTTCTCATGTTTAATTTGAACATAAAGATGCCAATTATGTCACTGATGTCAAATTCACCAATTGATGACTACATGCTAGCAAATCATTTGATACTTGTTTCTGATGGTTTACCCTTTGTTGTCAGATTCAAATTAAGATTGTGCCAATTCGCTATATTTAAGAGTCATTCTTATTCTACCAAACAGATATCATCATCAACCATTATCAATCCACTGCAGGATGAAGGTCTCTTTAAGTTCAATCCATCTGCTTCAATCTTTAGCTTCTCTTCTCCACATCATCCCTGCACACTTTCTTATTTCATTCATCCATCTCTCATGTGGCCTCTTTCTGGGTCTTTACAATCTCTTGGAATCCAGTTTAAGATTTCAATTGTCTGTCTATTATGATCTCTTCTAGCAATATATCCAGCCTAACTCTACTTCAATCTATTTAATTTTTCAATGAGGTCAGTAACACCTGTTTTTTCTCTTACCCATATATTGCGTTTTCAATCTCTTCTTGTTACTCCCAACATGCATCTCTCAATACTTTTTTGAGAGGTTTGAAGTCTCTGTATTGCTCTTCTATTAAGTGTCCAAGTCTCAGATCCATAAGTAAGAACTGGTAAAACACATTTATTAAAAACCTTCCTTTTCAAATACATAGGCATATTTCCTTTTAGTATCAAGTAATTTCTACTAAAATCATTCCAACCAAGTTTAAATCTGATTAATTTCATCCATTATGTTTCCATCTGTATTAATAATCTGACCACGGTATTTGTAACTGTTAACTTTTTCTAACTCATCATAATCGATCTTTATTTTCATATTTTGAGAAAATCCATTAAACATTACTTTAGTCTTTTTAACATTTATCTTTAGTCCTACTTTCCTATTTTCATCTGATAATTCCTGTAACATTTCCTGCAGCTATAAAGCATTATTTGCAAAAACAACTACATCATCTGCAAAATCTAAATGACTTAAATAATCTCCATTTACTTTCACTCCTTTAGCTTCCCATTTTAATCCACAAAATACTTCTTGCAGCACTGCTGTAAAAAGTTTTGGAGATATGTCACCCTGTCTTACACCCTTCTCAATGTTGACTTTCCCAGTATCATTATGTAATCTAATTGTTGCTGTTGCATTTTTATAAATATTCTTTAAAATATGACAATATCCTGGATCTATACCTTGATGATCCAATGCTTTAATCACTGAAGAAATGTCTACAGAATCAAATGCCTTTTCATAATCTACAAATCCAAAACATAATGGCAACTCACATTCATTTTTCCTTTCTATAACTTCTCTCAATACCTGGATATGATCACTGTACTAAAATCACTTTTAATTCCAGCTTGTTCTCTTGGTTAGTGGAAATCCAATGTTCTCTGTAGACGAGTTGTAATTATCTTGGTAAAATTTTTTTATATAAAACTGATAAAAGGCTGATAGGTCTGTAATTTCTAATATCTTCTTTATCACCTTTTTCAAATATTAATATTATTATTGCATTCTTCCAATCATCCGGTACATCTTTATCATTTAGACATTTGGTATATAACTTTGCTAAAAAAAATGTCTATTTCTTCACCTGCTTCTTTTAATATATCAATTATAATTCCATCATTACCTGGAGCCTTTCCTTCCTTCATACATTTAATTGCATGTCTCACTTCTTCATTTAAAATTCTGAGCAATTATTGGAGGTATTTGTTCTTTATTACTATGTAATTCTTGATAACAGTCCTCTATCTATTTCATGATGTCATCTCTCTTTTTAGTAATAATTCCATCTTTTTTTCTTATTGCAGATATAGATTTCCTACCAATACCAAATGTTGTTTTACACTCTTAAGACTTTTATTCTCTTCTACAGTTTTCCTTGCTAGTTCACAGTTATACTTTCTTATATCATTTTCAATTCTTTTCCACACCATTTTAAAAAATTTGAGATATTAAATCCTTTTTAATGCATCATTTTTGTATATCTTCATATTCCTTCTTTTCTTCATAAATTCTCTAGTCTCAGTAGAAATTTTATTAGTCAATTGCTTTTTTTTTCTACCAGCTATCTTTGTTGCAGTTTTTAAAAGTGTATCAGTTATTTTCATATTAATTTCATTCAAATCTGAATCATATTCAAAATCTATTAATACTTGAAACCAATTTGTATGTTCTAATTTAAATTCGTTAGAATGTTTCTGAAGATTAGGAATATGAACATAAATGTTGTTTTTCTTAATAATTTTTGTCTTTCTAGTTTTGCATTAACACGTGTCTTACATCTTACTAATCCAAAATCACTTCCTGTGTTAAATTTATTAAGAACATTACAATCTTGAAATATGCATTTTCAGTTAGTTAAATATAATCCAATTCTGCTGTACCTTCATTTGGATGCTTCCAATGTCCATTTCCTTTTTACATTTTTCTCAAAAAAAAAAAAGAATTCATAATATAAAGTTTTTCTTTTTCTGCAAACTCCACAAGTCTATGTCCTCTCTCATTTCTATTACCATAACCAAAATTACCTACAGCACTTTCATCTTTCATTTGTTTACCAATTCTAGCATTAACGTCTCCCATAACAATTTTAAAATGTTGTTTACTCTGATTAAATGTCATTTGTACATCCATATAAAAATCTTCTACTACTTCATCACTATGAGAACTTGTTTGGTGCATCAACCTGAATTATCTGCATTTGGTATCTGCTATTAAGTTGTATAACTAATCTTGCCATTCTGTCTGATACACCATCAATCTCCATAATGTTGTTCTTCCACTTTTTATTTATAATGAATCTGACTCTACTTGTATTTCCAATATTTGTGCCTTTATAGTAGAGTAAATCAATTGTCTCTTCACCTTTTCTTCTAACTTTACAAAGTCCAATAATGTCCCTTTTAATATGACAGTTCTTCTAATTCTTGCAATCTTCCTTCACTTGGAAGTGATCTACAGTTGTAAGTACTTAAATAAAAAGTCATCATCAAATGGCAGCCTGGGTCCACAATCAGGGGATTCTTAGCAACCTCCACCTTTGGCCACCAATCGCTGCCTTGGTTGATGATTTTACAGCATCCCGGGAATAAGGGCCATGATTTATTTTTGTCTGTCATAATTGTATATTTCTATTGGAAAATTGTTTATCATTTACACAAACATTCATTCTGTCTTATCAGGCAACTGAGAAGAAAGACCATGGTGTTTCTTGATCTTAAACTCAGACATAAAAAGCCAATAAACTTACCACGCTGGCCTAATACATGTTGGTGAGCAGCCCATCCATGTTCATATACTAGATGAATAATCACAGTAATAACAGCTACAACGACAAGAACGTATGGAGTGGACATTTGAAATTTGCCCTGCTTGCTTGATTTAAGGCCTCCAAGAGGAATCAAAGGATATCCTTTCAGTTAATAGCAAACTCCTTTCTGCAGTCACCAAACAGATATAGGTAAATTTCACCTTTAAAAATAATAATACTGCAGAAACTTGGATTATGATTTAATACATAAAAAATACACCCTAAGAATATTAATATTATATATACATATTAAATTATTTACAGCTTAAATATTTATAGACCTGATGGCATAAGAAAATAATAGAAGAGGACAATGTGATCTGCTCAAATACCTAGACTTACATTCAAATACAAGTCCCTCCATGATAGAAACTATCTAAGCCAACACACGATGATATCCAGCATTATTTTGTTGCAAGTACATCTGCACATATGAAGGTTCTATGAGCATGTGTTCTTTGGTTTCTTTTTTGACCAATTCTTAGAACTCCTTTCTAATTGATTGAAACACTTAGATCCTGCTGACCATGTTTGCTGTTTTAATCTGTAGATGCATCCGATTACTAGTAAAGTCATTTCCTTTTTAATTGTTATTAATTAATTAGTTTTAGATTATTCTTTCTAAGAATTTAATTAAGGTTGTTTCCTGACTTTTAAAATCTTTAAAATTAATATTTTACTAAAACTTATTCTTTTATCTATTGCTTCAATAATTTTTAACTTTATTTAAATTTATTTCACTTATTTTTGATTGATGTTTGAGTGTTTGGAGACACTGAGTAGGAAAAGCGTAACAGTGAAACAGTCTTAATATAGTATGCTTAGCATGCTTTAAACATCTTTGATAGTATTATAATCATATTGTGATTAGCATGACAAAGATATTGAAAGCATGCTAATCATAGTATTAAGCTTTTCTTATTCGGCATCTCCAAGTGCTCAAACATCAATTGCAATCGCTTAAGAAAAGTTAACTAATGGATTATAAAATTACACTTACCTTTATAACTTTAAATGTGTATGTATTTCAACATACATATATATAACACACAATTGTTTATAACTGTTTCCTAGCTATGTATATGTATGTATTTTAACCTACATATATAAACATAATTCCTAAATAAAATTGACTAGGACTGATTCTGATATTACTTGGATGGAGTCAATAATAATACTTAATCTGTTCTTTAGCCATCTAAGATCACAAATCTTTGCAATGATTCTCTGTAATATCCATTTTCTTTGCCACCTGTATTTAGTTTTAGGAATTCCTGTAAACATTTACTATTATTTTGGCTCTGTATTTATAGTTTGATAGCAGTAGCCAAAAAATATAATATTATAATTAATAAGAAATTAGAAAAATTAAAATATAAACTTTTTTCAAAGCCTAAATTTATATAATACCATGTGTCCATAATTCCATCCTGTTTTTATAACAACTCCATTTATATTTCTTCTATAATAAGAAGGGGAGGGGATGGGGGTGGCAGTAGCTAACCTTCGCTTAACTGATCGCATATCAATCAATTATTTTTTTTGCCCGCTGTTTCTCTTATTAAAATTTTTTAGACTTAATGCTAAATTCCTTTACCAAATTTAAAGAATTGTTCAAATTTGTAATGAAATTATATACTGATATTAAATTAAAATCCTATTTGTTCTTACAAGTCGGGGGGGGGGGGGAGTTCTCCACCATTGCTTTTCAAATAACTTTTTTTAATATTGAAATATATTAATAAAATATACTTAACAGTAGTTCTTTATAAACACCTAAAATATAATAATTTTATTAGTTTACCCATAACTGCATTACAGATCAATATTTTATTGTCTAATAAAGCCTAAATTAGTAGAATTATTTAAATATATACTAATCATTTAAGCCAAGTAATGCGATTGATTTCATCTCAATATATATAATAAAACCAATATTCTAACTCTTAATCCTAAATAAGCTTAATTCCTTATTAATATTCAAATATCCACTATAAATTTCTATACTATACTTATAAAAACGAAATTGCCACTGGGTCTTTCTAAATTAAAAAAAATAAATCTCTGAGTCTTTGTCAATTCTATTATTTTCATTAAACAAAAGTATAAAGAGGAAATATATTTCTGAATATTTTTCAAGTAAAAATTCAAAAATATTTATTGTTAATTCCTTCTAACCGATCCAAAGATTACATTCATTAGCTCTTAATAAAAAGTAATCATTAAGGTTTATTGTTTTATGTTACTCAATTTAGAATTTATACTGAAAAAGTCACCCTATGGTACACTGCACTAAAAACCATCTATACAATTGTAACTCTAAAAAATTATTCAAAAATTTATTACTGAAGAAAATATGATAATATATTTTTCCATATCAAATCTAAATTATAGTATCTTCATTATCCAGAGTTCTACCTTTATTTATTTTTTGGCCTATATACAAAGTTATAATATTAAGTTAAGTCACGTCATGTATGACTTGATTTTATCATTATTAAAGTTGTAAAAAGAAATTATTTCACATTCAGCTGCCTACTATATATATACAATTTTAATGCACAAATCAGCGCATAACAGCAGAGCTTCTTCAAATTAAATCACAATTTATTATAAACTTAATATAAATTATAATACATAATAAATAATGCCCGAGCGCTTTCAAGAGAACTTAGCTCTCATAATCATGGGTAACAAAGAGTAAGCGTAATAAGGTTGCTATGTGTAAATATATGCAGATATATGATAAGGCTATGAATAGGAAAGATACGTGTTATAAAATTTCTAAGAAATGGGTTAATTAGATTTACGCATATAGTTCAATTAATTTACATATATCTGCATATATTTACACATAGCAACCTTGTTACGCTTACTCTTTGTTACCCATGATTATGAGAGCTAAGTTCTCTTGAAAGCGCTGGGCATTATTTATTATGTATTATAATTTATATTAAGTTTATAATAAATTGTGATTTAATTTGAAGAAGCTCTGCTGTTATGCGCTGATTTGTGCATTAAAATTGTACATTATTAAAGTTATAATAGAATAAAAATTGAAATTTCTCTCAAATTTACTTCCTTTTCAGATATATATCCAGGTATGCATTCATATTAGCTCATCTTAGTTGTTTCAACATCACTATTATTCATGATCTGTTAAATAACTCTCCACTTAAATTAATAAAATTAATCAACTCTATTCAATTTCCATTTTTTTAAAAATTATCCTTTTAACAATTTAAGACTACTCTTCATTAAAATAATAAAATAAAAAAGAAATTTTAACATATCCTTGTGACAAATTCTTACTTTATTAAGTTGACTACTCTATCACAGTGGTGATAATATTAGTCAAAATAATAATTAATTATATAAAAGAATCTAAAAAATCATCCCCTTATTGCTGGTCAATTAGACATTGCAATAGCCATTGAATTCTTTCCACTACAAATTATCCTATATCTTTGTTTTACAGATGCTAATTTACTTTTCAATAGATAATTTCACATTATTTAAATAAAAAAGATGTCTGGATGTAGTTCATATAATTCTACAAGATCCCTCTCCATTTCTTGTTCTTTTTTGCATACATTGAATCCCTTATTCTGAGAATTGAAAGTAAATGATCTAGAGTATATACACTATTAATCATTCAGTCAATCAACATTTTTTATATAGATGCTTTCATCATCTTTTTCAATTAAAAAAAAAACATCTCTATAAATTGTTCTTAATATAAACCTATTACATTAGTGAATATTTTTTTAATTTCAACATGGACAAACATCAAAGTGGAATATTTTCAGGGATAAGAATCATCTTTCATGACTTTCCCATTCAAAAAAATATCTTTATCAATTGTTCTTGATACTGGACAATTACACTACTGAATATTTATTTAATTTTTATAAGAACAAACAACAACATGGAATATTTTCAAGGGATAACTAACCATTTACCTTTCATGACTTTCCCATACATTTTTAGACTTCTCCATCCATTTTTTTTATCAAAAGTATTAAAATTCACAATTCAAAATAATCTTTTAGCTTTCACTGGAAACTTTAAAACATTTTTAATCTGTGTAAAAGTATCAATCATCAATATCCTTATCTCTTTTAGAATAATTTACTATACACGTACTACAGATTCACTAATTGCTTTATGAAATAATTAATATCCTGTGCACAAATGTGGAATAAAAAAGTGGTAGTTATCATCATTAAGAGTATGCAAAAATATGATGAAACCTATAATCTGTCATACATTCTATTTGTTATTTAAATTTGAAGATTAATTGATTAACTGAATAGAGTAAAAAAAAATTATTTCAGAAAATAAATCTTTATTTCAATTATACTTTAATAATTAATAATAAATTTAGCAAAGATACAATAAATTAAATTGCATAATGTATTTATCCTGCTCTTTTCCTCCCAGAATTAATTATTGTGATTTTTATAGATTAGCTAGTATCACTGAATTTAAGGACATTTGACAAACAATACTTTGCCATATTAATAAGTATGTTATACAAATGTTTAAGCATTAGTATTTAGAGCCTAAATATTTAGATTTTATGATAAAAATAAATCTAAAAGCTCTTTCAATTAACTGTTTCCCAAACCATTTGTATAACATTTGCAAACACATACTTTATTCTTAAGCAGCATAAAGATACTTTAGATCATTTTTTGTATCATTATCTCCTTTTATACAATATTACTACATAATATTTTCTATCTTTCATTTGCATATCCAATCTTTAACAGTCATAATTTAAGAAATATTTGTAAAGGTTCTCTTTTGCACATTTGAATTATCATCTTTATGGTTCCTTAGAAGTCAGTCCAGTTTTAATTCAACATCTTGAAAATTAACGTTATTTATCTTCAATAAAATAAATAAAAACAAAATGTACAAATCAAGCTATGATCTGCATCATTGTAATAATCAGATCTATACATGTAGTCCACATTTCAGTATCATATTTATTTTTTTAGAGTATTTAATTTTTATTTAGTTTATTAGTCTTGTAAACCCTGTAACTCATTAATGTAACAGTTTTTGGTTCATGTACTTATGCAGTGTTTATGTATTTTTTTAAATTTTGTCAATAAATACACTTTTTAAAAGTGAACAAAAAACTATCATAAATCACAATAAATTTGATAAGCATCTATGGTGCTAATTAATGTTACAAATGAGACTTACAGAATAGTTTCTATAATATTATAGAGGCTTTGGGAATTTTGTCATACTAAAACCACTATGTCACTCAGTATTCAAAAATATCCCTTCAGTCTCTAAATAATTATATTATTTTGATCTTACAGATAAAAATATTAGTAAAATTATATAAAACTAAAATATTTTACTTTTTAAGCAAAACACAGCCATTTTATATTTTCACTTTTCACACCCTTAATTTAATTTTTTCCAATTTTTTTTAACCATAGAGTACATACATATTACCATATATAACAACAGAATCTTTCCACTTAGCTTAGATTATGTTAGACCCTATAGTATGTTAGTATAATTTTGTTCTATATTTCTCAAGATGGGTGACCTATAGCTACTAATGCTAAAATATTTTTTTGCAAATTGATTCATATATAAAGTCAATGTTTCATAATAAATTTTTCATGTAGGGAATATTCATTTTATAAATCTTAGTTCTATTGCTTTTCATTACACTTATGGTAGGTATTTGCCTTTTAAATGTCATTGGTTTCTTTTAAAAATATTTAGTAGATTTCTTTATTTGCTTGTGAAAATGATTCTGGTTATCTTTTGCACATTTTAGTTAGGCTTTTTTTCTTTATAACAGGGCTTTAACTTTTTGACATTATATACATCTTTTATTTTATCATTATTGAGGACCAAACACCACTGTTTTCTACATTCATTATAATCTTTATGATTGATTTATACATATGAATCACTATTTTTGTAGTTATCTATTTTTAGTTGACTAATGTGGTTCTTTTTTCATACATACGACATTTTACCCTGCTTGGGACCTGGAGCTCAAGGTTCATGGATCTTTTTAATCATCACATGATTCTTGCATATATTATGTATTATAATAGAAGTAATCTCAGACTTACAGGACTATTGTAGCTTATATTGAATGATTAAAAAATTAGTTCTCTCTGCTGTTTTTTTCTTTTCCTCTCAAAATAAATTATATATGCATTTTATACAGACTTCTTTGCATTAGTACTTATTTTAGAATTAGAATATATAGAAGCAAAATCAAAATATATGAAAACATTTTTTTTTTAAAATAACTTTTGGTTAATTTTGGAGAAAACAAGACATTTTTCAACTTCAAAATAATTAGAATGTTATTTTGAGATTACAGATAAAATATAAGGAAAGAAATATATAAGCACATAATATAAATGTAGAATTAGTTTTTAAACCTCCATATATTTAATTTTTAAAAAACAATCTTTGTCTATTTTTATTCTTTATATTATTGATTTGTTTCATATTTTAATTTTAACTTCATCTTTTTTTTATGGAAATGTGACACACACATATCATATCTGTCACAGTATAATATATTAGTTACCTAAACGCTATTCAAATGTATCATTAGTTAATATATTAAAATAGATTATAGTGCTGCAATTTCAATTAAACAGTATTATTATTATTATTGTGGGAATTTGATTCTTGTTATTCAGAAATTCATTTATGTTGTTTTTCTGGAACTAATTAATTGTTATATAGGAACCAAATTCTTTAAAATATTTATATTTTTTTTTTATTAAAATTCATATTTTATGAAATCCAGAAGTTTTTGTAATTCTGTGATGAGTTTTTTCATTGAAGGGACTATCATATTTTATAGTAGTAAAATCAGAAAATTATTTTCTTTTATCAGCTTGATTAATTAAATTTGGCTGTAATCCTGGTGATGGATTAAGAATGAATTCTTCTAGAGAGTGGAAAAAAACATATATAAGAATAATTGTGTAATTATATTCAATTTTTTTAATGTGCATAATTGTATATTCTGAATAAAAATTTACTTAACCCTAAACATAACAAAATATTTAGAAAAAAAAGCTTATTTAATTTTACTTGAAAAAACAATAAAATCTGAACAAATTATTTAAATTTTAGTAAGTTAAATATAAATTTATTAAACGCACATTGTTTATGTAAGTAATATTTACTGAGGCTATAACCTCGATAAAATGCATGTAAAATGCGATAGTAGGGACCTCTACAGGTGTTTTAACCACAAGCTTTCACTCATCGAGGTTATAGCCTCAGTAAATATTACTTAGTAAGTTAAATACTAAAATAGGAAGATCTGTTTAATTAGCAATATATTTTTAATATTTTATTGTAAAGAAATAAAAATACATATATATATAAAATTATATTTTATGAAATCCAGAAGTTTTTGTATTTTTGTGATGAGTTTTTTCATTGAAGGGACTATCATATTTTATAGTAATAAAATCTGAAAATTCTTTTCTTTTATCAGCTTGATTAATTAAATTTGGCTGTAATCCTGGTGATGGATTAAGAATGAATTCTTCTAGAGAGGGGAAAAAAAGATATATCAATATAATTGTGTAACTATATCCAATTTTATTAATGTGCATAATACTATATTCAGAATAAAAATTTACTTAATCCTACACATAACAAGATATTTAGAAAAAAATGTTTATTTAATTCTATTTGAAAAAACAATAAAATCTGAACAAATTATTTAAATTTTAGTAAATTAAATATTGACTAAAATAGCAGGAGGATCTGTCTTATTAGCAATATATTTTTAATATTTTATTGTATAGAAATAGAAATGCATACCAATGTAAAACAATTTTTTTATAAAGAATCATAAGAAGTTGATAAAAAAAAATTGATGCCAGATTTACAAGTCTGTAAAAAAATAAAATTGAATTTTGAGCCAAAGGAAATGCATCACAGTTAACAATAAATGTGGATTTTACTTCTTTAAAGTATTTTGGTGGTCAACTAATTGACCCAAATAATTTCTAAGTAGCTTATTTTTATGTAATTTTTTTTTATCATTAGTTTTCTTATTTATTGTTTCCATTGTAGAGCCACTGCACATTGTAAGCATGTAACATATAATAAGAAAGATGTCAAATGATATCCATATGTATCTTCTTAAGGTGTAAATAAAGTTGTTATTTGAAACTAAAGTATTTTCAGGAAATAGCTATGTTGAAATGGTGATAATTACTATAGGAAATTAGTACATATTCTTTATTATTCATTCTCTTATCTCTCAATGTTTTGGTGATCTCTTTTTTTGGAGTAAATATTTTCAATGATTCTAACTATAAAGTATTAATAGGCATTAATATTATAAATATTTATAAGTTGGCTAACATTTCTTATCAAAGCTTTAGTAAATGAAAAATTGTATTCAGAGAAAAATAGTTAATAAATAAAAAATTGGAAAGGCATCCTTATTCAAAATATTTTTCAAGAATATTTGTGTCTTCATCTTTATTTATACAATAAAAATTTGACTGAGCAATATGTAATTGATCAAACATTTTAAGATAGAGACCTTTTTTTTTTTCAAATTCAAGGTAATTGCATTTTCAAAAATTGATCTTTTTCCCTAAAAATTTTTGAAATTCTTAAAGTGACCATCATTTGATAATATCAAAGGGGTTTAGTTGCAGCATTTGAAAACTGCTTATATTTCTAAATACCATTCTTTTGAACTGAAACAATCATTCAGATTAAAACAATATGTCCAATAATGGATATTATTTATGTAGACATTATATCAATTTAATTTTTTTATTTTATGAACAATTGCTACAACCTTACAAATATAGATATTTGCTATAAGGATTTAAGAACTGGCTTAAAAACATAGTTAAACTTGAACAGTTATCTCACTAGAACAAATAAAATACATAGTATATATATATATCTTTAAGCAGGCTAATATGGTGCATAAAATTAGATTTTCTGGTACAATTGCCAATTTGAATATACTGCAAATACCAGGACAAACTTAGATGTCATATTAAATTAACAAAAACAGCTATACAACAGGTATAGATCTTTTCCAAATAATGATTAAGTTTTTTTCTATTATAAGATAGAAACAAATCATGTATTTTGTACTGATATTGATTAGTAAAAAGTAATGTGCTAAGAGAAAAATAAAAGAGGCATGATTCATTATAAATGCAATATATTTGATTATATAAAAATTTTAAATATTAATTAACAATGTATATATAGTTAAAATTTGACTTTTATGCCTTTTTTTTTTTTGTCAAATAAGGTTTTGAAAATGAAATGAAAATGTTAAAAAACTGTCAAGTGAATAAAAGAAACATAAAAAGGGAAATAATTATTTTTTTACTAAAAGAAGTCCTATAATTATAATTTATTATCTCATAGTTTACTAATCTTCTAAGACTTTATTATAGACATACATAATGTTGAGACAAAAAGAATTTACTGCTAAATAGCATGATGTAAGCAGTGGTCATATGATGTCTTATTGATTTTAAATGTAATATTTTTAATATAAAATAAAAGTTAATACATATAAAGTGAGATTTGAAAAGTTTGAAGTTAAAATTGTTTTTAGATTTATATATATGTTGATTTTAAATAATATAAATATATTTTCAATTTGTAAAGAAATTCTGACTCAGAACAAATAGTTTCTTATTCTTGGAAAGAATAATGGGATAAAGATATCATATGAAATTCGAAATGATAAATAAAAAAACTGAAATTTAGATGATTTCACCAATGACAAAAATGATGACCAATTAATTATATTAAAATAAGAGTATTTGTAAATAATATACAATGTTGTATCAATACTAATAGAACTTTTAATATTTTTAAAAATATGTTTCAACAAATAAAACTATATCAATGGCGTTCAGAAAAAAACATTAAAATATGAACTAAAAATATTAAAGATCTTTTTCATTAAGTCATGCTACTCTACAAACTTTTAATATTAAAACTAAAATTCATTTTGGTAATCACAGATCCAATTATCACATTTTGAAGAGAATCCAGGTATTGAAATTTAAGTTTTATTGAAATTCTTAAATTCAAAACAGTAAGCAAATATACATAGACATATATATATATATGTGCAAATATGTATTTTTTGCATAATTTTTAGAATTATTATGTATTTAGTAATAAATTTGCTACTTACTATCATGTTGATCTTGAACATCTTTTATAGGAGTTGAAACACTCTGGAAAAAGTCTAGAGTCAAAACATTGTAAAAAAATAATGAAACATACTAATGTGATTAAATTGTAAATCAATTTTTTTATCATAAATTTTTTTATAAAAAATGTTAAAGGATAAATAAAATAGAATTAGATCTATAATCCTTAAAATATTTTTTTTATTTCCCTAGAAGCATTGAAATGAAACTTAATGCAGCAATATAGAACTGACAATAACAATGATTAATAGTGAAAATAATATTTATAACTATTCAAAATTCAATTTATTAACAAATGTTAAAGTAAATAGTACTTTAATACCTGCTCCAGTGGAAATTGGAATATTGAAATGATTTTTTTGATTAGAATTTAACTGAGGATTACTGCCCTCAAAAATAGTTGGATTTATTGATTTTCTGCGTAAAGATTCATACATACCCTAAAACAAAAAAACCCATAAAAATAATCAAATTAAAATATACAATATACTGTAGAAAATTTTCCTTTTAATCATTAAAGCAAAAATTACATTTTCATCCATTTTAAGTTAATTTACAAATAAAATTCATAATATTTACCAACATTTTACAGGGAAAATATGAGATTGTTGAAAAACTTTAACTGAGATAAAGACATAGTGTTTTAACTAGATAGATGGAATAGATTCATAAGCATAGGGTCTAAAACAAAGAGATTCACCAAATGAGCCTGACAAAAACAATTGCCAAATATATTTGCAAATTTTAATTTTTGGTCACCATATTGTTTTTCTGACAAGATTTTAGTAGAATTTTCAATCAATCTTTTTTGCAATTAATATTTTCATAAATATTCAAGAATGGAAACTTTTGTTTTATAAATGAGAAATTTTTACATTTTTTCCCCATTGGAAATATCTTTACAAAAAAATAATACACAGATAACTTCAGAAATTACTGCTTTTGACATGGATATTTTACTTAATATTTAGGTGAATGGAAAACAGAACAATAATAATTTATAATTTATTAAGAAATAATCAACTAGATAGTTTAATTGGCTTAATTAATGTATTTTTTTACTTAAATATATACTGCACATACATAATAGTAATGTTTGCAAATTTGCTTTGTGAATTACTTGTATAAAAACTTGCAGTATTAAAATTTAAATTAATTAGAAATAATAGAAATAGATATTTTATTTACTTCATTCATTAAGTTCTGTTATTTAATTCTATTAAACATAATAAAATTTATAGGTAATTGGATTATAGAAACAGAGCAGTATTAAAACAAAGTATTGATATATGAAATATTGAAATGTCTAATATCAATAAAAAAAATAAAACCTTGTCCAAGATTTAACTTACAAATTAAATAACAATTAGTCCATTTTTATCTATCATGTTGTTAAATGATTTATAAATCAGTCATTGTCACTAGAAAGAAATGAAACTTTATATTATCAATGATCTTTATAAAGTATTAATTAAGTCAGTTCACAGTTTCAAATAACTTTTAAGATTTAAATTTCAATAATTTTAATAAACAATGGTTATTAAATATGTAACACTGAGAATGTAATATTATTTTATAAAGAAACTTACTCCAATGCAATCAGATTCAAAAAGTCATTTGAACAAACTTGTAAAAATAATCTACTTTTATTAAACATCACATTATTATATGATTAATAGATAAATGACAGATTTATTAACATATAATAACATGATAATTAGACAAAATGTATAAGTTATTATTATAGTATGTGAATTTTAATTAATTTATTCATAGGTAATATTACATTCTTAGCATTTAATAACCATCATTATTTACAGGTTTTTAAAATTTTTAATATGTATCAGAATTAGTTTTAACCATTGTTGTCTACTTCAGGATGTCTGCCCTAATTTATTTTAACACTTTCTATCTATGACTTTACTTCTTCATATCATTCCAGAAAACTTTATTTTATTCCTTCATTTTACAAATAGTATTTTTATGGGGTTTTTTAAATCTTGGGATCCAATTGTCTATCCATGGTCATTTCTTCTAGAAACATGTTCAGTTCAATTCTTTCAATGGTATAAATGAACTTTTCCATTAACTCACTCATGCATTTTACTTGAATAAATGTTCCCACACTTTGCTACATATTTGGCACTTTCTGTATTACTTTTCTATTAAGTGTTTAAATTTTAGATTCCAAAAGTAAATGTGAACAGAAACATAAAAAAAAATAATTTTTTTTTAAGTTGCATCGGCATTTTTTTAAAAATATAATAAATTATTTTGATATTAAGTTTTCTATCTATGCTTAATACTATGATTAGATTCATCTATCATATCTATAGTATATTAATGATTTATTATTAAATTTTTTATTATTGGAAATGCAATAAGAAAAATAAAGTTATAATACAATTATTATATTTTATAAATTGCCAAATAATTAAAAAAAAATAATTTTTTTTTAAGTTGCATGGGCATTTTTTTAAAAATATAATAAATTATTTTGATATTAAGTTTTCTATCTATGCTTAATACTATGATTAGATTCATCTATCATATCTATAGTATATTAATGATTTATTATTAAATTTTTTATTATTGGAAATGCAATAAGAAAAATAAAGTTATAATACAATTATTATATCTTATAAATTGCCAAATATTTTAAATTAAAAAATGAAACATGGTATTAAATCTATGAAGAAAGAAAAAGTTCCAGGAAATGGTTGTGTTATTACTGATACCTTAAAAGAATCAGGTAAATAAATAAATAAATAAATTGACAAAACTATATACCATATCTTAAATTATAAAGTTGTATTAAATGATTGAAAGAATGCAGTAGTAATATTCATATTTAAAAAATATGATAACAAAGGTATAGAAATTAGAGATCTGTTAGTCATCTATGAGTATTACATGAAAAAAATTCCAAGATACTTATAATTCATCTACAACAAACTTTGAAATGAAACCAATCAAAATAATAAGCTGCATTTAAAATTTTTTTTACTAAAGTGGGATTCAATTATTGAGGGAGGTTATAAAAAAGACGAATAAATATGAGTTGCCATTATCCTTTGGATTTGCAGATTATGAAAAGGGATATAATTCTATAATTATTTCTACAGCATTTAAAGTTTTAAACCATTAGAATATAGATATAGGATATTGATATTTCTGAAAAGTATTTATTAAATTGCAACAGCAATTATTAATTTACATGATTAAACTAATTTAATACACTGTACAGGCTTATACCTGCATATATAATATAATGTATAGGGGTTCAAACTCAGACTTTAATACGACCATCAACTGTCCAAGCCATCTCATATTGCTGACCCACCTGATTACATATATGTTGAAAAGATAAATTATCACCAATATACATATTTCATGCTAAACCAGCAATCATCAGTTGGTCCATATTACTATTTCCACACATATATAAAATCAGTGCTCAGCTTTATATTAAGATAGCCAATCTTCATACTTTAATGGACAGGCTTTAAACTACTCCAAACCCACAACTCTTCAGCCATCCATTTCATTGAAAATCTGATAATAGAATGTTCAAAGCCCATGTTAGTGCCAAGGTTGTCATCCTATCCATGTTGACCATTAGTCATTCTGAAGCCAAAGCTTTAATAGCAAAAAATAAAAATTGTAAATAATTTTTGCTATTAAGGCTTTGGTGATTTTATATTGCTAAAGTTATTAATATATGGTGTATTGTCCCATACGACTATTTAAGTTAGATAGCTGGATTGGAAGATATATGAATGTCTGAAAATTGCAGATTTTCTACTTAATAGTTATCCATTAGATAAAGTGCTGGGCTTGTCCTGGTATTTTTAATCTAATGCTTGAATATCCTAGCACCTCACTGAGGAAGCCATTAGCCAAAACTGGTTGAGGGTTGGGGATATTCTGCAAAGATTGTTAAGAGCTTATTTGTGAGCTCTATATATAACATGTATATTATTTATAAAAATATAAAACCATAACTATTATATAAATGGGATTATAGACATTTGAAAAATATTTCTGATATTCTGAACTGTAGAATATAAAGATAATCAGTCTAAAATATATTATATATATGAAGGTCTTACATATCTTTAGACATAGAATTTAATTTCTAAACACAAAATTATTAAATATGTCAAAAATTCTCATAGCAACTACTCTAGTAAAAATATTGTAACCAAGATGGGTCATTGATGCTGAGTGCAGAAATATAAGTAATGTAGAATTTTGATTATTAAATGCTAATTAATGCTTTGTTTATATTTATTTTTTTATAAAAATTTATTATTTTATTACATTTTCAAACTTTGTGCTTCTAAATTTTCTCACTTCATTTCTGACGTAAAAGCTTTTGTCTTGATAATATTTCTGAATATATTAATCTGTTAAATTAACAAAGAATTAGTTTTCTAGTAGAGGTCTCTTAATTATAATTTTAAAAATGCTAGACTTTTTTTTTTTGTTTCAATAATAATATACTTTATTGTACAATAAATAGGTTACATGAATTTTTACAATGGTTTTGCCAGTGTTACAATGGCATGACAGGTCTAACAAAAGTGTTATCAATTAGAAAACTTACAGCAATTCAAATAGGTTTGCAAGTTATTAGTTACTGGTTACATTTTAACATAGATGATTATAGTACAATTAAAGGAGATGAGATTAAATAGAAATATTTTATAGCGTAGAAATATTTACATTAGCAATTATACATTTATTATTATTTGTGATGATTTCTCTCTTTTTACTTATTTGTGTTCAAAATCAAAGTTTATTGTTCATAAAAAGTTACATTGTTGAAAACTACAAAGCTTTCGAACAAACAGTTAGATATTATTGCTTGTTACAGCAAAAGTCATTTGGTTTTTTGAGATTATGATTTGTTTGTTTAGGTTTTTAATAGTGACTATGTAGCAGCAAATATATCTGGGTATGCAATTTCACCATCTCTGGCCTTCGGTTGTTCGAGCTTATTAGAGAATGTGACTGGGTGCCTCCTGGTGTTGTTTCCAAAGCAGAAAGTACATTTGGTGCACCACAAAGAATATAAACAAAAAGTTGCTGCATGGGCTGCCAGTATTGAGCCTTTACTGAGTATCTAATCTCTATTAGGTTTATTAAGTGTGGTGTTATTTTATCTATATGTGTTAATCATAATTTCTTAGGTATTTGTCAGAGCTGTGCAGGTGTATAGGTGCTGTTGTTTCTTCTTCCCTGTGGCACAAGGATAAAACACATCAATTTTGTTGTAAAACCTGCAATATTTAAGGAAATAGGAGGTAGGTAGAGTGCGAAGATTTAGCTTTAAGAGAAAGTGGTTCCAATGACCATTTTTTGAAATGCTGCATTATATGACTGTTGTTCATATTTAGCATTGATGACTGAGGATCAGTAGTTATATCTGGGTACAGTATATTATAAATACTCCAATAGATGTATGTACCAACACCCAAAAAGCACCTGATCATAAATGCTTTGAAGTTGGTTTATGAGCAAGAGACAAATATCCATGTGAAGGTGGTAGTCAGTCTGTGGGAGTTACTTGAAGGATGCATTCAAGATCTGGAAAACTTCTTATCAGTTCAGCCAGGAGATTAATACTTTTTTTGTTTATGAAAAATTTGAATGGAGTGATCCATTTCTGGCTGGTGGAAGACTAAGTCATTTTACAAAGATGGGGACTATTTTTCTGCACTATAATAGCTTGCTACAGAGTGAGTAAATGGATGAAGTGAAAGATTTAGTGAAGTTTATGATTGATGAGTAATAGGTTATTTTTGTAGTTACATGCTGATTGAAAAGGCATACTTTGCATATAATGAGAGGTAGGTTTTGGAGAGAGAAGTGGTTGTGTGGGTTTTGGAGAGAGAAGTGGTTGTGTGTGTTCAGCGTCATCTTTCAGTTTTTTTTGCATCTTTTGTCTCATTCCAGAGGGCCCTAGGTAGAAAAGAAATCCAAGGAAATTAGTTGGTTTACCATGATAAACGTGCATATTTATCTTGCCAATGTAAAGAAACCAAGCTGGTGTTTTATTAATGTTGATCTTGAGTTCATATTTGAGGGTGTATTCATTAAGTATTTTTTCCAGAGTAGGTAATTGTTTTGTGCATATAAGAAAAACAGTAAAGTCATCCATGTGTGCAATACATGGTATATATAGTCCAGTGTGTGCAATTTGGATTCCTTGTAATTTTTGTTGTATTTTGTTTATGAGAAGGTTAATGTAGAACATAAATAATAAAGAACTAAGTGGAGATCCTTGAGGTATGAATTGGTGGTGAGAGAATGAAGGTGATGTTCTACCATTAATTGTAATATGGATTTCATGACTAAGGAAAGTGAGGTATTTTGATGTCTGCAAGTGAACTGAATTAAAATTTCAATAGGGACTGAATCAAAAGCAGCCTCATTGTAAATTTGAACAGCCATTGAGCATATTTTTTCTACTCTCTAACTGAATTTACAATGGTTTTAAAAATGAGGGCAGCTTGGACTATTGAGGAGTCTTTTTGCATGTTGCATTGGTGATAATAGAGAGAGAAGATATGGTTCGATTTTATCTTTTAAAACCTTTTCCAGAATTTTAATACTAAGGGACCCCATGGAGATTGGTTGCAGATTAGATAGATTGGATATTGAAGCTTGCTTTTTGTTGAACAGAACTAAGGTGATTGGATATAGATCTTTTATGTTTAACACTTGCTTTTTGTTGAACAGAACTAAGGAGATTGGATATAGATCTTTTATGTTTAACAGTCTTTGTGATAGATAATTTGCTAAATAATATAGATATGTGGTGGTAAACTGACTGAGATGTCAAAATACAAATTAGGGATTCCATTTGGCCCTGGATGACAAGAGTTTGGTATTGTGGTTAGCTTCAGCAAGAAATCAGTAGCATGGAAAGGTTTATCTAACTCTGGTTAGCCAAATAGATCTTCAGGTGGTATGAAGGCACAATGTGATTGCAGCTTTTGTTTGAAATATTTGTATACTGTTTCTATCATATTATGTCTAACTTTGGTTTCAAATAAATCATATAGATATGTGGTGGTAAACTGACTGAGATGTGAAAATACAAATTAGGGATTCCATTTAGCCCTGGATGACAAGAGTTTGGTATTGTGGTTGGCTTCAGCAAGAAATCAGTAGCATGGAAAGGTTTATCTAACTCTGGTTAGCCAAATAGATCTTCAGGTGGTATGAAGGCACAATGTGACTGCAGCTTTTATTTGAAATATTTGTATACTGTTTCTATCATATTATGTCTAACTTTGGTTTCAAGTGCTTGTGGAACTCTGACAGAAAGGATACTCCAGAGTCTATCTAATGTACCCTTGTGTCCAGGTGTGTTGTTTTGTTAGATTTTTTTCTTTTTTGTGTCAAGATACTCTTTTAGAGTATTGCAGATGTCATTATATATTTGTGTGTGTTTTTATATATGTGTACATATCTAGAGCAGATTAACAAATGGTGATTCTTTTATGTAACTTATTGAAATAGTTGAGGCTTTACTTCATTAGCATTTGAAATCAATATATATATATGTGTGTGTGTGTGTGTGTGTGCATGCTTTGCACACAGATAATGACCAAAGTTAGTAGTCTTGAGGGTGGTGGTGTGGTTCTGGTAATCTGATGTATATTAAATGACAGAATATTGATAAAGGAAATGTATCATTGAACAGGATCAAGTTGCATAATACCAAGTTTAAATAATATATGTTTCAGAGTACAAAAATTCAGAAGTGTGTGCAGAAAGAATTGTTCTTATTGTTTTATGATATTGAATTGTTGATGTTTGCATTGTACATAGATTGAGTTCAAGCATTTGATTAGAGTGATCAGAGAAGGATGAGGGATTAAGTGTTAACTTAATTAAGTGATGAAGCATGGATGAATAAAAGCACAGCTCAATTAGTGATGTATAATGACTGTTGTAGGAAGAGATGGAATTGGGTGGTAAGAAACCTTCAGTGCTCATTAGGGGTATTGCAAGTAGATGTAGCCACTTTGAAACAAAAATGTGATAACTCATGTTAAAGTTGCCTATTAAAACAACTGGGTAAAAGATTGATGATAGTAGTGAGTTGATGGTATGCAGTAATCTAGAGATGACAGCTGGTCCAGGATGTATGTAAACAAAAATTATGTTGAGTGCAACAGTATGGTGGTGAAAATTGACTATACTTGAATCGATATATATATAATTTTAAAGGATGAAAATTGGCAGGTTCTTGTGATGACCAGGCCAGTGCCCCCTGGGGGTGATGATGAATCTCGTGAACAAGTGGAAAAGTCTTGAGTCCTTAAATAGGTTGCATGGTCAATCTGAGAACCACTATATTTTTGTTTCCAGCAGACCCAGGATATGTGGCTGTGTAAATTGAATCCATTTACTTAGCTAGAGGTTTTTTTTTTAGTTGAGTTTAGACCTCAAACATTGAAAGCTCCTTTCTTTATTTTCATGTTGAAAGTGAATGAGTAGAAAAAATAGTTAAAGCATAAGTTTTGAGGATCAACTGTTTTATATTGATTGGATTGAGATTTCCATTTGTTGCCTTGTTTATATGATTTAGAAAAAGGATTGTATGAAAATAAATAGCCAGCTACAATTCAAAATTAAATTTTTCAGAGCTAGCATCTAAGGCATCAAAATATTTAAGAGATGGTTTGTTTGCATTATTTTTTTGGTAATTTTCTCATCCCTGGTGTTCACCGTGGGATGGCGTTGATGCTAATCAAAAACATATACATATAATGATTCCAGCCGGACCTGTGTGATTGATTTGATATAAAAAGATCTGATTTATTAGATTTGTAATAAAATATTCTACTAACTAATACTATTATATGATGTTACTCTTTCATTTTTGTAAATGTTTATTAATCTTATATTGTTTTTTAGTTTGGGTGTGTGTCTTTAAAGTTACGGTGTTTTTCTACTTTTTTTTTGACTTTATGTGTGTCTTTTTTAAGTTACAGAAAATTTTTCAATAGTAAATCAATCATTTTATTAAAATGCAATATGTAATAAGTAAATGTTGATTAATCTTATATTGTTTTTTAGTTTGGGTGTGTGTCTTTAAAGTTACGGTGTTTTTCTAATTTTTTTTTGACTTTAGGTGTGTCTTTTTAAAGTTACGGGATTTTTTGTCAAAAGTAAATTAATAATTTTATTAAAAAGCAATATGTAATTATAAATCTATAAAAAGTAATGTAATTTAGACAACATTTATTATTATAATTTTGTGTGTGTTTTCACTACAAATGGAAAATAATTCACAGCAACAACTCAAAAAGAAAATAAACCCTCCCAAATATTTGATTAAAGGATTCTATGTTAAGTTCAAAGACTAACAAATAATCTTCAAACTTGGGGGAATTATTGTTATGCAGGTGTATAATTAAAATACACACGAAATAATAAATAGTAAATGTTGTAAATGGGGATTTAATATTGAATTGTATGTACGTGTATCAATTGTCGCATGTACATACGCAAGGTATATATATATATACGTGAAGATAAAAAAAAATCGTTAATTTAAAATCATCTTAGACTTTTATAGCTGTGTTATTTTGTAAAACAGCAAAAAAAAAAAAATCCTTTGATATAGGAAGGTTAATTAACCAAGGAACTTTGCAGATCAACAAGATGAATAATTAATTAAAAAAGTAATCGGGCTGCAAAAGGGGTAATCAATCAAAGTAAAATGTAAGTCTAAATCTGCTTCTGCAAGTAAACTGGGAGGGATTGATCCGACCAGTATGGATGGATGGACAAGATTTGACCAATCAAATCCAGAAATATTCAGAATTGGCTAAATGAGTGCAAGGGTAAAGCATTGGCAAACTGGGAGTTCTACCCGATGCAGATGAACTATGAAAGGCGCTGAATGTCGCTTATTTAGCATAGTAGCAGACTGCTGGCCTCTGAACATCCAAGAGTCAGCATAATAGGGACTATAAAGTAGGTCACATAGATCTTTATTCTTCTTAATTTGGTATACCTTCAGGTTTTGTTGATCTAAATGTATAATGATTGTTTTAATGTATTCGTGTAAATATGTAGATATTAGTGTATTGTAATTAAATATGCTTTTCTTATTCTACCGGCATTAGTCTCAGGGATTATGATTCTTGTATGCATACATAGGCAGGGCAAGGTTGGCTTACTGCATAGATTGTTCACCAGTGAGTATTATATAGCACTAGTGGACATAACAGATCTTTATTAGCATGAATTCACATTTCCTCACCACAAAGACACTTTTTCTGTTTCAACAGGATATTTTTATTTTTGCAAATATGCCACAGCGCTGGCTTCAGTTGATGGCAATTGCCACAGCTTCAAATAATCCCAAGTTAGAGGTGGCGGCGGTGGCCATCTTACTTGTTATTGAACGAATTTTCATGAGAACATTATTTGTCACGTGATTGTCAAATAAATGCTGGTGTGTACCCTTTCAAATAACTTTTTGAGAGTTACACATTCCTCATGGAAGTTTCACATCATTATTAATAAACTTACAACACTAAAGTAAGTTACATCACATTAAAAAAAATATGTCTAATCAAATTTTAAAAAACTACGACTGGCTCAAATACACACACTCTCACACAAAACTACAGAGATAATAGATATTCAAAGATTACGAGAAAATGAATAAAATCAACAATGGCAGTCGTCGTCAGGAACTCTTTCTGTGTTTTATCATAGAAAGAAGTCTCTTTGTGTTGGCTTCTGTCGCTGCCCAACATAACGTGATGACTCTTTTTCTGTGTTTATAGCGTAGAAAATTTCCTCTTTTGTTGGGTGAATGCCAGTGAAATGGTATATTTCTAGGAATTGACCCAGAAATAGCAACATCTTGAGGCGAACACCAGGGATGAGAAAACAACCAAAAGAGCATCAAAATATTTAAGAAATGGTTTGTTTGCATTATTTTTTTTAAGCAGAGAGGGTTTAATATATTATTTCCCCAATAATCAAAACCGCCCAAAACTTCAAAAACGTTTTTTTTTATATGGCAGTATACTTATACTTGTTTAAGTTTTAAATTGGGTTCTAAACTTTTTTAATTCTTCTAAGCAATTGTTCTGAGAATATGTTATATTTTTTTGAAAATGTATTTATTTTTCTCATACGTTTGAACATCTATATTTGATATCCAAACTATCAACTAAAACTCATTATTATTCAGATTTCTTAAAATATTTCCAGTTTTATAGATTAGTTTAATCCCTGGATGCATTCATAATATTTAATCGCGTTATGTGCAAAAAAAAAAGGACAATAATATAATGAATAAAATATTTCTAATTAGATAATTTACAAAAATTGTAATAGATATCATTGTTGAAAATATACATTTTAAAATCTAACTTGCAACATACAAAACATTTAAATTACTCTCATATATGATAAAAAGATTTTTTAAAATATAAATTTAAGCAAATAGATAACACATTTAATGACATTCATTGGTGTGAATGACAGAATCTAAAATATTAAGATATATTTTTTATCTTAAATATACAAAGAACATTTAAATTAAGACACATTATATATAAAACACTGATATAGAAAATTATGATTTCACTATTAAAATACTGAAAGGATATTAAACATATTGTAACCAGTTGGATTACATAACACACACTAATATAGTGTATGTGCATATATATATATATATATGTGTGTGTGTGTGTAAAATAAAGGAAAAGTAGAAATAAACACAGGATAAATTTTTGTAGATATTTTTTTATATTTCCTAAAAGAAAATAATAAGTAAAGGGTTAAATAAGTCTGGGTTTAAAGTAAAATTTCATTGTGAAATAAGTATTTTAAAAAGGTTTGATAAATAATATTTGTAATTGTGATTTTGAAATTAACAAAAAAAAAGCATGATTTATTTTTTTAAATCTTTTAATTAATACTTGTATAAAGTATCTTTTTTAATTAATGCTTATTTGCATTTCTATCACCTAGTTAATAATCTTTGTAGATGAAAAATTCTAAAGGATTATCACATCTTTGGTCAAATTCCAATGATTAAAGTAAAAACATGAATATCACCCTTTGATAGAAATTTCCAGCTTGTTTTCAAATGGATTATACAGATTGAAAACAGCCACTGTGTTTTTGTCACCTGACCTAACCAAGGTTATAAAAGACTGATAAAATGAATATCAGTCAGTCTGGGTAATGATTATTGAAGAGAGCAGTCTGGATAATAATTTTTGTAAGAATAGTCAGCTGAAAAGTTGTTTACAATATTTTGTTGGATGAAGTGCAGCAATTAGTTTTAGCTGCCCATAGAATTTACAGAATGGCTACCATAAACTGATGTAGCTGAAGGTAAGATAGTAGACTGTTTTCCTTAGCAGGAGTTTGAATTCACATGGAGAAAATGACCCACTTCTTTGTGCTGAAATTCATAGCCTTAAATGTGGAGAAGACAGTTTCTGGCCTGTCAAACCAAGATAGCTGCTTGCCTGGAATAATTCTAGATAGAAAGAGATCAAATCAAGATTTTACATGGATTGCATACTTTTACCTGATGATGACAACAAACATGGATTATATTTTTCTAATGGACCAAAAGAACCAGCTTGCTAAATAAATAATTATATATATGCTGACTATCTAAAGGCAGAGAAGCCCAGATAAACATATATACAGCGGTGGTGAGTACAGTTTTATATAATAATGAAATTTTAAATAATTTCTTTAGTAAAATTACATTTTGAAAGTGATGCATGGATTTGTACTTTTTATGTTTATGATGGGTGTGTAGTTGAGCAGGACTGCCTGGATGCAATGCGTTCATGATGCTCCGAAGTATAGGCTCGACACTGTCTAGACCTAGATGTTGAGCTCCCAGAGTAGTCCAGCAGTATATATATGTAGGCCTCATGAATAGGCCTTGGTCTCATGAAGACCTCATCATAGCCCTTAAGTCTCACAGAGATGAGCAGGGATGGCTCAATACCTTTTATATTTTTTTTCTGGATACTACTCTTTGAGGATGATCTGTCTAGGTACTTAGAAGGGGCAGTGCTTAAAACTGAGGTATTTACTCGTGACGTCATGGAGCTTTGTGTACTGATAATCCAGCTTGGCTATCTGCTTATCATGGCATGGGGAGCTGCAGTTCACATATTCACTTTTGCTATCTCACCTTGCCTACTTCTTCAGTAATAACTCACAAAGCAGAAAGACGTCTTAAAATTAATATATATATATTTTATTCTATAAAACAATATTAGTTTAAAATCGTTTATTAAAGAAGAAAAACTGTTTAAAGTTATATTTATAATTTAGAAGAAAAAAGTACAAAGTTATAATTAATAGTCAAGAAAAAGATTTCCAAAAATCTTTTGGACTAGAAAAAAAAGACATTAAAAGAATATATACTTTTACTATTGAATTGATAAAGAAAAATATGACATTATTGTAACAAGTTGAAATAGATAGAAGTCAGTGTGTATGTATACACGCACACTCATATATGTAAAATTTTAATTTTTTTTTTGATTAAATGTCAATTCATTTCTTTTTGCATGTCTGTGCACATATATATGTAAACCATGGTAATAACATGAATTGTAACTTGTAATTTTGTAAATTAATGTAACAATTTAAATTTTAAATAGTAATTATGTAAATCACAAATGTAATAATTATTTTATGTTTAATTGAAATGTCTTCATCATATGTTATAAAATGCACGTCTGTGTATGGATATATATATATATATTGTGTTTATAGAAACTAATTAAGAAATAATGCAGTTAATGTAATAATTTGAATTTTGTAGTAATCTTGTAAATTTATCATTCAAAATCAGAACCCTTATAAGACCTAAGTTTGTTTTTATTGTTATTAACAAACTTATTTAATTGTTAAAATTGTTTTCATCATCTCTTGGTCAAATACAGTAATAGATCTTGTGTTCTCTGAGCTAGATCCATGCACGGGATGAATGTATAAATGAGGATGTGTAATTAGTGCTTTTGGGGCATCCAGAGATGATCAATCATCATCTTGGTTGGCGCAAAAGAGGATACTCTTTAAAACCCATGCACTATATTTTATTTTAGTTCAGTCTTGTTAAAAATTTAAGTTTATAGTTGGCCAGTACGAGTGGCCAGAGCATTGATGATGATCAGCATGTTTTAATGTCCCAGCATTATTGTTTTGATTTCTGATTATTGTGTATTCTAATGGATGGGCACTAAGCTGGTGCATCCAAGTTATGTTTAAATAATTGCTCAAGCTGGCAAAGGCTCAATAGTTAGCCTTGTCTACAGAAGACCCATTTCCAATCCAGTCACAAGGTTGACTGTTGATTTATATTTTTTATTGTTCAAATCCAGTCACAAGATTGACTGTTGATGTATTGTACTGATTTATTTATTCACATCAATGATGATGATGGGTGGTTATTTTTCTCGAGTATTTACTCATACTTACTTTGATTTATGATAATGCTGGTTGATATATGATTGATGTATATTTTAGTTGCTCTTCTGAGTTAGCTGGCTGATCTCTCAATGATCTCAGAAATCTCTAATCTCATGCTCTTATAAATTAAATATATATATACTTTGTAAAATTATTGATATTTGTATTTATACTTTGAAATGGGGTTGGTGATGATTTTGCCATCACCCCAGTTCAACCCACTTCCCATCCACTTCTGGATACCCCATCCCATTACAATATACTATCAAAAAATGAACAATAGGCAGAACATTGAAATCTATTTTAATAAATAAAAAAGCATTGACTACAGACTTAACAAACCAGTAAAACTTATTAACATATCCTAACTATTACATAATATTTACTTCATGATATACATATTCAAAATATTCAACCTTGAAATTATGGTGGTAATGTAAATAGATACTATATCAAGTTAAAGGCAATTTAGAGATATGAAAGAATATAAATATTAAAACATTTTTTATACAACAGAATTTTGAATTGAATTAAATTAAAAAGTGACAAGCAAAAGGCAAACTATCACTGATAATAATCAAATGTTATCATAGTACTTTAATGTCTTATTACTCCACTTTCTTTGGAAAGAGAAAATACACACATAAAAAAAGAATAAATGGTTATTTTAAAAAAAAATTAAAATGTATAAACATTAAATTAATTAAGCACATATATAAATAGTTTCATTATGTATGCTGTTGCTTGTTACTACTATGGTAAATTTAAAAATTTATCTAGATCTAACTTTATTTTGGGTAAATTAAATAATCTCACTTGAAAAAAAATCTCAAACTACAATAATAATAAAACAATCATATACACAGAAGAACCTGAAAATTATATTATATTTTTTAGTCATAAAATATGGACACCCACACATATTGTTGCCATTTATTATTATTACTATGGGAGTGACATTTTATTTGGAATATATTTGCTATCATCTGGATAGAAAATATTTTTCCATAGTTGCTATAAAGTTAGTGGCATAATTTAGCAATAGCTGCACTTCTCTATCTAAATAATAGCAAGTGAGATTCACAAAAGTTTTGATACTATAATAGGTGCACTAATAAGAAAAAATCAGGTTTACAGATGAATTAAAATCTTCTGTTTGTGAAACTTCTTATATAAAGCTAACCTGTAAACGTTGGAACTCTCTATTTCTTTCCATTAATTTTTCTGAGCATTCCATATATTTTTTTTTGCTTGCTTCTAATTCTTTCTTTCGAGCTACATTTATAAATATATAAAAAATATATTGTTTCTCAATAGGTAATATTAAGTAATATCAATTACATTTTTTATTATTTAAAAAATATTCCCTTATAATTTATATCAAACTCTAATTACATTTAAACTATATTTATACTCTTTCATAAAATTTTCATCTCATTATATTTTAAAAACTAAGTTAGCAAGAAATTTAAGATATTTTTGTTTCACTTTGAATAAAATCTAATTTTAATAAGCTCTTTAATAAAATAATAGAGAAGTGAAATCAAAATCTAAAGTTTCTGGATCAAAACTTGATTTATTTTTTTCTGGTGATTGAAAAATACATGATCTCATGGACAGCTAAAAATTTGATTATTTTTTTATGTAAAAATATTATTAAAATGTTTAATGCAAATCAATAAAGCATATAAAACTTAAGCCAATGAAATAGCTGTTTATTTTAATTTCATGAAAAGAAAATGATCTCAGATAATATTCTATAAAATGATAGTTTAGACAATATATTCCAATATTGTAAATACTTGCCTGCTTTATGACAAATTGGATAATGACAGTCATTAAAATAATTATACTTATAAGTAGACCTTGAAACAAAATTTTAAATAAAATCTTTGTAGAACAATAATTTATTGTGTATTAAATATGAAAACAGACATGAAAAAGGAAAAACGGAAATTTAAAGTGCAAGGTCATTTCAGAAAACTAAAATTGTTATTGAATTGTATCTGAGCATTGCCAAAATGGTCTGATAAATTTTAAAAAATGATAAAGGTACAAAAACAAAACAGATGTTTTAAAATTAATAATTTAATGATAATGTATAATATATTGTGAGGGTAGATTAAAACCACATCCTCATCAATCTTTGGCCACCCAAAACATTACAGTATGCTTTAAAGTAAAATGTTCATCTCATGGAACAATTAGTTTTGAGAACAGATTATCTTCAACATATGGAGAAGTACATACAAATAGTCATTTAAACATATATATTTTTTTAAATGCTTTCTTACACAACTTAAAATTAAATCATGTATAGACAAATCGCAAATATAAACATATACGAAGTTAATCAAAGTTCAATTATGGAATAAACACTAAAAGGTTATATTACATATATATGTGTGTGTGTGTGTGATAACTGTCATTTTGTGTAGAATGTGTTGAATATCACTAAATAACTTAAAAGGATGACATAAACAATGACAGCTTTAACATAATTACGATCAAAGGTCAGATGCAATACCAAGCAACACAAGTGAGAATGAAATAATAGTGCATGACTTAACTGTTCATTATTTAGATTGCTATGAAAATAATGCTCCATTAAAAAGGACAAGAATTTTCAAACACAGAACGAAAATATTTATTCAGAGTTTTTAATTATTGGAAAGTAAACTTAACTCTAAACTCTAAGAACTAAAATTAGCAGCTTTGCTAATTTTATGCTGTAAACAAATAAGTATAAATGCCTGGGAGGACTGTTTAAAAACTAATTTGAAATTCATCAAAAAAAAAGAGAAAAGTTAGAATCGGGCATTTGTTTTGAACGAGAATTTGAAGAACAAATATATTTGTAGTCAGCATGATCAACATCAGGATAGATGTTTTCTTTTTGGCAAGATAAGGAAAGTATTCCATCCAAATGCAAACTGTAATCAAAGTCAAATTTTATGTCAAAGCGTTGACTGGGAAGCAAGCCTGGGCCAGCTGCATGGAAGGCAAATTTTATATGTGAAAATAGCAGAATGACATCTGGCTAGAGCAACTGATTGCCATGTGATGACAGCATTGACCCTATAGCCATGAAGATCTGATAACTGGATGCCTGTATTAAAGCACCTGACCTTTTTATTTTGGACTGCATGAGATGTTTACGCAAAGTAGTGAAAGAAAAAAAAGAAATCTAGGCCAGAAAGGCAGAATTACTTGGGATGACTCACAAAACAGCGGTGATAAATGTCTCATACTTGTGAAGAAGATGTGCGAACTATAAATGAGAAGGACTACACATTGACTCATAAAGCCCATTTATTGATTCATAAAATATTCTTGAAATGTCTTTTTTTTGTGTCATGCATAATCAATATTTTTTTAATGTATTGTTAATGTGTTTTCTATTTTATTATTTCATTCTTACTTGTGAGAGCAACAAATGTTTTGGCCCAACACTTTGATAGACTCCAACTTGATAGCGTATGAGGAGAGCAGGGGAGAGGAGGTTCAATTTAATCAGAGTTATTTGTTTTTTTCTTTTAAATAAAATCTAGATCTGATTTTTGCCTCAACTGTTTGACTTTTAATCACTGCTATACGTTTAAAGTCAAAAAAGATAAAGATTTTTTCTTTTTTAAAAAATTAATGACATACACTTGATATAACAAAATTCAATTGTGTTAATCATTAAACTAATAGTAGTACTTAAATGTCCTTTTGGTGAAAATGATTAACTCTCTGTGCAAATGTACTATACTGTCATATATGTATACAGTTCAATATTTGTTTATTTCATTATGTTTATACTTTTTTTTTGCTTAAAGATATCTATGATATGATTATCTATCATTGGGATACATACAATAATTACTTTCTTATACACTCTGAATATAAAAGTGTCCCTAAAGTGACTATACACTGCAAATTCTAACATCAATTGCCATAGCAATTTTAAAACATACATTGACTTTACCTACACTGTGGAACATAAACATGATATCTTCATGAGGGAGAGGCTTCTCAGAGCCACAACTACTATAATAGGAAATAAGCAATGGCATAGTCTAAAACATCTCTGGGATAAATATATGTGTGGACATGATTCTAATACATGGAAATTGGAATATAAACCAAAGAAAATCCTATCTAAGGATCCGGCTATGCTAGCTAAGTACAAAAGATAATAATATAATATAGGAACAAAATCCTCTCATGAAAAATACCTAACATTGGGGAGAGAAATTCTCAATCCTCCAATGTACAATGTAATTAGAATACAACAATAATAAAGTCAAATGCATCCCACAACTATAAAAACAGGAATAACATCTATCCTTGGCACAACCATGGCAAGATAAAAATATCACTTAACAAGAGAAATAATTATTTGTCTCTAAAAATTCTTACATTGAATAATGTACAAAACCAACAAATAAATACAAGTTAAAGTGACTTTAAAAATACTTTAAATAGCATAATAAATTTTGCAAATGATAAGATATACACATATATAAATAATAGCAGTATAATATTTGGAAAATAAGGTGAATATAAATGGAAAAATTCTAAATAAATCAAAATTTATGTAAATTTGAAGCCGATAGAAAGACCAACATCGCAATTTATATAAATGATTTGCTTAGTGTAGGTGTCAGCTACAGATCAATTGCAAAGAAAATTAAGCAATTTCACAGTAAACTAATAGCTAACCACAAAAATAAGGATAAGCCTCAAATTACACTCCCTTATATTCCCAAAGTATCACAACAGATAATAAAGACTCTAACTGGGGAATTTAAGGTTGGTTTTCGTACTCCCCCTAATTCTAACAGACTCATTAATAATTCAAAGGATAGAATAGACCCATCTCAAACACCCCAGGTGACCTACAGCATGTCATGTCCACAGGCCGGATGCAAAGCCATATACTATGGGGAAACTAAGGCCACTGTTTACAACAGAGCTGCTCAACACTTGTATACCTATAGAAGAGCAAAAAAGAACAGCGATAACTTTTCAATATTTCTGGAACATGAAAAGCAGACTGGCCATGTGTTCGAACCAGGAAACCCCAGGATTGTATGCCCTGAAACCAACGACTGTAAAAGAAAGATCAAAGAGGCGTACTTTATTGTTTGCGACAACAATTCTATCAATAGACACGACACGTGTTTTTCCATTTCAAAAAAATGGTCAAACTGATTTGCATTTACATTTGCATATTTGTTATTTAATAACACTATGTAAAGATTTATTACGTTCATCGGCCATGAATATGAGGGCAAACCTCGAAAGCGCTTGGCCCATTTAATAGTTTTATGCAAACTTTGTTTTGTTTATTTGGAAGCTTCTTCGTCAGCGAGTAAATCGTTTTTAGGCTAAATATAATAAAGATAAAATATATCTTTTTAATAACCTCATCATAAAAATTTACTATATTAGTTAAAACTTTTGTGAGCTTCTGATAAATACCAGATACTATCTGTTTACCCATAAATAGATATAAACTGCATATTAATAAAATAAGACTAGTGAATATAAAGAAATCAATATTTTCTTTACCTAGACATGTATATCAAAATAATTTACCTTAAGCTCAACATAAAAATATAAGGCACAAATTTTACTTTAACCAACATAAGAATAAAATGTTAAAATTTTACCATATAATTCTTAACACTTTTGCATAATAATAAAATAAATATATATATTTTTAAACACTAATAGTTCTTTAGCCAACCTCCTCTGCATTGAGTTACTTGATGCAGGAAATGTATTCTGGATGGTGAATCATTTTAACAGTGATACATCCATAATTTTTTAACTTTTAAAATAACACAAACTGTTATGACCTTCCTGGATAAAATTACATGCACATTAACAACACTTAAGTCATTACTGCAACAGATTTGAATCTCTTTCATTCACTTAGGTGCTTATTTTTATAAAGTTCACTATAGCTTGTTTTCTCACATTTATTCAAGCAAAAGATATATTATTAAGGATATTTTTTTCACACTTCTACAGATATATTTTGGAAATAAAACTTCCTTTATTTCAAAAGAGCATATATTATCATTTAAAATTATCACTTTATTCACTTGAAGGTAAAAGTTAATGAGAGTAATTAATAAATCATTTTTTCTTCAAAAAAGTAGCTTGAACAGCTTTCACATTAAATAACATAGTTAAAATTAAGTCGCTTTTTTATTATCGTTCTTCATTTGAAGTAATATTTTTCAAATTCTTCATAACAATGCATATGCTCATTCTACATTAGAAATATTTTTCTTTGAACATTATTATAAAATAATACTCCTAATCTTTAGCTTTTCATATCATTTAATTTGTTTTCACCAATCATTTATTAATTCCATATATTTTTTTCCATCTGCTTTTATTGGTTATGAAAGTTTTATATATGTGAGTATATAAGTATGTGTGTGATTATGCATGTGTGAGTATATGTGAACACAGATTTAAATATTGAAATACATATTAAAGGTTTTTATAAATTCATATTTTCTGTGTAAAAAGGTCTCTTTTTTATTATTTAAGTCTAATTTTTTAAAAGTATTAAAAAAAAGAGAGAACTGGTCAATATCAAAAAATAAAGTTCAATTCTAAAGATCTAAATCTAGTACTAAAATTGAGAGAGAAAGAAAGTCAATTTCAAGATAACTTCAGTGTTAAAAAAGGAAAGGAGGGGGAAAAAATTCATTATTAGGCAATTTAAGTTAAAAGAAATTGCTGGTTAGTTTAGACCACCAAAGAATAAATTTTCAATGATCAGAAAATGTTATCCTGCTGTACAGATAAAAACATTTCCAGATAATCAGGTGGACATGCAGCTGTAGATATTTCAGTAGATAAAATTGCTATGATATCACTGAAGCCCACATATATATTTAAAAAAAGAGAGATTGGGAATTATTAAAAAAAATATTGCTTCTTATAACCAAATCAGCAGAGAAATTTTTTATTATATATATTGGAGGAGATTCTACAACAAAATGCAGTACTAGAATCAATCTATTTTTGTTAGATGGTCTGTGGGACTGCCAAGATGGCTAGCACATCTAAACTTTAAATAGAGATGCCAATTAGCACACTATGGCTGATCTCCAAAGACCAAAAATGACTCTAGCCTTGTTGTTGCTTTGCATCTCCTATTGATGAATTCAAATAAAATACAAAGTAAAATGCAAGAAGTATGCATGAAGAAAAAATATCCATTTATCTATTGACATATTTATACGCAGAGCAGAAAGAAAGAAGAGAAAAAGAAGGAAATGAACCCATTACAATACTAGGGAAAAGTGTCTCTAAGGAAATGCAGACTGTAAAATGACTATTGTTGTCCAGGACACCTGTTAGCATCATCACTGTAGTAAAATAAAAGAAAAATTACAATTCTGAGCTTAAAAAGGAACTTTTCCAGTTAATCTGCTTTAATATATATATACATATGTCAAATAATAGGGTGTGGTTGAATTTAAATTTCTAATATTGAACAAATGTTACTTTGAATAAAATTCACTAAACTAACTGAAATGGTTTCTACATAAGAAATAGAAAAAGCGCTTGATAATTTTAACATTTTTTATAAATCTATTTTTTTTTTCTCTCTCCCCAAAACATTTAAATAAGCATAAGTTGTTAAAAAGGTGAGTTTTCAATAATGATGAATATTGACTATATATCAATATATTGTAACCAGTTGGAGTACATGGTCCATAGTAACATAGCTGTGGGTATGCATATATATAAAGTAAAGTAAAGGTAGAAATAAATAGACAAAAATTATTGTAGATATTTTCTACATTTCCTAGAATAAAAAAAATAGTAAAAAATTAAACAACTCTGGCATTGAAAATAAAATTTTATTATAAATTAAAATAGTTTAAAAAGGTCTAATAAATATTTTTATTGAATTCTGATTTTGAATTTAAAAACAAGAATGGTATTTTTGAAATCTTTTAATTAATTGTTAAATTTCTATTATTTATTTTTAAAAATCTTTATAGATTATAAAATTTCAAAGGATTAGAGTTAATTAAAATAAACTTTTTCCAATCATACTTTTGATAAAATTTCAAACTTGTTTCCAAAAGGATTAGGTAGATTGAAAACAGGCTGCAATATGTTTTATCACTTCAGCAATCTATTTATAAAAGGGCTAATAAAGATTATTTTAGTTTGGCTTGTAGATTTTGTAAGAACAGGCCAAAAGAGTCTGCTATTAAGTTGACTAATAGTTAGCTGAAAGTTTGATTAATAATATTTTTGAAAAGCAGTGGCCAAATTGGCCAGTTGCAAAGTATGGTTTTCAGTCTGGTTATATTTTTGAGAAGCAGTTGGCTAATATCTAGTTGCAGAGCTGTATGGTTATACAAAAAGAGCTTTCATGGAGATCTAAGGTAGGACGAGCCCAGCAGCTGCCCTGTAGTTTATTATGGAGTTTTGATTCAACTGAAGTTCATGTCAATTTCTAGTAGATCAATTCCGCTGCACAAATGTGGACAAGACAACTGCTTGCCTGGAACAATTCTGGACACAAGATAGCTTCTGAAATGCCAATAAACCTGATTCTTTGTCTGATGATGACAATCTTGGATTATAATTTCTTGATGGACCAAATACCATGTTTGCCAAGAGAACCATCAGTTGATGAAGTAGTTATATGTATGCATTGCATAGCATATATAATGTGAGTTGTTTTAAATAATTCATTTTTAAAAATGGCATTCTAAAAAGTGAGATATATAATATAGAATGATTTTGTTTAAAGACATTTGTGGAGAAAATAAAATAACATTTTGAGACTTATATATAATTAAAAACAACCTGTGATCATGAGACATTTATAGAAGAATATTATTTTAAAATCTATTTGTTAAAAAATAACACAAATAAAATTTTGATTGAATGAAATGATTGAATTTATTGACCAAAAAAAATCTTTTTAGATCAATTTAAAGATGATTCTAAAAGCATTATAATTAATTAAGAATAACCTGATTTTAAAAAAAAGAATTTTTCTAACCTGTCAAAAAACTGATTTTTTTTTAAAAAGAAAAAAAAACCCTTTATTAATAAAGCTGTGACATTTATGTACTGTATATTCAGAATGAAATTAATCATGGAAAGTTTTAATAATTTTATTTTGATAAATTCAAGTATGATAGATTAATTTCATTTATATGTTAAATCAATTGCACCACACATATGTAACGCACTTCTATATATGTGTTTAAGTAAACCTAGCATAGGTATTTGTATTATTAAAAATATAAGTTAAAAAGTTTAATCATGTATTATTGTAGGACAATTTAAATATGTTCAGAAATTACATGCACACATGTATGTGTGCATATATATATATATATATCAATGAATGTCAAGCAGATACATATCTAAGTTTTAGTCATTTATTTTATTATTAAATGTCAATTCAAATATGCTAAGCCATATGTCTGTCTGCTGTCTCATTTTAAATAAACCTATTGGAACATATATGTAAATCAATGTAATAACTTGAATTTTGTAAATCACATACATGTTAATCACAATGTGATAATTTTTTATTATATGTTAATCAAAATCAGAAAGCTTAATTGATATGTACATAGCCTTATTCTAGAGAACTTAATATCATTTTTTGATTGTTATTAATAAACATGAATTCAATTGTTAAAATTATATTAAATCATTTCTTGGTCACCATAAAAATTATAGAGCTTGTGTTATTCTGAGATAGATTCATGCACAATAGTCTGATATATTAAATGGGGATGTATTTTTAGTTCAAGGGCATTCCAGTATGACATTGTCCTGGTTTTGACATGAGGATTATATTCTTCAAAGTCCTTGCATGACATTTTATTTAGTTTAGTCTATTAGAAATTAAATTTATAATTGGTCAATACATTAATGGTACTAAGTGGCCAGAGCTTTGATGATGATTAGCATGTTTTAAATGTCCCAGCATTACTGTTTCTGATTTTTATGTATTTTTTATGGATGAGCACTTAAGTTGGCGCATCCAAATTATGTTTAAATAATTGCCCAAGCTGGAAAATGATCAATAGTTAGCCTGGTGCACAGGAGACCCATTTCAAATCCAGCCACAAGATGGATTATTGATTTATTTATTTGATTGTTGATCATTCACAATGATGAATGGTTATTTTGAGGATAACTTACTTTTGCTGCTTTATTTAGTTAATTATACTTTTAGTTGCTCTAAGGAGTTAACTAATCTAGCTGACTGATCTTAGAGAGATTTCATGATCTCATGATCTCTTATGTAAGATAAAACATTGCTTATATAATTTGGGATATTAAATCTTATAACTTAAATATGATACTTGTTTGAAAATTTTATATTTTGAACTGGGTTTGATGATGATTTGCCATCACGCCAGGAATGACCACCAAGATACCCCATTCTGTTACAATATATATATATAGTTTTATTATGTATTCATAGAATGTTATTTTCTTTTTGTTTATTAATAGCTCAATTAAGCTCTTAATTGATATGTGTGGTAAGAGAAAAATATTTAAAATCTCTATCTAGAACATTCCTATACTCAGACCATTTGGTTTATGAGGTGAGCCAAAAGCTTGAAACCAATTGGTCTGGGGATGGAAATGTTCTAGATAGAGATTTTAAATATTTTTTTACCACACTTATCAATTAAGAGCTTGTTTGAGCTATTAGTATGCTCTTTATATTACATTATTATATGTTTAATTTCCTTTTTGAAAATCGAGATAAAATTCATTGTTATCCACTAAATTTATTAGATGTGAAATGTGGTATAATAACCGTGTCCCAAATACACAAATATAATAGTAAACCTTTTACAAATGTAACTTGAACAATGTTTAGTTTTATACATTTCACTGACTTATAATGTTTGGTTATTAGATAAATAATGATAATCCAGTAAAATATATATTTTCAAAATTTTCATTAATCTATGCTGTTATGTTTAATGCACAACTAATACATTTTTTTAGTATACTGTTTATAATAAATGTATATATTTTATTGTTAACAAACACGCACCATCATCTTACTCCTATATATAAATTTGTATATGCTCCATTAAACTTCTGACTCATAATTTACATTAAACCAAAATTGAATACCTCTAGTGCTATCTATTGTAAGGTGAATAATCAGTGGTTACCAAATCCTAATGTAATTTATACTTTATTCCTAGATAAGTTTTGATTTTCTCAGTGATTACTTGGGATAACTGATTTCTGCCTTTAACGTTTTTTAGTATCTAGATTAAAAAATTTATGAACTCCCAATCAATAAACTATTACTTAAAATTAAAAAAAAAAATCTTGAAAAATTTTAACATGAAACATCGAAGTTTTGATTTTATCAATGATTACTTGGGATAACTGATTTCTGCCTTTAACGTTTTTTTTAGTATCTAGATTAAAAAATTTATGAACTCCCAATCAATAAACTATTACTTAAAATTAAAAAAAAAAATCTTGAAAAATTTTAACTTGAAACATCCTGCATGTACTCTTTCATAAATCTGACATTAAGTCATTGATTAAATATTTTAATAACTTCAATTGTATTCTAGCTTTGGTCACTTTTTCCCTTGGCAAATAAGTTTAAAAAATCAAATGATACTGTATTAGTATTAATGTTACCCAGTCAAAAACAGATTAAATGTATATAACTGTACAAAGAGATAGCTTGGTTTCAAAATCTTAGGAATTTTTGAATTTCAGATTCTTAGGTTGATAGTAAAAAAGGAGTTATAAGTTGCTTCCAGATGCAATGCTATACTATCTCAAATCTTCATAAAGTCAAAACTAGTCTGGGAATGGAAATAAAATTGGTTCCACTAATTTCTCATGCTTGCAATAAATATCATTAAAGAAATGAGGGGAAATCTGTTTATTATAGCAAATTGAAAGAATTAAGTAATGTTATGTTTATATAACAAAAGTTCCAAGCAATAATCATACATTTTAAAAATTTTATATTACATATACACTGTTAAACATATCATATTTATGTCTGCAAGAAACTTTGAAAATGCAAAAATATCTAAATTATAACTTTAAAATCTAAATTAGAAATTTTTAAAAAAGAAAAAATATAAAAAAATACCTGAAAGCTCATTCTGACTTTTATTAAGAATGTTTTCACAATATTGTTCAAGTATAGAATTCCTTTGCTTAGTTTTATTTACTAAATACTCTAAGTATGTATTTTCTTGATGAACCTTCCAAAATTACATATATATACAAATACATATCTTTTAAAAATAATAAATATATATATATATATTTATACACAAATATATATATATATATGTGTGTGTGTGTTATCTATTTATCTTTCTAAACATATTGATATATATATAATTAAAATAGATTATTTTATTAATGACAAATAAATGAGATACATGCAATTGAAATATTATGATGTATATAATAAACTGAAGTAATAGAAACTCTTCATAGTGCAAGCTTCATTCATTTAGTTGCTATGTATGATGTAAAAATTGAACAAATCCTTGTATGACCCTTGTCTTTTGAGGATAACCTCCTTGAAAACTGACTAGATAATATCTGATGACCAAATCAACAAACCAACAAACTAATATTGTTTTATATTAGTACTGAAAAACAATTTGAACATAAAATTTAAATAACAAAGCTCATTTCAATCAGCTAAATAATGATCAAGAACTACTTAAACTTAATTTTTCATAACTAACTTGAATGAATAATAGTGCTAACATGTAAGTAAATAACCATGTGATCATGAATATATGCAATAAATCTGTGCAATGTAAACTCTTCATACCAATTTCAATTAATTCAACCATTTATATAAGATAAATTGCATTAATTGTTTAATTATAATTATGCACTCTTTCGCATATGTTAGTAAAGCTGTGGTTATTTAATCTTTAAGATTTTATAAGCTTATACTCATAGCTTTAAAAATGATAACTCTGTTATAAGTTGTTATTCATTTATGGAAATGTATTTGAATGTTTAACTAGTCCATTGTTTGGAGAGAGCAAAGCAAGCTTCTCTTCTGTTAATGGTGCTGAGGTCATTTGCAATACAATAAGCCTCTTTAATCTTTCTTTTGCCATCATTCTTCTCTATGCAAATGATTTGGGCAGTGGTGAGTTCAAATGAGTGGTTGTTTGATGCTCCAAGAATATCAATGTTCTTTCACTTTTGTTTTTTGCTCTGTTGTATGTAAGTTGTGTGTCCTGTAAACATCTAGAAATATCTGTAATTAACAATAAGATAGAATATATTTTGTATCATTTTCATATTCTAATCAAAATCAGAATGCTGAATTTATATTTTAGCATACTTAGCAGACCTTAATGTAATTTTATTGTTGTTGTTATTAATAAATTTCTAATTTATTAAGTTATTCCAGTGAATTTATTTAATCCTAGAATAGATTTGACATATTGTAAATGTATTATCTCTTGCTCACAGTAACAGCTATAAAGCTCTTGTTCTCTGAGCTGGATTCATGCATAATGGTCTTTTATATGGATGGGATTTATATTTAGTGTTGTGGACATCTAGATAATTATGATGATCCTGGTTGGTGCAAAGAGATATACTTTAATGTCCATACACTACATTTAATTTTATTTATTTAGAAATTAAGTTTATGGTTGACCAGTACAATAATGGTACAAAGTGGCCAGAGTAATGATGATGGTCAGAATGAGTTAGTATCTCAGCATTATTTTTACTGTAGTATTCTGTTGGATTAACACTTAAGTAGGTGTATCCAGATAATTATTGTTTGCAATCCTTCCTTAAGTTTAGCAGTGGCTAAATAATTAGCCTGATCTATAGTGGATCCATTTCAAATATTGTCATAAAGTTGACTGTTGATTTATTTTTTATTGTTGATCATTCATGATGATGAATAATTATTACTTTTATGTAATGCTGGATAAACTTATCATTATTCTTTGCTTTCGCTGATCTCTCAGACTTATTATATTCATTTATTCACTTTTATATTTAATTTTATATTTAATTAGATTAGCCTTGGACTTGATGATGATGAGTGCCATCACCTCAGTTTCACTCCAGAGTTCATACTGGTACAGTGTAAAAAAGTTAGAAAGTCAAATAATTTTTGTCTCTCTAGTTTTTCCAAAGCATTTACTTTATGTGGTACTAATTGATGATTATTTTTTCAAGTTGAATCTATTAAAAAACATTACAATCATAAATATTTATTTCTGTTAATTAAAATATAATCCGATTCTCCTGTTCTTTTTTTTTCAAAGAAAGAATTTATAATATATGATTTTTCCTTTTTACAAATTCCATAAACCTGTGACTCTCATTATTGTTATCCTTAGCTAATTTAACCCAAAGCTTTTTCATATTTCAATTGTAGTGTTAAAGACTTTCATGATAACTTTAAAATTTGGTATAATCAAAAGCATTTTGTTATTTCTATATAAAAATTCGGTGCTGATATAGTACGCGCTCGGCGGCCATTTTGAATTTGGAAACACCCAAAAACACTGCTGGCACATGCAAGCGATAAATGTCATCGACTAGAAACACTCATTTTTCAAAAACGTAAAACGCCTGAGGCACTGCAATTAAAAAAGATGGTGGGGAGGGACTACACTTAAAAAAATGGCAGGAAAACGTCACATTAAATAGCCTAAGGTGCTACTACCCAAAAAAAGGGCGGGAAAAGAAAAAGAAGTGAAAATTAAAAAATACTTTAAAATAAACCAAAAACGCTAATTTATATATATATATAGTCATAATCAAACATTGCAATATTTACAAAAATCCGTTAAAATATAGCGATCACTAGAAAAATAATATAATGCTATAAATCAAACCTTACTTTAAAATAAACCAAAAACGCTAATTTATATATATATAGTCATAATCAAACATTGCAATATTTACAAAAATCCGTTAAAATATAGCGATCACTAGAAAAATAATATAATGCTATAAATCAAACCTTACTTTAAAATAAACCAAAAACGCTAATTTATATATATATAGTCATAATCAAACATTGCAATATTTACAAAAATCCGTTAAAATATAGCGATCACTAGAAAAATAATATAATGCTATAAATCAAACCTTACTTTAAAATAAACCAAAAACGCTAATTTATATATATAGTCATAATCAAACATTGCAATATTTACAAAAATCCGTTAAAATATAGCGATCACTAGAAAAATAATATAATGCTATAAATCAAACCTTACTTTGAAATAAACCAAAAACGCCAATTTATATATATAATCATAATCAAACATTACTTTAAAATAAACCAGAAAATGCTAATATATATAGTCATGATAATCAAATATTGCAATCGTAAATCTCAAAAGATTAACCCTATGTTAAAGCATTTTTTTAAAAAAAAATCGTAAATGGTATTTACAAAAACACTTAAAATATAGCGATCATTAGAAAAATAATAAATGCTATTTTAAAAATATCAGTCCGTCTATCAACCTATATACTAAATCAGTATTATAATTTTAAAAAACAATATTTAAAAACTATAATGCTATAAATCAAACATTGAGTTGTAGTCACATTGAATAGCCAAAGGTTATACTATGAAAAAAAGCGAAAAGAAAAAGAGATGAAAATTAAAAAATACTTTAAAATAAACCAAAAACGCTAATTTATATATATATAGTCATAATCAAACATTCAATATTTACAAAAATCCTTAAAATATACATCACTAGAAAAATAATATAATCTATAAATCAAACCTTACTTTAAAATAAACCAAAAAGTAATTTATATATATCATAATCAAACATCAATATTTACAAAAATCTGTTAAAATATAGCATCACTAGAAAAAATCAAACATTACTTTGAAATAAACCAAAAACGCCAATTTATATATATAATCATAATCAAACATTACTTAAAATAAACCAGAAAAGCTAATATACATAGTCATGATAATCAAATATTGCAATCGTAAATCTCAAAAGATTAACCCTATGTTAAAGCATTTTTTTTAAAAAAAAAATCGTAAATGGTATTTACAAAAACACGTTAAAATATAGCGATCATTAGAAAAATAATAAATGCTATTTTAAAAATATCAGTCCGGTCTATCAACGCTATATACTAAATCAGTATTATAATTTTAAAAAACAATATTTAAAAACTATAATGCTATAAATCAAACATTGAGTTGTAGCGTCACATTGAATAGCCAAAGGTTATACTATGGAAAAAAAAGGGCGGGAAAAGAAAAAGAGATGAAAATTAAAAAATACTTTAAAATAAACCAAAAACGCTAATTTATATATATATAGTCATAATCAAACATTGCAATAGCATTTATTTAAATAATTTTTTACTAATATTTTAATAATTTAAAAAAAATTACCAGCTCTCGATCGGATGGATGGTCGTCCGCTCAGGCTAAATTTGGTTCTTTCTAGATCTCTTCATTACTGCAATACCACAAAACATCAAATTATACTTTTAAGATTTAGGTTTATTATTTTAAAGAAGACACCAGTAAAATTAATTTATTCAGGAAATATCGCAGCTTGATATGGCCTCTTTCAAATTTATTTTTAAAACTGTGTACTTGGGTCTGACACAAGGTATCTATGACGTAAGATAATTTCCAAGAATTATAGTTCGGATTGTGCCTTTGTCTTATTAAGATAAAAGAAAGTGTTAAGTTAAACTTTCAAATTTAAAAAAAAACAACAACTGTAAAACAGCTAATGGACTTTTATGCTTCAAGCCTAACATCGTTATGTATATAATCTTATAATAATGTATTTTGATGTATAATATGTGCGCACATCTAATATATAAATATATTTATTTATATATTAGATGTGGAGCACATACACGTAAACATACGTTATTATACATCAAAGTACATTATTATAGGATTATACACGTGGTCTGGGATGGGTTTGAATTTGACAAACAGGCCTACTATGATACATAGAAGGTGAAACGGAATGATAGACAGAATTAGCAACAATAAGAAGTGTTAAAACTAAAATCTTACAAGTAATACATGTATCGGCACATATATATATATGAGTACAAGTTGTGATGTATAATATGTTACAGTGCGATTATATTTTGAAATCATTAATTTATTATAACCAAAACCCCAATTTTTTTATAATAAATTTTAACCCTCTTTGCATTTCATGACTAGTTAGGCTTGAGGCATAAAAGTCCATTAGAACTGTTTTACAGTTGTTGTTTTTTTTTTAAATTTGAAAGTCTAACTTAACACTTTCTTTTATCTTAGTAAGACAAAGCCCCCATCCCGAACTATAATTCTTGGAAATTATCTTACGTCATACATACCGACCCAAGTAGACAGTTTTAAAAATAAATTTGAAAGAGGCCATATCAAGCTGCGATATTTCCTGAATAAATTAATTTTACTGGTGTCTTCTTTAAAATAATAAACCTAAATCTTAAAAGTATAATTTGATGTTTTGTGGTATTGCAGTAATGAAGAGATCTAGAAAGAACCAAATTTAGCCTGAGCGGACGACCATCCATCCGATCGAGAGCTGGTAATTTTTTTTAAATTATTAAAATATTAGTAAAAAATTATTTAAATAAATGCTATTGCAATGTTTGATTATGACTATATATATATATAAATTAGCGTTTTTGGTTTATTTTAAAGTATTTTTTAATTTTCATCTCTTTTTCTTTTCCCGCTCTTTTTTTCCATAGTATAACCTTTGACTATTCAATGTGACATTACAACTCAATGTTTGATTTATAGCATTATAGTTTTTAAATATTGTTTTTTTAAATTATAATACTGATTTAGTATATAGCGTTGATAGACCGGACTGATATTTTTAAAATAGCATTTATTATTTTTCTAATGATCGCTATATTTTAACGTGTTTTTGTAAATACCATTTACGATTTTTTTTTTTAAAAAAATGCTTTAACATAGGGTTAATCTTTTGAGATTTACGATTGCAATATTTGATTATCATGACTATATATATTAGCGTTTTCTGGTTTATTTTAAAGTAATGTTTGATTATGATTATATATATAAATTGGCGTTTTTGGTTTATTTCAAAGTAATGTTTGATTTTTTTCTAGTGATGGCTATATTTTAACGGATTTTTGTAAATATTGCAATGTTTGATTATGACTATATATATAAATTAGCGTTTTTGGTTTCTTTTAAAGTAAGGTTTGATTTATAGCATTATATTATTTTTCTAGTGATTGCTATATTTTAACGGATTTTTGTAAATATTGCAATGTTTGATTATGACTATATATATATAAATTAGCGTTTTTGGTTTATTTTAAAGTATTTCTTAATTTTCATCTCTTTTTCTTTTCCCGCCCTTTTTTTTCCATAGTATAACCTTTGGCTATTCAATGTGACGCTACAACTCAATGTTTGATTTATAGCATTATAGTTTTTAAATATTGTTTTTTAAAATTATAATACTGATTTAGTATATAGCGTTGATAGACCGGACTGATATTTTTAAAATAGCATTTATTATTTTTCTAATGATCGCTATATTTTAATGTGTTTTTGTAAATACCATTTACGATTTTTTTTTAAAAAAAAAATGCTTTAACATAGGGTTAATCTTTTGAGATTTACGATTGCAATATTTGATTATCATGACTATATATATTAGCGTTTTCTGGTTTATTTTAAAGTAATGTTTGATTATGATTATATATATAAATTGGCATTTTTGGTTTATTTCAAAGTAAGGTTTGATTTATAGCATTATATTATTTTTCTAGTGATCGCTATATTTTAACGGATTTTTGTAAATATTGCAATGTTTGATTATGACTATATATATATAAATTAGCGTTTTTGGTTTATTTTAAAATAAGGTTTGATTTATAGCATTATATTATTTTTCTAGTGATCACTATATTTTAACGGATTTTTGTAAATATTGCAATGTTTGATTATGACTATATATATATAAATTAGCGTTTTTGGTTTATTTTAAAGTATTTTTTAATTTTCACTTCTTTTTCTTTTCCCACCCTTTTTTTGGGTAGTAGCACCTTAGGCTATTTAATGTGACGTTTTCCTGCCATTTTTTTAAGTGTAGTCCCTCCCCACCACCTTTTTTAATTGCAGTGCCTCAGGCATTTTACGTTTTTGAAAAATGAGTGTTTCTAGTCGATGACATTTATCGCTTGCATGTGCCAGCAGTGTTTTTGGGTGTTTCCAAATTCAAAATGGCCGCCGAGCGCGTACTATATCAGCACCAAAAATTCTCTCCTTCTTCATCACAATCAAAACTTGTTCAATCAAAACTTGTTGATCTGTATTATGTCCATTTGCCATTCTGTCTGATATATCATCAATCTTTACAATGTTGTTCTTCCACTTTGTATTTAAAATCAATCCCATTTCAATTCTCCTTTCAATAGTTGTGCCTTTATAGTAAAGTGCACATCTACTTTTGAAATCAATTGCTTCTTTATCTTCTAATTTTACAAATTCCAAAAATATTCCATTTAATATTAAACAATTCTTCCAATTCTGTAATTTTCCTGTGAAAGTAATTTGCAACTGTAAATAATTAAGTAAAAGGTCATCATTAAGTGGCAGCCTGGTTCTGCAATCAGAAATTCTTAGCGTTGTCTGCCTTTGACCACCAACTGCTATAATTGCTAATGATTTTATAGCTTCCTAGAAATAAAGGACATAAACCATGCTGGCTGAAGCATTTTGGTGAAGAGTCAATCCATGTTCATATATTTTTGAATAATCACATAGTATTAACAGCTATAACATGTCATGTAGACACATATATATTAAAATCAGTCATCAACCATATTATAATGGTCGGGGTGTATTGGAAGTTTGAGTCTTACCATATCTGCCATACAGGGCACCACCAGGCTATTTGAACCTGGAAAATTTATATAGTAGGAAGATACGTGCTGTTAAAGATCCAATTTTTATTTTATTGACTGTCAGCCCTTGCCACTAACTCATGGAGTAGCAGAGGTTTAAAACATATTTATTAAAATATATTTTTAATAAAGATTAAAAAAAATAAACTAGATCACTGCCAGTACTAATAACACAAGAAAGATTTTATTCACGTATACATAGGTGACAACACATAAACTTGAAAAATAATTACTATATAAAAAAAATTATGCTTTATGTTTCATTATTATTATTATTATTTTACTTTAAATTTTAATCTTAGAATGTTGAGCATAGACAGGCCACCTATACAATTCTCTTAAAAGATTTTTAAAACATTTTACTCTAGGCTAAAAGTCTGCAGCCATACCAATGCTCGCTTCCTGATATATATCCACAACCAATGCAATGTGAACATGTTGTCATGCTGACAGGAATGTGCATCTGATAGTGTGATATCATTTGAAGAACATGATTTTCATCCAGTACAGCAATGTACATCTGTCTGGTGAAGGAATCATGCATGTAAAATAATAATCGAGATAAAGCTACATATGGATGGGAGAGCAGTCTATCTTGCTGACTTATAGTCCCTATCCATAGAGCTGAAAGGGGATCCATGTCATGGGAAGTACTCCACATCCATTTCAATGCCATGACTACCTCTTTGGGGTCATGCATTCAGTTGGGCATGTTGGCCTGTGTGCTAACACACTTTACATTACATTGATATAAACATCCATATATCTCTCCACCAGCATTGACACAGCTATGAAACAAATAGTCCGAAATCAAAACCCCTTTAAACTAACATATACTTAGACTCATTTGAGTCTAAGCATCTATCTACACTCAACTTAAATTTAAGTCAATTTAATAATTTAATTCTTTAAAAAAAAATCTTTAGTTTAAGGTTTTTAACTTATTTTAAAATGGCACATTGTATTCAACTTATTTTTTTACCACAAATAATATATTTGACCTATTTTTAAAATCTAATAATGCAAAAATAATGATACGTGTTTGATTTTATCTTTAAAGTCATTTGCAATTGCAAACTCCTGCCTTATTACAAACAGACCTTATACTAAGCATAAATAAAAAAAATTATAACATATTTTAAAAAGATTACGTTTAAACTTTAGATAAGACTTTAAAATTGCAAGGTTTATAAGAAATAAAGTTCAGATTTGATCAAGATAGAAACTCTACAGTTCATATTTAAAGAAAAATAAAGTTCGGACATTTTATATTGAAGAGTTTATATTTCATTTTTATCATTTGTAATTTATACTTTCCTTTCTCCGTGCTCATTCCTTTGTGACAAAGATCTGAGTTTACGCAAGGGCCATTTCTTGCAGACGATGATGATTTATGAAGATTTCTGATGCTTTCTAAAGACATTACTAGTGGTTTGATCCTGGGATCCATGGTGATGAAAGCTGCCTTTGGGAAAGCATGATTAAAACAGATTACATTTTTGGTAACGGCAATAATAACTTTTTTTTAAACTTTTCAGCAATGACAAATGAATTTAAAATTCTAATCTTCTAATTAATTATTTCTCTTTTATAGTCCTGAAATGTCTTATCTAGGAACGTGCGAATCCATCAAACATATTCAGTAGATTTTCCTCTGTGGTCTGTGTATATCTTGGGCAGGAAAAGCAAGCCTTTTGTTTCTATTTCTCGACTCTTATCTATTTCATAATAATCTTTTTAATGGTAATTTTGCCCTAAGGATCTGTTTGTAATTTTATTTTTAAGATTAAAAGTTTTTTTATTATATTTATTTAAGATTAGAATCTTTGCTTCGATTCTAAAAAAATTTTTCAACTTATTTTATTTCAAAATTTAAATAAAACTTATTAATAAATTAATAATTCATTATTTATGCATTTTGAACATCTGTGCTTTTAATTCAGTATTAGATATTTATAAAAAAAAATTTAAGTACTAAAATTTAAATGTAACGTATATATATATCCCGTTACAATATATATGTTAAAATGTGCTGTATATAATTAGGAAATCAACATTTTAGGATTGTCATAAACCAATAATAAAATTAATTTTTATAATAATTAATTTTAACATATATATGTTTGATGACTGATTTTAATATATGTGTCTACATGACATGCACGCTGTAATATATTTGAATTATAAAGTAATCATAAAAATTCATTTTTGTAGTACATAATTTTAATATATATGTGGTTGATGATTATTTTTAATATATATGGTTACCCATTCAAATTTGTGTGCATACATATAAAAAATTAACTTATTAAAGCTATATTTTTTATAACTTTAAAGTTATATTTTTTATAAGAAAATTAATTCCACATTAAAACGTAAAACCAATGTACAAAGAAATGAAGTTGTATATCTCATGACCTAATTTAACAAGCTTGTATTACAAATGTTATATGAGCTTGCAAAAAAACAATCTGAGGTTGGGGATATTCTGATAGTAATGAAAAGCTTGTTAAGAGCTATTTGCAAGCTCATTATATAATATTGATTCTTCTACAATCCTTCATAATTTTTATTTTTTCCAGATTACTTTAAATTAATTGTAAACATCTTTAAAAAACATTATTAATAAGTCCTTTTGTTCTCCAATATAGAAAGATTTTTGGAGTTTTTTTTATTTTTAATTTCAACAATAAAATATAAACTATGCTATTTTTAAATGTATAATTAAAAAAAAAACTTATTTACTTTGAAGCTTGTAACAGAGATATTAACTGTGAAGTTAATTATTTAAAATAATATCATTTCAATAAATATTTATTTTGTTTTTTATTTACTCATCAATTAATATTTGTACATGAAGTAGCTCAACTGTAAGCACTCTCTCTCTCTATATATATATATATTGTAACAAGGTGCGGACTGAGGAGAGCCAATGGTCCGCCAAAAGTTACAAGATAAATGGATATAGATATTACTAACACTATCAACTAATAAAGTTATTAATAATTGTAAATACTAATATTAAATGGTGGTGGGAATAATTCAATATTAACAGTATGTTAGTCGTATATTTATTTGTAGCTAGTTGTTATTTGTTTAATTTTAAAAGGGGGGAGAAACTTCGTAAAACTCGTGCTTTATTGGAGTGTTTGTGGCATGCGAGTATATATATGTGCATGATTGATATATTTCAAGTAGATGGCCAGTTAAAGCAAAATGAGATCTTTCTAAAATATAAACGCAGGTTTTAGTACAATGGCGACCGCGATGACGTAGTCATAGTCCGGTTGGGTGATGCAACCGGAGAATTTCGAGGGATGGAATCACGGAAAGGGACGTGGAAAGGACGAGAAGAGAGGGGATATAAAAGGAAATAAATAGGGGATATTCTTCTTCTTCCAGGGGTCCAGAGAACGAGATAGAAAAAATAAAAAAACGTATCATGCATCGAGTGGGGTAAAAACCTTTCACTTGACAGGCGATGAAGGCCTGCCCTACGATCCCGAATGTGCTGCAAAAAGGATAGTTAAAGAACGCCGAATTCCGGTCGATGGCAAGGAACAATGATAGCTACGGGGAAAACTAACTATGAGATCGTCCAATTTTAAAGCCATTGACATCGTCGGACATACACCTTTGAAATGCCTAAATTCCTGGGAATGTTAAGGTAACGTGAACTATATTATTTGCTTATTGATTTGCTATTAAAACACAATCCGAATCTTAAACGGATTGCGTCATCCATCGGAACTTTGAAATAAATTAAATTCTCTATATTTAAAACATGTTTCAATAAAACTTTCAAACTACAAAGTCCAGGGAAGCAATTTAATAAAAGAACGTTGATAATATGTTGCGTTGCCTATAAAGATCCAAAGAATAAAATGCTTAATCTGTACGTATGTGTGTATATGCTTGACATTCTATGAAGCACGAGTTATGAATAATGGCGGGTCAATTAAATAAACCCTAACCTTCTTATTTTATAATAAATTGTTTTAATGTTATGAATATCTGTGAATTTTTTCTTTTTTTTTTATTCTTTTATTTATATTATTTTAATAAGATTCATAGTTATAGCGCTAAAGATTTCGTAATTAAAATAAAACGTATACTCTACCTTGAACAACCGGTATGGAGGAATTTAGGGTGGGGTAGCGAGCGCACTCATCTGAAATTAAATGGGAATTCCCCTGTTGCACCGAGAAAATCTGATCGATAAGATGGGATTTCTATAATCGTTTATTTTTTTTTAGATAGACAGAAATTTGGTTATGTATATCCATCCACCTTCAGTTAAAAGAAAGTAGTGTCGGAATCCATAGTTCCCGTCCACGGTCTAATGACCACCACCCCTGAGATGAGCTAGGCTAATTAACACCCCTCCCCCCTTAAATTACAGGAAAAGGCAAAGCGATAGTAAATATCTATCGAGTCGCTATCGGGGTATATGCTGCATCTATAGAGTCCCGCGGTGTAATTCTTATTTGTTCATCGCAAATAGGTTTGGCACTTGGAAGCAAACACGCTATCCATAAATATGCCCGGGGATCATGCAGAGAGGGGAAAATTTACATATATAAGGTTAAATCTTAAGTTAACCATAGCCATTTTTATGAATTTACTAATATGACCCTTCCGCGGGCAAAGCGGGTCGTTATAATATATATAGTGCTTCTCTTCCTATAGATAAAGCAACATATATATTTATATAAAATCACAGGAAGGTAATCCTTTAGCAAGCTGATGGAATCTCTTGGTAAGTTAGTCCATTCTTAAACAGTAGATTAGCATATTGACATCTTCATGAAAGGTATAAACTGGGTAACTGCTGATATTCAGTTAATTCTATTCACTCCCTATAATTTAGTAGACTTAAGGCATGCTGTCTAATACATAATATGGCCTATGAAACGCAAAAAAGCAGGCTCTTGCTTCCAATGTGAATTCAAACTCTACTAGCATGACATTAGCAGCAGCTCTACTTCTTATCTTCAGTTATAACTTCATAATAATAGTGCTGTAAATTGTTGTAACCCCCTTAATAATCTTGTGAATCCACCTTTTATACTGTGTCATGGAATTTAAAAACAACAATTAGTATTTTTTTTCTTTTTTACCTTGATTAGAAAAATAAGTTAATGACTCTTTTTTTAATTCACCTTAATTAAAATCAATTTTTTTATCTCAAAGTACTTTTAATCCTTTAAACAACATTAGAATATATTATACTAAATTTTGTCAAAATATATTATACAAGCTTTTATTAAAAAAACTTTCTTAATATAATTAAAAATAGATATGGAAATTTTATAATTACTAGTATATCTATTGTAACATAAAACAAGTTTGTTTTAGACTTCTTTTTAATTTTAGATTTCTTTTTCATTATCAAAATCAAAATAAAACATTAAATAGACCTTTTTAAATATTTAATTTATAATAATTTTAAGTATCAAAATTATTATTTAACCCTGAATGGTTCAGTATAATATAGAAAATATCTACAAAAAATGTGTTTGTTTATTTATATATAACCATCACAATATATTCCAATGAATTTAAAGTAGAACATGTAAATCCTTTTAAAGTATTAATAGACTTTGAATATGGATCAGACATGATTGAAATCAATGAGAAGATAACTAATACTCTATTAGGATTTTCAAGAAAAGTATATGATACAATAAATCAGCAATTAATAGGTAAATTATCAAAAGACAAGACAATGCATTAAGAAAAGCATATTTATAAATTATTCATTAAAAAAATTGTACATCTAGAGTTCTGTACAATGGTCTAAAAAGATTGAATAATAATATAAAATATATGGAAAGTTGTAGAGGAGAATAAAATTTTCAAAAATATAAAATATCATCTTGATATTGGGAAGAGAAAGTTATTTAAGCAATAAAAAATTACATTGTTATTAAAAAGAGCAATAATATCATAAAATGTGTGGAAGAGCTCTACAAAAAAGGATATAATAATAACAAACAAGAAAACAAAATAACCATTATAATTACTATATCTTTTGAACTGCCAAGTATTTTAAATGAGGTAGTGATACATGCAAATCAATCTAAAAAGAGCAGAGGTCCAGGAAATGATGGAATTATCATTGATATCCTAAAAGAAGCAAGTGAAGTAGAAAAATTGTTGTCAAAGCTATATACCAAATATTTAAATGATAAAAATCCAATAGGTGATTAGAAGAATGCAGTAATAAAGTGATATTTATGAAAATTGATAAAAAAAGTTATTAAAAATTACAAACCTTATCTATTGTCTAGCAATTCTATAAAGATTTTTTTTTACCAAGATAATTATAATTTGGCTACAATGAACTTTTGATCAAACCAATCAAAATTACAAGACAGATTTAAAAGCACTGTGGTTCATTTCCAAGTATTAAGAGAAGTTATAAAAAGGATGAATGAATATGAAGATTATGAAAAGACATTTGATTCTGTAAATGTTTTTACAGTGATTAAAATTTTGGTTCATCAAGATATAGATCCAGAATAATATCATATTCTAAAGAATATTGAAATGCAACATTCACTGATTATATTACATGATGATATTAAGATTAATATTGTTAAGGCTATGTGATAGTGTAATTCCATATTTCTAAAACTTTTTACAGCAGTGTGAATTAAATAGAGGGAGGGATACCATCTAAATTTTTCAGATAATGTGAGTATTTTTTTTTTTCAAATAAAACTTCAGAGCTTCAAAAAATAATGCAAGAATTATCAGATGAAGTTAAGAGACTAATGTTAAGTGGATTTTCTCAGAAGAAGATAATGTAGATTTATAATCATGAATTAGAAGTTAATTACTTCAGTTATTTTGGTCAGACTATTAATTATAAATAGAAACATAATGAATAAAAGTAATCATAGAAATAAATTTGGATGATTGGTAGAAATAATTTAATATTAAAAGGAATTATGTCTGTGTCTAAAAAGGAAGGTTTTAATAGATGTATTTTATCAATATTTACTTATGCATCTGAGACTTGAACATTTAATAAAAGAGTATTCAGAGACTTCAAACCACTCAACAAAATATACTAGGATATGCAGTGGAAATAAGAAGCAGACATTAAAAGCAAAATATTTGGATGAGTAAAAAAAAACCCAGAAATCATTGACATCAGTGAAAAAATTAAAAGACTGAACAGGAGAAATAGATATATTGCTAATAGAGTTGATAATAATATATATTTGAATTTTGAACCAAATCCTGAGAAATGGTAAAAGACCTAAAAAGAGACAGCATGTGAGATGAATAGATAAAATAAAGAAATTTTTTAATATGGTACACATAGACAGACTATGGATTGCAGACACTGAATTAATGATTGTTGATGATTTACATTTATTGGATTTGATGAAGATGCATCAAAAGCAGGTTTAGCCCACTACATTATTTTATAACTGCCATTAAGTCTGAAAATTCAATTTGACAATTAATTATTATTTCTTCATTAGACAACAAATGCCTTAAGTACGTAAAAAAATATTAATACTTCCAATCCAACTACTATATCCTATTCTTTTGTCTCTTCTTTTATTTATTGTGTTAAATTTAAATGTACTTACATTTATCTATGATAATGAATGAAATTAGTCATAGAATTAAACTTGGTTGGAGTGCTTTTGGTAGAAATAACTTGATCTTAAAAGGAAATATGCCTATGTGTTTGAAAAGAAAGGTTTTTAACAAATGTATTTGCCAGTTCTTACTTATGGATCTGAGACTTGGACACTTAATAGAAGAGCAATACAGAAACTTCAGACCACTCAAAGAAGTATGAAGAGATGCATGCTGGGAGAAACAAGAAGAGATCGAAAATGCAATGTATGGATAAGAGAACAAACAGGTGTTACTGACCTCATTAAAAAAATTAAAAGATTGAAGTGGAGTTGGGCTGGACACATTGCTAGAATAGATAATAATAGATGGACAATTGAAATCTTAAACTGGATTCTAAGAGATTGTAAAAGACCCAGAAGGAGACAACATGTGAGATGGATGGATGAGATAAGAAAATGTGCAGGGGTGATGTGGAGAAGAGAAGCTAAAGATCAGAGAAGATGGATTGAACTTGGAGAGATCTTCATCCTGCAGTGGATTGATAATGGTTGATGATGATGATGATGACATTCATCTAAATTGTGTATAAATTTGATAAATTCTTTTAAAAATTTTGTTAAACGTACATCAGTGTTTTCCAATCTTCATTCATTCGATCATTCTTATTTAAAGAAAATCTCATTAGCAAAAAGTCTTTATAATACAAATAGTAAAAAATCGGGAATAGATAATATCTCTATAGATTCTGCCTATAAAAAATATAGTTTTACAAAATCTTTTGATTTATTTACAAATTTTTTAATAGCCACTCCCCCCCCCCCCATTTAATATATTTTGATTTCAAAATAATCAATACAACAATCCAATTTACTTTACCAAATACATTTTTAAGATTAAAAAATACTACAAACAAACTCAAACTAATATTAATATCTTTTTCTATAGATCTCTTTGCATTATTTCTTTTCATCACAACTATTGTCTTTTAATCTTTCAAAACATTAAAGTTATTTTTATACGTAAGCATGCCTAATTATTCATTACAAATATAGCGTTTCACTATTATGTGCAATACCATAGATGGATAGATTAAACTTATTGCTTTAAAAGTATTTACATTTTGCTACATTACAAATATTTTTTTCAAAAAAAAAATATAATCATGGAAAAAAAATCTACTGATCACTCTCATGAGTTAAGCATCATATTACCAAAATGAACAATTCTTTTAAAACCATCTTTATCTCGCAGTATTTACCATAATTTCATTAAATTTTTACACTTTGTCAGTCGCAATATGCACTACTTTTTGCTTTTACTATTTTATCCATGAGAATTGATGGTTTTGTTACAACTTTTGAAAAAAAAAAAATTAATGATAAAAATCATACTTATTGTGAAAAGACGGAAAATTAGACAGATGTGCATAAATATTTATTTGCAAGTTTATGTATCTGATTTGTCTGGAGTTTGTAAATATACGGATTCTATAAATGACTTATTACAATGAGCTTCAGGAAATAATAATCTGAAAAATGAAATGATTTCATCTAACAAAGCTAATTATTTTACAACTTTAAAAAATTGGCTTTGGGAAAGCTAATAATAAAATAATATTAATGCTAGATCTCTATTTTTTGATAAATTAAATAAATGGCAGTAAGTTGAGAAATGGTAAAAGATTTTTAAATATTCCTCAAATTTGTAAAATTCTGTGCAGTCAATAGCTGACTATGTCCCCAAATAACATTCTTCAATGAGTTGAATGCAGAGATATAGAATATTATATTCCTCTCTGAAGATTTGTAATGATGGTATATTATAAGATGTGATATGTTGGACTATTTCCATCATTTATGAGTGAATGTTGAATGCAAAGAAAATTTTAAACTTTATTTAAACTTTCCAAATTCAAACAACTTGTTAGTAATAACACACAAATAGACAATACAGGTTAGTAATTACACATATTATTCTCCACTCTTCTTCATGTGTTGCTGGCCTATATGCACAGTAACAATATTCGCTTAGAAGTTGAACTCGCACCTTTAGATTCTTGAATATCAAATTTAAGGCATATGCTCTACCAACTGAGCTATTCTGTCAAAGGCAACATATAGTAGAAATTTGATATATTTATATATGAGGGTTGGTTCAAATCCTCCTGAGTCCTTCTATTTTTTTTTCAAGTCTAATTATTATTTTTATATTATTTTTTACTAAGAGCAAGATTAATTAGAGGCTTCTAAACATTGTGTATGGTGTGACAATACACAATGTTTAGAAGCCTCTAATTAATCTTGCTCTTAGTAAAAAATAATATAAAAATAATAATTAGACTTGAAAAAAAAATAGAAGGACTCAGGAGGATTTGAACCAACCCTCATATATAAATATATCAAATTTCTACTATATGTTGCCTTTGACAGAATAGCTCAGTTGGTAGAGTTGGTAGAGCATTTGCCTTAAATTCGATATTCAAGAATCTAAAGGTGCAATCTAAAGGTGCGGGTTCAACTTCTAAGCGAATACCAGCAACACCTGAAGAAGAGTGGAGAATAATACTACTCGAAACATTGTGCAATTACTAACCTGTATTGTCTATTTGTGTGTTATTACTAACAAGTTGTTTGTATTTGGAAAGTTTAAATAAAGTTTAAAATTTTCTTTGAATTCAACATTCACTCATGAATGATGGAAATAGTCCAACATATCACATCTTTTTATATTCCTCTCATCTAAATAGTATTTGCTTTTAAGCTTATAATATTTTTCACATCTAATTAGCCTCATTTTATAGATGTACATAAGCATAACTTTTATTGCTTTTTTAAAAATTGCAATTTTTCTCCATAAACATGTCTAATCTATCATAAATACATCTCATTATTATCAGTGATACTATGGATACATATTAAATTAAACTTCAAGTTATAAATGTCTTTACTCTTTACTACATTATAGACTTTCTCTAAAAGACTTAACAACCATTGAAAGAATATTTACCGGCCATTGTTATGAGTTTGCATTATATTATTCAGGTCAACTCATTTTTTCTCTTAATTCTCCCATATCTCTTAGCACTTTAACCACAATTTCATTAAATTTTTACACTTTGTCGATTTTCAATAGAAGCTATGTTTTGGTTTTATTACCTTATCCATTAGAGTTAATGGTTTTGTTAAAAAAAATGTGTTTTAGAATTTAAAAAAAATCAAACAAATGCACTTAAAAATAATACTTAGAACTATTCCCAATATTTTCAAAACATTTTCATTACTAGAAACTTTTTATTAATTGATCCTGATTAGATAAAAATGTTAATTGATGGTTGTTGTTGGACTATTTCAAGAAACAGATTTTGTTTCTATGATATCTAAGCCAAACTCATTTTGATTGTTAAATACATAAGGTATACAATGGCTTTTATGACAATTTTGTGCCTTGATCTTTCAATGGTTTGTAGTACTATAAAAAATTACTTTTGCTTGACACATCTAATAATGTTATATTAATATTTTGGTTTTTTTTTTCCTTTCAACAATTTTTTAATTGAATGTGTTATTCTGGTTTGATTTTTTCCACTTGTGATCTATACACTTCAAAGTTATTTACCTTAAAAAAATAGTATAACAATGATTACTTTCTGAAAAAAATTAAAATTTTGCATTATTATTCATTAAAAATTAAAAAAATGTAATCATTTAATATGTTTTTTTTAATTTAATACATTGTGCAGAAGAGATTCTCTCTACTTCAAATACAGACAGGAATTCAAAAATACTTTTTGACTGCCTGGAATTTTTCTACAAAACAGCTTGATGATCACATTTTGCAATTTTATACTAGTTTCTGGTTTTTCCCAAAATTTCATTGGTAAAATTTAATGTCATACTTAAAATATTTCTATGGTATGATAGAATGCGTACTATATATGTGTAGGTGTGTAATGGTTTTAACTAAGTCCAATCGATAATAGGAGTGAGAACATTTTTGAAATATCACCCTTATCTAAAGTGCAAGATATTGTTTCTAAACACTACTGGAAGAATCTATACATCATGTATAAAAAATAACCATCCATTTTAGTTTAACATTATTATAGAATTATTCTCAAGGACATTTATAATCTTAGATATTTACTAAGATTTTCTTCCAAAACTTGTATAAAATTCATAATAACAAAATGCTTGAATCAATTTTTATTACAGAAGAGTGTTGAGTCATTTATGAATTTTTCTCAAATCATATTAATTAATCCACTACAGAAATTTTGTATTTGTTTGAAATTTTGAGATTATTGATTATTTATTTTTGTGCTCCTTTGTTTTATATTATGAGGCTAATTTTGACATAGAAAGCTTGTAGGATATAGTTGGTCAATTTTGCTCATTATTCTAAAATTGATATAATTATTCTAAAAATATTGGATGTCATTTATTTCATTTACTTTTATCATATATTAACCTTTTCATAATTCAATGGTGAAATAAATATTTTTTTAGTTTTGTTTAGATCATGTGATTGAAATGAATATTTTTTTGCTGAATTCATTAAAAGTAACGAGTCCATCAATATCAGCTAAAGCAGAAAATCACAAATCTAATAATGAATTGACATAACAAGCTTTATTTTCAAAATCTTTAAATTGGATCTGCAGATTGGTTATATTTTATTCTGAATATTGATTTTTCTGACATGAAGTGCTCAGTTTAATGATACACACCTTTTTAAATGACAGTCTATCTAAAGCCAAATATCTGTCTTTATAATAAACAGAAACATATATTACTAATCAGTATTTAAAGTCAGTCAAGATACATTGGCTAGCTTTCTGAATTAATGTATTTATTTATTTCATGTAGCTAGCAACTATTCTGACCAGTTTAGCAAATAAAGACATGAAAAATTGTTATTAAAGTCAAAAAGGATTAAATGTATGGTTTTCAATTTTAGTTTTTCTAAAAATCTTGTTTAATATTTAATTGTGCAATGCACTGACAAATATTATAACTGATGTTGAAAGTTCAAATTATTGCTAAAATTATATAATAACCAAGATAATAGTGTAATACCTTAATGACTAATTATTTAGTATTTATTTGTTGCAATGCATTGGCAAATATTATTGTAACTGATGACAAAAATTCAAATTATTGTTAAAATTATATTTCACCCAAAATAATAAAATAATATCTTAATGGATAAAATTTATTTAAAATGGTCATTGGGAAATGGAAAACACAATTGTCTCCAATTTGCAAATGGATTTAGTTTCAATTTTTGAGCTTACTTTATTATCTGCTACAGAAAAAAATATGACTAAAAATATAAATAATTAATTATTTAGATTGGAATTCAGAAAACATTATAGCTAATTAATAATGTTTTTAATTGAGTCATTAGTGCTTTCATTTTGCTTTATTTTTTGAATCTGTAATTCAATATTTTTCTGATGTATTTACATTGTAAACTAAAGTTATTTATAATGAATAAGTAATACAGCAGTTAGGGCTCTCTTATAAAAAAAATTTCAACATTTCAGATTACTGAAATAAATTTAATTTTTAACACCTTTTAACAATACTATATATTATAGTGATTAGAAAAAATCTATCAAAAGACAGATCACAAACATCAAGCCAATAATCTTTTCTTAACTTTGTACTTCAATCATACATTGGTAGTTTTTTTAATTCTCCTCTCTTTCTCTACACACTCCAACATATTTTTCATAATCGTTCAACCATTAGATATATATAGCAATTTAATTTTTTCATTTCATAGTTCTTTTAGTAAGTTGTTTGTTTTTTTTCATTTATTTTCTTCATTAACATTTCATCATTGCTTATCTTTTTCAATCTTCTCTAAATCTATATTTCAAAAGCTTTCAATCTTTTTTTCATTTTTTAAATTGTCTAATATTTGTTCTGAATAGAATTACTTTCAAAAAAAAAAATCAAGCTTCTATCCTAATTTCAACTTTAATAGGATGCCAAATAACTTTTTAGCTCTTTTAAAAGTCTATTTATTCATTGAAAATTTACTCTAATAATAATAAATATATATATTCAGTAATAAATATAATCATATATATATAATCAGGTAAACAATTTCCTAAATACATAAAAAAAACAATTCTGTATCAACAACTATACTTAATTTTTAATATCTATAATCATGATTATAGGCACAGTATTTATTTTCATGCAAAATTGTCTATATATTTTTTCAATAATATTTTGTTTAGTTTATTCTTAATATCTGCATAGGCTGTATATTATTAGCAAAAATCTTCCCAATCCTAGCTCTATATATCAACATTAAAGAAGTTTATTTTTGGGGTATTTTTTAAGTAAATAAATTGTTCAATAAAAATAATTTGCTTTTCAAAAAACAGTGAAAATGTTTAATTATTTAAATTATTTAATAACTTAAGACATAAATTTTTTAGTATAAATTATTTAGAAGGTTTTATTATAAGGGGTAAAAATTACTAACCTGATAGATCCAAAATGAAATAGCTCTAGTACAAATTTCCATAATAATCTCTGGCTTTTGGCCACATAATACCATCTACAAATATACATACAAAAACAATTAGATCTATTTTTTTGTCTTTGCTAACCTCGATTTGAATTTATATTTCTATATATTCTGCATTAAATTTAATTAAAAATAAGCTAAATCATTTGTTACTAGTAAGTTTTTAAACGAAAAATAAATAAGCCAACATAGTAGATTTATATATATATATATATTGTTCAAAAGATGGACAATTAATTGTTTAGTAATGCTAAGAGAGTATGCATAAATATGTTTCTATGTTATATAAAGAGCTCTCAAATAAGCTCTTAACAAGCTTTGCAGAATATCCCCAACCCCAGACCGGTTTCTGCTACTGGCTTCCTTATTGAGATGCTAGGATATTCAGTGAGGTGCTAGGATATTAGATCATGTGACAAATGACTTGATTTCTTTGTAATGTTTCTATGTTGATGCAAAATAAAATTATTTATTCGTAAAAATGTACAATAAATCATTTTAAATAGAAATTATTTCACACTCTGTTGCATAATATATATATATATAATTTTAATGCACAAATCAACGCATAACAGCAGAGCTTCTTAAAATTAAATCCCAATTTATTATAAAAATTATAAATACATAATAATTAGTGCCCCAGCGCTTTCAAAAGAACTTAGCTCTCATAATCATTGGCAATAAAGAGTAAGCATAACTAGATTGCTATATGCAAATACATGTAAATTAATTGAACCATATATGTAAATCTAATTCATTCATATCTTAGAAATTTTATAACACGCATCTTTCCTATTTATAACTTTATCATCCATGGCTATAAAACATTTTTTTTTTTAAAAAAGTTTAAAATTTTCTTTTAAAAAAAGAATAAAAATATTTTGAATATTTTGTTAGAATGTGAAGCTCGATTTTGTTTCTATGAATAAAAAAGTTTTTGGCCTGACTTAATTTGCTGTGTATTCAGTGCCATAAGTTCAGTTGCAGCTAAATAATAATGCTTTTTAAATAATCTCAATATCATTTGAATAATTGAAAAGCAATGCAGGATCTTGCATCACTATAATTTGGTATAAAATTTTAAACTTTTAAATAAAATGTTTATTGATTTCAATCTTTCATCTTATAAATTCTTTATAATTTTAAGAATCAAATTTCTGAATGGCTTTACTTGATTTATTGATATTAGCTACTATTAGATTTTACCTTAAGTATTTTATGATACTTGTGATTGAAATAAATCTTCAGAGAAATTTTATTGACAAATCTTAGTTAATATCAGATCTCATAAAGGCAAATTTTACAAATTAAAATGTTTTGGAGCATGATAAAAAAAAAATAAAAGAAATGTGCTTTGTATAAAGGATCAAAGCAATAATTTTTTAATATATTTATATGGCTTTTTAAACTTTCTGACAGACTAGAATAATAGTATATTAGTTATGTATAATAAACCAGAAACCTTTTCTGGTTTATTGTATAACATTTGGAGTCTCAGTTACCTTACAATTTGAAAACAATGAATCTCAGAATTTTGAATCCTAATAGCATCAATGAAATCATAAATATTGTTATATTAAAAGAATAAATATCAGGTAGTAATATATAAAGACAGATGATGTTTAACATAAATCTCTTTAAAAATTAATATTATAATACCTCAAGAATATTTGGAAATTAGATAAAATGGCAGCAAAGTGAAATAGTATAGGTTTTCAATATTTTTGGAAAGATTGTTTCAAAATAAAATTAGCTAAAAATGATTAAGGAAGTCTTTCTTCAGCTATGAACATAAATGGTTAAGAATCATAAAAGAAAAAGATTATAAAATAGTCAGTACATCTTTTTTGATTACTATATATATATATATGCTTCTGTAAATAATAAAATCAATTTCAAATTAATTTAAAAGTTAATATTTTTGCTTCCAATTTATTGCAAAACAGGCAAAATAATTTCAGATATTGTAATGCAAGTATGTAAAACACACTCATCTTGAATGTGTTTGAGTGTTTTATACTCATATTTGATTTATAAGATTAATAGTAGATACGTATATTTCACTATATTGAAAATTAAATGTTAAGTTCCTTAGATATTGAATAATCAAAATCTTATGTTATCTATAATGACTACAGAAACATTTAAATGAGAATGTTTATCTGAGCTTTGTAATAAACATTATTTTATTTGTTGTTATAACTTAAACTATTTTCATCATCTAGTTGAATTTTTAAATATTTTTAGAAAAATCTGAAATTTATTTATAAATTTCTAACAATTAATAATAGCACAGTAATTTAATATAAAACAGAATACCTGAATGGGATTATTCTCTTATTTTCTTCAGGTGTTACTGGTCTGACCAGTGATAGCCAATACATTGAAAATTGCCCTTTAGATTTATGCAATACAAATGTAAGATGATGCTCTAACCAACTAGACTAGAATGTAAAAGACTTTTGATAGAATAACCTGCATATTACCACTAATGGATGAATGTATTTAGAAATATGTAAATAAAATTTGAATTTTAAAAAAAAAATTTAACAATTCTACTACTAGATAATGGATCTAACTTATAATTACATTCAAGATAAATAAAAAGTTTGATTACAACTTTGTCAACATTATTTAATTTTATCAAATGATGTAAATAAATATTTTTTCTTAAAATAAAGTTTATATAGTTAAACTTTGTATAAAATCTTTAAACTTTATGCATGATTTCTGAATTTATTTCAACAGGTTGTGAGTCCAGATCGAGCTCAAAAATATTGCAAATGCATAGAAAGTAAAATATATAAATATAACACACTAATTAATATGAAGCCAAGTGATTAGTGCTGGTTCAGCATGAAATGTGCATTTTGGGGATCATTTATCTTTTTCACATGTTATTGATAATCTATTTCAGTAATGTGTGATAGAATAGAAATTTGAAATATATATATGTATGAAATTAAATATCTCTAAAAAATATGCATATCCAAGTTAAAATTAGTACATGTGCTATATGGCTTATTTGAAAAAAGTATATATATATAGTATAAGAGGTTTGTCCACTTTCTGGGCAAATGAATGATTGTGGTAGGAATGAGCTAAGATGAAAGATGCACTGATAAAAACATATATATATATATATATTTATCAAAACTACCCCAAATCCAAAATTAAACCAGACCAGCATAAAAATAATATAAAAAAACACAACCTAAGGTTTCACTGCTACAAGCAGACTTCTCAAGTGTAAAGAACTACAAAAACTACACAATATATATTATATTAAAAACTACTCACAAATCCATTCACTTCCCATCCACCCTTAATATTAAAAGAACTCTTAAATAAGTTAATTGCTTCAGAATAATAAATTTTCAATAATAAAGACTCTTTAATTCTTCTTTTGATTTCATTTCTCTCAAAGAAGACAACCTTAGCTTCATCAAATCAATAGTGTGGCCTGTATCTTTTTCATGGACATACAAAGCAGAACTAAGATATCTATTTTTAACTCTACTTTTATGAACCTTTATTCTTTCATTTAAACTCAAACTACTCTGACCTATGTAAACCTTCTTACAAAATAAACAAGGAATAAAATATACTACACCAGGAATAGTCTTTCTATCAAAAACTTCTTTTGTATTATTTAATAAATTATTCAATGTAACACCCCTTTTCCAAGCAATTTTCTTATTTCCAAACAATATACTATTTCTACACACAATTTTATAAGAAGACAATTTAAATGGCAAAAAAAATAAAATCATATTTCTCTTTAACCTTTACATCCTTACAAATATTACTATTAAATAAAATACTTTTAACAAATTTATCAGAGTATCCAACACTCAAGCAATCTTTATAAAATTGATATTTCTGAAACAAAGCAACCCCACTAGAATTATTTAATTTAATATTTCTATGACAATAATTCCTTAAAGCAGCTACTTTATGAGATACAGACTGATAGCTATCAGGTTTAATTATAGATCTTAATTCTTTACTTTTAACTAAATGACTGCACAATAAACAATTAGTTTCTACATTTCTAATCACCAAAAGATCTAAAAATTTTAACTTACCAAAATCTAATCCCCCTCCTTCTAACACAAATTTTGCAGAAGGATCAAAACAATTAAACTCATTTACAAATTCCTCCAATTTATCATTCTCAACTACAAATAAACAATCATCAACATATCTGACAAATAATTTTACATATAAACAATTCTTTTTAATAATAATTTCCTCTTCCATTAAACTAATTTAAACTGAACATACTAAAGGAGAAATAATATAACCTATTATCCAATCTTCCTTAATCTTATAAAAATTACCTTTATAAGTAAAATACATAGAATCTTCCAATAACAAAAGCAAATCTTTAATTACCTTAATTTTATTTTTTGATAAAGAACTTTTCTTGATCAATACAGACAAAAGAACATCAATACTGCTTAACCTATTAACAGACTGATACATATTTTATATATATTTATGTGTATAAATTTATATTGTGAATTGGTTCTTGTATACATTTGCTCCTTTTCAATGTTAGCATTGTACTTATGTTTTGACTGTGTTTCATCATCCATCTAGATATAGATAATAGAAGTAATTCAGGATTGTTGCAGAGATATTTCTGAAAATTTCTGAAAATCACTCTTGTATCCAGAAGACAGCTGATGGAACAAGACAAAAACATCAATACAACCTAGTTTTAACAACTTTCAAATTTATACACTGATAAATTTAAAATATAAATAAATTCATATCTTTTTACTGATGAATATTTTTACTTTAATATACATATTAGTATAGGAGACTATGTGTAGAAGCTTCTAGCAATGAGAAAATTTTGTCATAGTCAAAAACAAATATATCAAAATGTTGCAAATCCTTAAAAAGATAGTCATTCATAAATATAAAAAAAATTTCAGGAATGAAAAGTTAATTTTTTGATGAAGTCTTATTAATCGTTTTCAGGTCTAAGATAACTTTTATAAAGAAAACATTTTTTATTCTCTCACTATTCCAGAAGAAGATAAGTGAGACTTTATCACAATGTTGGCTACTCACTTCTATAAGGATTTTTCTGTATCTGTGAATAACAAATTTCATAAATCTTGCAACAAGTTGATTTATTTGTTTTAGACCCTGATAAATTTTCTCTAACACTAAACATTTTTACACAATGGCTGTCAAAAATTGTTTTAATTTTATATATATAAACATAAAATAAAACTTTTTTTGCATTAAAGCATGTATAAAAAAAACAAAGAAGATTTAAATATTTATTATTAAAATTTAATTAGCAAATGTTATTGTACTTTTTCATTCAGTTTTTATTTCAAATTACAATTTTTTAATAAATAAACTACCCAAAATTTTAAATAATTTTTTTATTTGGTTAAGAATTATTACATTTTTAAAGCCCAGTTATAAACTTTATTTAAGATAAAATATATCTAACAATCTTTATAAATGAATAAGAATTATTTTCATTTTATCCATCAAGCCCACACACACATGCACTCAATCTTATATTTCTATAAATTATTTATATTACTATACTTTATTTCAATACACTTCTTTGCAATTATATATTTATAAACTAAAAATGTTTGTACAATTAGTAAAAAAAAAAAAAAAGCAACAATATTATTAAGCATTAAATTAAACACAATAGGACATTGAAATTCAAAATTTATTTAAAAACATGTGAATAATATGAAATAGTAAACAAACTTATATTAGAAATTGATAATAATTAGTTAAGAAATAATGCAAAAAGCACAAAAATATAACCTAAATATTTTGTTGATAAATCTATAAGGCATTTTTAAATCAATGCTAACTTATTTATTATGTTTTTAAAAACTATCCATATAAAAAAGATAAGCAACAAACATGCATATTGTTATAATATTTTTAATTACAGACATTTAAATGAATGAATGTGATAGTAGCAATATATTTTACATTGCTCTGTTCTGCAATCATTTATGTAAGAATGAGTAATCAATGGCACCAGTTAAGTTAAAATAGTCCTATAATAATTGTAACATAATAGTTACACATCAGTAAACTACTAAAACTAACCTATAAGCTAAAAGCAGTTATCAGATAAATAAAATAAATTATACCTTTAGATTATTAATAGATTTTGGGGGAACTTACTATTATAAAATGTCAAAAATGATAGTAGAACAGCTTATTGTGTAGGCTTCATAAATTTACGATCAAATTATCATTTGAATGTGTACAAATGATGAACTCTTACAAAATTGATCCCCACTTTAAACTAGCATCATTGGATATAGCTGAGTTATATAGATCAGTTTTGCACTCTCAGTTTATATAGTCCATGAAGTACTATTGAAATTAGACCTCGGTCTGAATAAAATTGCTTTTATTATAGATGTATTAAAGTAGATTGACAACATTATTACCATTTTGTCCAATAATAAGTTATATAGAATTGAATTCGGTTGGACAATGGGATTACCAATTAGTGGGATAATTTTCAGTATCACATCAACAAAATTTGAAGAAGCATGTATCCCTAAATATGTGTCCACTGAATCTAATTCATTCTATATACACTACATAAACAATGTATTTATTTGTGCACCAGAGGAATACATCAATAATATATGCCATGAGTTAATACAATACTTCTCCTTGGTATGGACCATGGTACAAGAAGAAGAATTTAAAGGCATTAATTTTTTAGACTTTTATATACAAAAAACAATGACAAGGTTAATTATAGAATGAGTGCCAAAGCCTTCAATTTTGGGGGAGCAATCCATCCCCATTCACTCACACTTACATTGCACAAACTTATGGGTTAAATGTTTGTGTATAAAAATTTAATATTATTAAATTTGAAGCAGATAATATGACCAATATTGTAGTTTATATTACAGACTTGGTAAAAGTAGGCTATGGTTATAATGTTTTGATCAAAATACTCAATAAATTCTATTCCAAAGTAAACACTTGCCTTCCAGATTGCAGTAATGCAAATCACTAGATAAGTCTTTCTTTCATGCTTAGAATATCATGTTATCCATATAACATATGTTATAACACTTTCAACATCAGTTTTGGACTACTCCCAACCTAAATAAGCTGATAAACCACATCAAAGATAGGCTATCTCCAAATCAGGCCCTTCCCAATTGTTTATAGAATTGACTGCAAAGATTCTGCTTGCTTTGCAATTTATTGTGGGGAATATGCTAATATTGCCACAAGATTGGCACAGCATAAATACTTCTACAACTATACAAAAAATGATACTGGTGTAAGTCAGTGTTTCTCATGCATGAAATAAACTCAGGCCATAGCTTCGATCCGCAAAATATTAATGTAGTGTATGCTGAACATGATGATTGAAAAAAGAAGATCAAGAGAGCATGGTCCTATGTTAATGACTCCCACATGATTAACAAAAAACTCTTGCATTGCTTGTAAAAAAAGTGGAACATGTAAGTATATAAATTTTCATGAAGCCTGCTACATTCGTAATTATAAACTCATCGCGAATTTGAGTGACTGAGTTTGAGCACTATGAATTTGACAACTTCGCTGAAAGCATATTCAGCTATATATTGAAAGTTCAAAAAAAAAATTTCTTTACGAGCAGGTAAAAAAAATGCTTATTAAATAATTACAATTTAATAGAAGAGAAGAAGTAAATATCTGTAGAATTAGGAATGTTTATTTTTAAAATTGGGGCATTCAATATAATAAAGAAAAATAAAAAATCTCGAGTTTTAAAAACGAAAACAGAAAGACAGATAGATCACGAGAAATAAAATTGGGAGATTTAATAATAATCAATCTTTTTAACGCATCATTAAAAAAATGCATCAAACATAAACACAAAAGAGAAATCACATATCGCGAAAAAAATATTATTTTAGCAAAGGCAGATAAATAAATTAAGCAAAGCTCTTCTTCAAAATAGGGACTAATATAAATTAGCTGATGTTAGAAAAAGTTAAATTTTAGCAATTAAATTTTATAGCAAAACGATTGCAAAAAACTATGAAAAGGTGATTGCAACAAATAAAGATGGAATTTAGTAGATTTAACCTATCCTTAAAGTTGTTCTTTTTATTTTACAAACTTTGCAAAAAATTATTTATTAGTTAAAGCAATAATAATATAATGCATTATTCTATTATAAAATTTGAGTCATTATTATATATAAAAACAAAGTTTTTATTACATATGATTTCGAAATATAAAAACAAATCAGTAAATTAGATCATTTAAGCATATCAAAAAGAAATCATTGTATAGCTTATGTAATGGTGTATGAAATTGTAGTTTAAAAAAAAGTTAAATGGCTTATGCAATATAAGTAAACTATTTAATTAAATATACATCCTTTTATTATAGAAAGAAGTTGAATATCTAGAGCATTAGAAATTACATAGTTCTAAAACATTTATAAATTTTATAATTGAATTTTTACTGAAATTAAAAAATGAGAGTATATAAAATTAAATGCATATGTTGCTGATAGAAGCAGTAAAACCTTAAATCGTATAAACAAAAACATGATAGAATTTATAAAAAAATTAATTCAAACTATAGTACAAAAAATGATTATTTTGGGTTTAATTTCTCCACACTCTTTATAGATGAATGATAAAATTGAAGGATTAAATTAAATTGTTTTGAAAAAGATACAAAGTTTTATTATGGATTCTAAAATAGATAAAATAAGGCAAACTAGTTTATCATAATGGCTTAGTTAATCAGCATTTTTATAAAACTATTGATAACATAGTAACAGATGGATGTCCAGAAACTTGATTAGATAATTATACCAGTTTAAAAATTAAATGAATATAGGTTATGGTTTAAACTATTATAGATTATGATACTAAATTACAAATAGTATCAAATGAAAAAATGTCAAGAAATTAACATACAAAGAACTGATGTCAGAAAAAAAAATTGATTTTAAGTTTAATGATTATCACAATATCACTGGACTCTCCCATCCTATTGCAGTACTGCAAACTAGAACAGTTCTTCCTTCTTTATTCTTACATCAACTATTAAAGCTGTGGTTAATCAGTGATTAGTGATAATAAAATGTACCCCCATCCCAAATAAATAGTAAAATTATTATTCTCTGAAAAAATGATAACTCAGTATTCTAATAGCTATTAAAATAGATTTGGTCATGTTGGCCAAACATAAGAGTCCAACCTATTGATCATGCAGACTTAAGTTTTCAATTAAAAATATATGAATTTCCTGGAGTCAAAAAAAATGATTCTTCCAAGTGCTAATCCACAAATGCCTAAAGAACTATATAGTGGTCATGATGAGATCTTTGGAGTAAATAAATAAATCAATTTTTTTGAGAAGAAAATTAAAAATTACTATTATAGATAGATACATTTTTATTTATTTATAGCTTATTATGAAAAGTAAGCAATTACATCAAACATTTTCAAAGATAACATATGTTTAATAACATACATTTAGAATGATACTAAAAACATCAAGTTTTATACTAAACATATATTTAATACACAATAAATAAAAAAAAGTCATATACTAATATATCAGTGCATGCAAAATAAATCAAAGCATTCCACAAAAAGATCTATATAGATTATGCAGGCCAATGTATTATAAGAATATTTAATAGTCATAGACACATACTCTAATTGGCTTGAAATTTTTGAGATACTCTCATGTCATAGCCTTAGGTGATATTTGCAAACTTATGAAATTTCCAAAGTGACAATTTCAGATATAGTATTAATAACACCTCAATTTAAGTAGTACTGAGAAAATTAAAGAGGCAAAACTCTCCATACAGTAGTGCCACCCTATGCCAACCAAAGTAATCAATAGATGCCAGAAGGCTTGTGCATAAAATCCCCATCTAGTGCCTACTCATCCAATATCCCCAGATTAGTTTCTGGCTTGTGGTCTTCATCAGTGAGAAACTCTGGTTGGCACAGAGTGGCACTATTGTATGGAGAGTTTTGCCTGTTTAATAACAGTTATGTGCTAGCATAAGACATGGTGATCATGTGATGTTTAATGGTTTTACTAAGAAAATATTTAATTTAATCAATTATTTTACCTTAGAGAAATGGTTAATCAGAGAGATGACTTAAAAAATAAAGAGTTCTCAGTCAACAGATAACTGGAATCTGACTGGTCAAATGCTCTTTACTATGCACTGTCATAGATAAAACTTCAGTTGTGCTGTAAATAGATAGAATATTAAGAAAAAATCTTTTGGTCCTCAAGCAAGATGAAAATATAAATAGATTTCCTACATTATTATATTGAATATTCAATGGGAATAGCAAATGAGTTCTAGCAATAATCAAAAACATAAAGAACCAACAAATATTCATAATTATACAAGAACAATCATACACAACAGACACATATCAATTACAACTTGATTTTAGTAATGAGAAGTCAAGAATAATCTTAATAGATATCAACAACCAGAAACTACTCCAAGAAAAAAAAACCACCAGTTTAGAAATTAATCTAGATATCACAGTACTATCAGCCCACTTCTAGCAAGAACAACAATTGAAAAACAAAATATATATATATCAACCTAATTAATTTGAAGACTACAAATCAAGAAATTAAAACCATGCCAGTTTGAATGAATTTATTTCCAAAATAGTTCAACATCAATAAATTACTATCAATAAAACATTTATCTCTAATCAAATAAAAAAATTAGCTAATAAAATAATGAGATTTAGATAGATAAACAATCAATTTCCATTACGGTATGTTTGTATATTATATATACAAAGATAAAATTATCACAATTTGTTTTCATGATGAAAGTGATAACCACAAGTAATAAAAATCTATGAAATCAATACACTGTGATAATATATTAGTTGGAAATTAGACAGAATAATATTTACTAATGAATAATACAAAAACAACCATGAAAATTTAGCTCTAACTATTGACTTTTATTCATGGCTAGAAAATGGATAATTATAAAAATCATTTAAGTATTAACAATTATCTACTATATTACCATTGTATCACCTGAAATATAGCTGAACAATCTAACCCTATTGTAGCTATATTATTTCTAAATGTTAATAATACAAAATTAATTAAATGTATTATCTTTTCTTACATTTTATACAACAGAATATTTAATTCAATAAATTATTACTGAAATTATTGTCATTTAAATTTTTTAAAATTTAAATTAAGATTATTAAAAATGTCTTTATATATATGTATATATCTGTTAAAAACTCAATACTTACTTTTGGAGATCTCAAATAGTCAAGATAAAAAATAAATATTCTAGTTATCATAGAAAATATATGAAAAAAAAATCATTAAAAAAAATAAAGTTAAAATAAAATTCACTCACAATTTGTCGGTATTATTTTATCTATTAATGTAAGCAATTTTTCTGTAACTGAAATATTTTCACAAAGTGACATTTCATCAAAGATTTTAGATTTTAGTCTTACAATTAAAATAATGGAATACTTTGTTGTTTTGCTTTACATTATATATTGATAGTTATGTGTGTCACAGCATACAATAATGTAGTAGTTTGTATGCATATATATATATACAAAACTGAAAGGAAAAGTAGAAATAAACACAACACAAAAATTAGTTGCAGATATTTTCTATATTACACTGAAATAACAGTGTTAACTAATTTTGAATTTAAAAAAAAAATTATAAATTAAAAGATTTAAAAAGGTCAGATTAATATTTTATTAATTCTCATTTGAAATTAAAACAAGCATATTTTAATGTTATGATAGATATATTGGTAATTATAAAATTCCACTATTTATTTTGATTAACAGTTTGTTTTAATTAAAGCTTGTATATTTTGATACAAATGCTACAAAGTTGTCTTTCAAAGAATTAAAGTGAATTAAAAAGTCATTAACTTTTTCAATGAAAATAAAGAAAGCTTATTTTTAATTATTGTAGTTTTTTTCATCTAACTATAAAAAGGTTGGAAAAAAGATTAGGATAGTTTTTTAGTTTTACAGATGATGGCAACAAGATTTCTACTACCACCATAAAGATATAACTAAAGACAAGACAGTGGATCCAGCTGCTGTTACTTGTGCAACTATGGTAGAGTTTGGATTTACAAAGAAGCAAGACTCAGCTTCTGTGTTCTCCATAGCTCACATTGTGCTAGACAGTATGTCTGAAGTCTATTCAGTTCTAGACTAAATGGAGCGGATTGAATGGAAACAGCTACTTGGCTTATATCTTTCCTGAAGATGACAATAAGCCAGTCTACTGCTTTAAAAGGGACCAGCTCATCAAAAGTCTACCAGTTTGCTGAAGAATTACTTTATGTATATATATTAACTGTTCTATCTATATGCAGAAAGGCACAGATAAAGGTATTGCATATATATATAAAATACAACTGGTGAGTAGTGTTATATATATATTGAGAATGATAAATATTTTAAATAATTTTTTGAAATGGAATTGGTGGTCGAGAGGTCAGTGCGACTGCCTTGTACTTGCAGGCAGTTGCCCGGGTTGTGGATTCACATCCTGGCTGATGCTATGACGCTTAAAAAAAATTCTAATTAAGAAATTTTAAAAGTAAATGACTTTTATCAACTAAAAGTAAAACAAGTACATAATTTTCACTTGGATTAAAAGTCTAAAAAAATAAATGATTGATTCAAAGACAATTTTATTTTGAAAAAAGGAAATAAAATCCCAAAATCTTTTTAGATTAGGGAGCAAAAAAAATCTTGCTGGAATATTATTTTAAGAGCCGTTTATAATTAATCAAGAGTAAATTATTTTTTTAAGAAATGAAAAAGAAACTTATGAAGGACTGTCAAAAAAAATTTTTTTTTTTTAAAAGTAAAAATGAAAAACTTTTTTTCCCATTAGATAAAAAATGAATTAATAACTTAGATCCATTCTATTATTTTTATATATACACATTTATGGGTGTATTTATGTATTATTAAAAAACAATTGGATTTTTTTATAAGTCTATGACAATTCAGATATGTTCATAAATTATTATACTATATGTCTGCATGTATGTATGTATGTATGTGTATATGTGTGCATTTTATGTTTTTTGACATTGAATTAATTGTTTAAAAATATAATATGGTTTATTAGGTTTATTTTTTTTATAAATGCCAATGTGTGCACACATTTTCATTCACACACACATATATATGCTAAATCACTCATTATTTATGTATCACTAAAATGTGATAACTTATCTTTTTTATCATTATTACACAACAATTGAAATGTGAAAATATAATATGTTTAATAAGTTTATTATTTTGACAAAATAAACTATATATATAAAAATGAATTTCATTTATAGGTTTATTACAAGTCAAATATTTCATAAATTATTATACTATACATCTGTGCGCTTGTATATAAGGCATGTTATGTACTATCATATTTATAAATTACAATGTGATAGCATTTTTATTATTATATGGCAATTCAAATATTTTCATTTTATATTATACAGGCACATATGGGCTGATATATATATATATATGTAATGGGAATCACTGATGATCGAAAGCTTAACTTCCTTTTTATTTATGTATAATATGGAATTCTTAATATTCAAAATTGCCCACCTCCCGCTACTGCAATTAGAGAGAACATAGACATAAATGAGTCTATATCCATACTTGACTGTACCTGTATATATATGGGTATAGCCCCAGGTTATTTTTCCTGGTCAACTGTCTCTCGACTGCTGTAAGATTTAAAGAGTTACAGCACTTGGATATTTATAAATTTTAATGGGATAAAAATACTGCACCACCAGCCTCACATGTTCATTCAGTACTCAAATGAGTAATAATTATCCCCCCTTAACCCTATGAATCTATTACTGTTTGGAGTGGCAAAGAACAAAACAAAACAGATTTAAATCAATAAGAAATATTTAATACAATAAAGTAAACAACAAAAAAATACTTTAAATCATTTACACACACTAAAACAAATTATCTGCTATAATGCTACGATTACAATATAAAAAAAAAGATCCTATAAATGATTGTACATTTATAGTCATCACTTCATGTATATATAAAAATTAAATTTAAAAATGTCTATCACTCAAATTAAGAATTTGGCCATTGTCTAAATTAAAGATATGTGCACATATGAATGAAAATGTATAGTATACGTATTTTACCTAGGTTTATTGAGTCTCTGAATTAAGTTGAGGTCTTGCTGACTGCCATATGGACTTCCTCCACTTCTTTAGCAGGAACGGTCACTCTTAGGTTGGATTTGGGTTATAGGAACTCCTCCGTGTTAGAACATCAAGGACATGGCAAAACAAACTCTCCAGCAGGCGCTATGTTGGCAGTTGTTACAAATTGATGAGAACCGTTAGAGCACAGTGAGTCTGAGTCGACCAGCAATCACAACGGCCCTTAGCCCTCCATTCTTGATGCATCACCAATGTTAGAAATCATATCTTGTTCATTTAATTATTTGTTCTTACACTGGAGTCCTTCGACTACGTATCTGGATTTTCTGTCTTTTTTTTTTTTTTTTTGTAAACTTTAAAAGATTCTTAGGTTTGCGTTTCTCCCGATTATATATACTTATTTTCTAGAGCAGTGCTTCCACCAATGTCTTGACAAGAAGTCTCTAACTCTACTAATACTTTTTAATTAAAAAATTCCACAGTCCTTTTTATTTTGATCCTTTGTTTTTAGCTTTTATTCACACCTTTCTTTTTCTTAATGCACCTTCAGCCAATTATATAGATTTACTTTTACACAATCTCATAGCACTATGTACATTTATTTATTTCTTCTTTTTCTTTTAATTAAACAGATATTTTAATAAAATGTTTTTTTTATTTTGACAAGCATTAATTGTTGCTGTCTTTATCATACTTCATACATACTCCATACATGCATTTTGTTTTATCATCAAATGTGTACTTTTATGACCCAGATCCTTATCTTTCGGTCATGTTTTAAATTTCTATTTTACTCTGATTTAAACCCATCAAACTTTACCTTTTCTTATAAATCATATCTTAGTTCAACTTTCATTTATATTTCTTTATCAGTATTAATTTTACTAATATACAATTTCAATGTTTCTAACTTTAATTTTTTTTTTAATTCTCAAAATCTTGACTTTGGAGGGTAAAAGATAAGAATCTTTTCGATTCTAATTCCCTCTCTTTTACTAATTAAAACATTCTTTCTTCATAAATTTAAATTCTTTTGCTAGTATTCCAAAACACAATATTTAATATTATTTAAATGTTAAATATCTATATGTGGGATCACAGTATGTGTGATTATTACATTACACAATTTCAATATTGCTTTAATTATTTTTTATTTCACAAAATCTTGACTTTGGAGGGTAAAAGATAAGAATCTTTTTGATTCTATTTCCCTCTCTTTTATTAATTAAAACATTTCTTTCTTCATAATTTTTAAATTCTTTTGCTAGTATTCCAAAACACAATATTTAATATTATTTAAATGTTAAATATCTATATGTGTGATCGCAGTATGTGCGATCATCACATTACACCATTCCCCTCCTTTAAAATTTTTTCTAAAAAAATTTTTTTACTTTAATGCACTGAACGCTAGACACTCCTAACTACTGTTATGACCCTCTCATATTCATGTACTCCTAATATGACTTAGTGATGAGATTATTCCTAGAGAGGTGACCAGGCAAATTACATTTCTATTCTGATGATCCAACCAGCCTTATTAAATTGATTTAATCTCACTATAAACAATATGTGAGTTTATTTCTACCTCCTACTTGTATATACAGGTTTGAGTCCACAGGATATCTCTGTGATTCGATTAAACCTGTTCATATCTCACATTTTACAAACGATAACCCTCTAAGTGACAACACTGGTCACTATCCCGAGGTGGGTTTGAAGGCTGGCATTTTTTTTATCCAGCTCATCCATGAGCTCAGAATATTTACTGATAGCCCATATTTTTATAAAGGGGTTCTTTCTCCATATGTTGGTTTTTAATCCATTGACTCACGATATTTGTCAAATATCTAAGTGGAAATTTTAATCCAGTGAGTCATTATGAGAAGGAGATCTCTGTCCCTGTCTTCTCTATCTAATAAGATCTGGTGACTGCAGAACTCATGCATGAATGCATAACCGAGATGGCTCACCATATACTGCAAAGATCCCACCTACAAACATCTATCCCTACATACTCCCAGCCTCTATCTACGATCTCACACTACTATCTATCTGATGATTTTTCTTAGTTTGGGTATAGTCCTTTATACTGTTTGGCCATTTACTGGCTCATATTTCCTTTATATTTTCATGATCAGTATTTCCTAATTTCATAAGTCCAATTTCCATTACTCGTGATCCAATACCATCAATCTTGTACCAGTGAATCCGTCCTTTATTGATGATTGCACCTATGTTTTATCTGGTGGTTGTCTTTCTCTATTGGACTCATATCTGCCTCCTCTGGGATGCGGATTTTGATCCCTACATTCTCAGTCCTCAGTCCTGTCATATGGATGCTTCCATTCCATTTCCAATCTCTGTCGTCCATTTTCCTGCCTTCTTGGGTTCCACTCTGTAGAATATTTCCGGTTTTCTTTCCATCGTCCTTCACTAGGATCCCATCCATTTTTTATTGTAAGTGGTTCTTTTGGAGGCGGTCTCAGTTTATACCAATCATCCTTCTGATCAGTCCTGGAGGTATCCAATTCATTTAGCAACTCAGCCACATGGTCCACTGTCTTCCTCTCCATACTAATTAATGTCTGTTCTTTATCTCTCAGGAACCCATGCCTAGTTATCCGGATTATTTGCATCTCAGATAAAGGGTTTTCTGTCATCATCCTTAACTTGACTACTTGATGGCAGAAGAATGTTGTAAATGATTCCCCTGGTCTCCATTTCTCCTGTGTTATCTGATGCAGCCTCTCTTCTTGGAGTTCCTCACTCCAATAACTGGTCCTCAAAGCTCTATGGTATCCCACAAATGTTGTGGGTTTCTGGAACAGGGAGCTCCACCAGACTTGTGATTCACCCTGCAAGTGACTGCAGGTGACCACTATCTTGGTATCTTCATTCATCCTACTAAACTCAAAATACCGTTCCAAGCTTCCCACATGCTCCATGGGGCTTTCTCCAGGATCTCCAGCGAAAACTTGTATTTTTAGAAATTGGTGGAAGCCGATAGGATAATCCATGCGATTCCGATAGCCCATATCTGTACATTCTCTAGTGGTTCTTGGTCCTATGCCCTTTACTTCAGTATTGGCTCTGTTATTGGCTGACCTACTTATCCTCTCTTCAAAATTTGTATCTACCCTTTCTACTGGCTTCACTATCTGACATATCCTCCTGCATGCTCATCAGCATTCTATTATCTTCTACTCTTATCACTTCCACTTCCTCTTCTTTATCTAAACTTTCTTATTCCCCTTTCTGGTCACCTTATGTCTACCCTCAGATCAAACTCTGCTGACTTTCTATCTCTACTATCGGTCCTATCTAATTCATCATATACATATGGTTCCATGCCCTTTTGTTCATCCTACTTAATTTCCCTGTCACATCTATCTCCTATGTCCTTTGCCTCTGATTGCTGGATGAAGTCATTTCTAATTTCTTCTACAGCTTCAGCAATTCTTTTCTGGTTGTCCATTTCGATCTTTACCCTCCATTCTTCCATCCTTCTCTCTTCTGTCCATGTATTCTTTCATGAATTGCTGTTGCTCAACCCTCATTTGCCTTAGCATATCCATTATATCATTATAGTTTATTTTATCTTTTACTTCCCTCTCCTTATCTTCATTCCCTTCTCTTACTTCCTTTTCCTGAAGATCCATTTTAGCTTGGGACCTTGTATGCACGGATATCAATTTATTCAACCCTTGATCTGTGTTTGTTATTATTATCTTACTGAACTCTGCTGGATGTATTTATACAAAAATTTATTTGTACTGACTCTTTGTTTTTTACTTTGCTTAGCTATTTAGTTCTTTATTATCTGTTAATTAGCATTTAGATTGCTAGCCAACACAAACACCCATACTCTGGTTCACCATCTTGTCTCCCTGCCTTAGATTCAGTTGCCTGCCTGTCCCACCTTGATGACTGTCCTATGTTTCCCCTACTAATGCAACTCTTATTTACTATACTTCAATAAATAATGCTCTCATGTATTTCACCTTTAACTATAATTTCAACTAAATTCGAGTTCATGATATAAAGTAGTATTAAGTGCATTCATTTATTGCTTAACTTTGTTAAGGTTATTGCCAATTAACCCACACATTTATTTATTTTTTCACTTTTTAATATCCTATGTTATACCTTCTGTTTGTACACTACTTATCGCTTTCTTATAATGGCTATAAAATCCTAGAAATATTTTATTTTCATCTTAACTGAGACACACTATTATTAAATCACATATATATTTTTTCAACTTTGCTCATATACGCGACTATTCTAGAGTCCTACATATATATTTCTTCACTTAACTTAAATCCGCAATTCTTTTATTATTTAACATTTTGAAACTGTTTTATTTCCTTCCTTTTTTTTAAAGTGAAACAATTTATATTTCATTACAGCAATTAGATCGAGACAATCCATTCTTTCTTCGTTACAATTATATTTGAATCATTCTAGTCTTATATTATATACATCGCTACACATTTCAAAACTTTAATATTCAAAAAAATTTCCCCCCTCTTTCTATCCTTCGTACACATTTGTCATCGAAACGCATATATAAAGTATTATAAAGTAAAAAAACATTTATCCCCTTCGTCTTTGCTTCTCACCACTCTAACTTACGATACTAACTTTATATATTTTGGAAACATCTTTTTATTTTATATTTTAAAAAACATATTTACGTTATTTTATAAAATTTATTCAACATGTGATCACTAATTGCACAGCAATAGAAATTCCAGACAGGCCCCCAAAATGTAACGGGAATCACTGACGATTGAAAGCTTAACTTCCTTTTTATTTATGTATAATACGGAATTCTTAAAATTCAAAATCTCTCACCTCCCGCTACTGCAAACAGAGAGAACATACGGACATAAACGAGTCTATATTTGTAATTGACTGAACCTGTATCTATATGGGTATAGCCCCAGGTTATTTTTCATGGTCAACTGTCTCTCGACTGCTGTATGATTTAAAGAGTTACAGCACTTGAATATTTATAAATTTTAATGGGATCAAAACACTGCACCTCCAGCCTCACATGTTCATTCAGTACTCAAAATGAGTAATAACGTGTTCATTCAGTACTCAAATACTACTGTTTGGAGTGGCGAAGAACGAGACGAAGCAGATTTAAATCAATAAGAAATATTTAATACAATAAATTAAACAAAAAAAAATACTTTAAATCATTTACACACAATAAAACAAATTATCTGCTATAATGCTATGATTACAATATGAAAAAAAAGATCCTATAAATGATTGTACATTTATAGTCGTCACTTCGTGTATGTATAAAAATTAAATTAAAAAATGTCTATCACTCAAATTAAGAATTTGTCCATTGCCTAAATTAAAGATATGTGCACATATGAATGTAAAGGCAAAGTATATGTATTTTACCTAGGTTTATTGAGTCTCTGAATTAAGTTGAGGTCTTGCTGACTGCCACGTGGATTTCCTCCACTTCTTTAGCAGGGAACAGTCACTCTTAGGTTAGATTTGGGTCGTGGGAACTCCTCCATGTTAGAACATCAAGGACATGGCAAAACAAACTATCCGGCAGGTGCTACATAGGCAATTGTTACATGTAGACGGGAACCATTAGAGCACAGTGAGTCTGAGTCAGCCAACGATCGCGACGACCTTTATCCCTCCATTCTTGATGTGTCAGCGATGTTAGAAATCATATCTTGTTCATTTAATTATTTGTTCTTACGTTGGAGTCCTTCCACTACATATCTGGGTTTTCTCGTTTGTTTTTTTTTGTAAACTTTAAAAGATTCTTAGGTTTGCATTTCTCCCGATTATATATACTTATTTTCTAGAGCAGTGCTTCCACCAATGTCTTGACAAGAAGTCTCTAACTCTAATCATACTTTTTAATTAAAAAATTCCACAGTCCTTTTTATTTCAATCCTTTGTTTTTAGCTTTTATTCACACCTTTCTTTTTCTTAATGCGCCTTCAGCCATTTATATAGATTTACTTTTACACAATCTCATAGCACTATGTACATTTATTTATTTCTTCTTTTTCTTTTAATTAAACAGATATTTTAATAAAATGTTTTTTATTTTGACAAGCATTAATTGTTGCTGTCTTTAACATACTTCTTACATACTCCATACACACATTTCGTTTTATCGTCAAATGTGTAATTTTATGACCCAGATCCTTATCTTTCAGTCATGTTTTAAATTTCTATTTTACTCTGATTTAAACCCATCAAACTTTACCTTTTCTTATAAATCATATTTTAGTTCATCTTTCATTTATATTTCTTTATCACTATTAATTTTACTAATATACAATTTCAATGTTTCTAACTTTAATTTTTTTTTTTAATTCTCAAAGTTGACTTTGAAGAGTAAAAGATAAGAATCTTTTCGATTCCATTTCCCTCTTTTTTATTAATTAAAACATTTCTTTCTTCATAAGTTTTAAATTCTTTAGCTAGTATTCCAAAACACAATATTTAATATTATTTAAATGTTAAATATCTCTATGTGTGATCGCAGTATGTGCGATCATCACAATATATATATATATAGACATGTTTTAATAAACCTATTAAAACATATGTAAATTGCAATGTAATAATGGATTTCTTTTTGATATTAAGTAAAATCAGGGATCTTAATTTCATTTTTATTGTTATTAACAAATTGTTATGTCATTGTTAAAGTTATTCAAGTAAATTTACTCAATCCTAAATAGGTGTAGAGCTATTGTTTCTGAGCAATATTCATGCTTAATGGTCTATTATATAAAAGGGATTTATATTTATTGTTTATGAGCATCAGCTGATTATTTTGGTTCGGCACAAAAGGGATATCCTTCAATGTCCATGCACTAAATTTTATTTTGTTTAGTATTTATTAAAAATTAAGATAATTAGTCTGTACATTAAATGTACTAAGTGGTCAGAAAATTGATGATTATAAGTATGTTTTATTATCCCAGCATCAATTTTTATTGTTATATATTCTGATGGATTACACTAAGGTTCATGCATTCAAATTAATGTTTAAATAATCTGCCTTAAGCTGGCAAGAACTAAATAATTAACTTGATCTATAATAGATGCATTTGAAATTCAGTCACAAGATAGAATGTTGAGTTCATGATGATGAATGATTATTACTTTTGTGTAATGCTGGTGAACTTATAGTTACTTGTTAACTTATATTTGGTCCATGCTCATTCCTCATTTTTATTTGATTTTATATTTTGTATTGAACTCCATTTGATGATGATGATTTCCATCACTCCCAAGCTTCACTTCTGTTTTTACGTACTGTTATAATATATATTTAAATAATTTTAATTCAATTTGCATTTTAAGACACATAAAAAAATTAGATTTTATAAATTCCAAAAATAAAATTGTTATTGGTAAATATTTTTATTTAATATATCCAGTTCGTTGAAGTTATAATGTAAAAACCCGTTAACGTTCAGCTATACCAATATTCCTGAAAAGATTTTTTCTACAATAAAAATAAAATATGTTAAATATTAAAAGACTGTATTTGTTTTACTAATAGAACTGCAGAAATTTAAAAAAACAAGTTTATTTTTAATATATATATTCAGTAAAATCAAAGTTGTTTATGAATAGTAAGAGAGGATAGTTTGAGTTTCTGTGCTGGAGGATGGTTGCAATATGGTAAATTTACGCTTAGGTATGCATTGATAAAAACCAAAGCATTTTAAAATAGTAATAAAATATTAATATTTTATAAATATTAATTTTGTTTCAATATGAAGGATATAATCAAATTTTCTTAATTTGGTTTGTGAAAGATGTGAATTTAATATATTCTCAAGTTTTGATCATTTTCTTTAAGTTTCAAGATATGCATTAAAAATATTGAAATTTTTTTTATATTTCAGTAATATTCTGAGTTTACTTTTGCTTGTTTAATTGAACACATGATTAGGATATTGTACTTAAAAAATGTAATTTCAAGTCAAAAATTTCAGACTTAAGGCAATTTTTCAAAATAAATAATATATGTTACTGAAAATAATTTTCAGTGAGTTAGTTATAGTGGAGGTATTTCAATTTATGAGATATCGTTTTAAAATGGACAGAATTGAGAAAATGAATTCTAATTTATCATAATTGTACAAAAATAATTTTTTACTTAAAATCCACTCTATAAATTTCATCATTGTTAAAAAGGAGTTGAATGAATTTTTAGAAAGAAAGTATACTACTTATTTTCAAATAATTTAAGAAATGTATATTTTTTAATCGCTTTATTTTTATTTCTTAAGTTCTTCCAAAATTGAATTAAATTTAAAAATACAAAATATTTATCAGTAACAAGATAAACATTATTAATTACAAAAATATTAATTTCAGTATATTTATTACTTTAATTATTATTAGAAATACAATGTTTCAAATAAGACACAGAATATAAAAATGTTTTCCTGAAGGTTTGTGATGATGATATTCTAGTTGTATTTAAATATTCTAAATACATTCAACTGTTAGTAATAGCACATCAAACAGGTTAGTAATGTACAATGTTTCAAGAGGTATTATTCTCCCTTCTTCTTCAGGTGTTGCTGGCCTGACCAGTGACAGTACTAGCATGGGATTTGAACCTGGGTCCTTAGATTCTGAGTATTGAATTTTGAGATAACAATCTAACCAACTGAGCTATTCTGCGAAAGGCAACAGTCTGTACTAATTTCATATACTTATCTATGAGATTCCTCCTGATTTCTCCACTTTTTCCTAAGAGCAAAGTTGCTTAGTGGTTTCCATATATTATATATAGTCACACTAGGTTGGCTTGTGGGATTTTTTGCCATTGTTATGTGAGCAGCTTCTTTAAATTTGCTTCTTTGTACTTTTGTTTTAATATTCTAATAACTTATTAAATACAAGCATTCAAAAATGTCAAGGAGTTAAAAATTTATGTACTATTTGAGATATTCAAAAGATTGCAGAAAATACTATTTGCATAATTCAAGGATTGTTTAAATTACAAAACTTTTATAATCAACAATAATTTATTATTATGTCAATGTAGATACAGATTCTGAGCTTTTTTTTTGTATTACAGAAAAAGACTTTTAAAGTGACTTATGTTTTAAAATTGAAAATTATGTTTGTCAAGATGAGTTAATTAAAAATAATCAGGATAAATATTTCTTTGTAATAATGGGTAAGATTCAGCCTTCTTGTGATCCACCCTGCAAGTGGTATGCATTAGAATGTAAAGCAAATAGTCTATGCAAGGAAACCAGACTTCATATTGATGAACTACTAATTAAATACAGCTAATTATAAAAATACACAACAAAACTATTATTGTGAATTCCAGTAGTATTATGTAGAATAGCTGAATATGTATTACAGAGGTGAAAATTCTACATTCTTGAAATGTAAAACAAGTGCATAATTTTGGCAACTAAGGAACACCTCAAGTTTCAGATATACCTATCGCAGAGCAATACTAATATTCTATTAACCTACAAAATACAATAAAATTATTTCAACTTAATATTGAGATATATAAATATCAAACTAAGAAATAATATACAAATTAATTATTCCGCATAACTTTAATGCAATTGTTTGTCAGGAGACATTATTTTTCTAATAATGTATATTTTAAAATTTCTGGATTTATGTTGATTACTGATCAAATGCATTGTAAATATAATAAGGCTATGCTTGTTTCAAACCATCTTGTAAAGCAACAACTTTCACAGAAGGTAGTTCAAATGATATTGAAATCACAATTTTGATAATTTTTATGCATTCAATGTACAAATTGATCCTACCTTTCTTTTCCAAATCTTACTTGGCCTTTTTGAGTATCAAGAATATTATTAATCTTTAGATGAATGAATTTAAACAACATGCATATATTTTACAATTCCCACAGAAGAATGTACATTATGATGACAAGGAAAAAGAGATATTTTCCATTCAGGCAAATAGAAAACAAAAAACTCCTTTTATGTTTTCTTCAGCAAAAAATGGTCACTCTTACTGCTCAGCTATTGATATTGGATTTTTTTTTTCCATAGTTAACATAAACTAAGTCTAATTATTCTTGTAATATACATTTCTATAGTTGAAAATTATTTTGTTTTGAGATATAATTTTAAAAAAAAAAACTAACTGGAGTTGATATACTGAATATCTTGGAAAAGACTATTAATAGAATTTGTTCAAATCCTTCTTATGATAAGTTTAACAAACTCATAACAAAAGCTGCAAAAAATCATTTTGGGATATTAATTCATTTTGATTGGAACAAAATTAGTAATAATCTTTGTGATCAGTTTTTGACTAGCAATGATTCAGAAACTTCTAAAAAAACTTGTAAAACCATTAGATAATGCACACACAAAAAATAGACATTGGAGAAACAAAACTTTACATGATCTAATCATAATGATTGATTACTGTTAAGAAAGTTTTATAGATGTAACATTACTTCTAAAAGAACTAATACTGTTACTTCTAATGATGTTTTCAATATTATATGCCAGATTTCTAAATCCAAGATTGATAGAATAAAAAAGTGTCATTAGAATAGAATTGCAATCTTTTTCACAATACTACATTATTATCTATATAATAAAATTTGTAGATGTTGACATAAATTTGCCTTTGATGCTCTTAAATCATGAAAACTCCCAGAAGCATATAGTATATTTTCAGACTTTTTAAAAAATGTAAAACTTTAATGAAAAGCATAGTTAGCAAAAACTATTCTAAACATTATTCATTCAAAAACTATTCCAAAAATTTGGCATAAAAACAAAATTATATCAGATTAAAAACCAAATAAATCTAATAATGATCCAAAATATTATCATTCAATGTCATTATTATGTGTTCCCTGTAAGCTTTTTGAAAGAATCATATTAACAAATAGTTAGTTGAAAGCCATCTTAGTCCAGAAAGAAGCTACTGTAGACAAGTTTTACCTTTAAAAATTCATAATAATAATAAAAACGTTTTAAAAATAAACAAAAATCTGGTGACATTTATTAATTTAATTCAATGGCTTCCAACCTTCTGGCCATGCTGCACCTAAGCATCTCTAAAATCCTGATATCCTCTCCTCCAACCTATAATTCTTATTATTTAAAAAATGAACTCCTATTCATGTGGAGGAAAGACAAAGGGTCATTAATAAAAAGGCAGAAATACAATAAAATTTCAGCCACTTAACATGCTATGCTGCAAATAACTATGGAGAGATAAGGAATAAAGATTATTTAAACAGAAAAGACACTGAGAAAGCATGGAAAGAAATTTAAAAAACATTCTTAGCTTAATTTATAAATAATAAGATATAAGAACGATTAGTGAGCTTTTAAATTTACTGTTAATAACTCAAAAAAATTCATAAAAATTCACTGTTAATAAATCATTCTCGAATTGCCATCTTAAAAATCAAATTGCCCCTCTGTGAAGAGGGGGATTGCCTCATGAAGGGAACCACTGACATGATTGCTTATGATTCTGTTTGGAAAAATGTTCTTTTAAAAGTTTATAAAATTCTTAAATACAGGAAAACCATTAATTGACTTGACAAAATGTCTCCAATAGAGAAGTTCAAGTGACACTAAATGATAATCATAATAAATATAAAAAAATTTGCAAAATAATCTACCTCAAAGTTGTTCACTCATTTTCTTTATTTAATATATTAACCAGTGATCTTTCCAAAACAGAATGCAAGAAATACATTTATGTTGGATGGTTTTGACTTGACAAAATAGATCCCTTCCTGATATAAAGAAGTCTCCAAATAAGAATATGAAAATATTAAAATTCTTATTTATAGAATGGATTTTATCCTTAAATTCATTGAAAATAGTAGAGAATCATCTCACAATCTGAATATATTTTTTTGAATAATTAGACTGAAACACAATCCTATTCACTGCTACTCATGGGTAATTTTGGATCATAGTATAATTTATTTTCCTCTTTCCACTATGATTAGATCAAAATTAGTTTCTAGGAATAAACTCCTTGGAAATCTAGCTAACACTAGTTACGCTTATAATGCAAATACTTTATTACCATATTCTATCAGTGAATACTACACTCTTCTTTATGGAAAGTTCCAACATTAAACTTCTGGATATTCAATTAAATATTACCATAAAAATATTACTGTATATTCAAGTCTGTTCTTTTACAATGGCTTCCTTTATGCTTCCTTCAGATATTTCTTCGCAATACATCAGAAGAGAGTTGTTTCACAGAAAAAAAACTGTTAATCAGATTGGACTTGCCAATAATTCAAGATATTGTTTCATGACTTAGACTCATCTTGAATCATGATCTCCCTTTTATGTTAGACTAAACTAAGAATCTACTATTTATGGCATAAAAATGGAATTCTTATGATGTTTAAAATGACAATAATTTATTTTTCCACATCAAACTATACAGCCTGGCTGATTTGATTTTCTAGATGCAATTAGAAGCTCATCAGAATATTAGGACAATCCATGTTAGATGTATTTGTCTGTTTCATAAATAAAACTTATCTGCTACTGGTCTTGTAATTGTGGGCAAATACAAACTATGAACCACATAGTTAATAATTGTCAAATCTATGGCTGTAGTAGTAGAATTGAAGACGTAATAAAGTCATTGATGATTTTATTTTATAGAAGAAATCTCTACAAGTTTCTTTATCTAAATTTGTTAATGCTATCAAATAAATCTTTATGCTAATAAATAATAATTTATAATGATATGTTCTACTTTTTTTTAGAGAAATTGGCCAATGGCTTACATTTTTGAAAAAAGTAGTGTAATTATCCACTCTTTTTTTTTTAAAAAAAAAATACTGTTTAATTTTGATTCATTTGTTATATTTTTATAACCCTCTACTACTACTGGTGCTTCATCTACTATTACTATGATTACTGCTTCTACTGGTATTACTACTATTATTATTACTACTATTATTAATTTTAAAGTATACTTTACTGAGCATCAAATTATTTATTACAGTCATTAATTATTGCACAAGATTTTTATTTTACATGTGATTTGAAGTTGATATCAAAATTTATAAATTTGTAAAGATTGACAACAAATGAAAAGAACAATTTGGACAATTACATATCATGTTGGATATATGATTCTTTTATCGATAAAATTATTATAACAAAATTAAATTGTGAATGTGATATAAAAAATATATAATTGATAAAAATTAGTCCTATAAAGGTACAATTCACTAACAATAAACCATTTAAAAAAGAAATTAACAGTTACATTGTGAGGAGCAAAACCAAACTTCAAGTTGCCGCACAATTGTCAGAAATAGTATGAGATTTGTCTCTAACTTTGAACTTTCTCAATTAAAAATAGGGAAGTAATTTTTCTAAATGTTAGAATGAAACAAAATGCTGTCTCAAAAATCAAAGAGTAGAAAAAGAAAGTAATGAATCTAATGTTAGGGAAGAGCTCTCTACTTGTATTATTGATTGTGCTGAGAGAGAAGATTGGGGATTTATTAATTGTTGATATGAGATTGTGAATACATTCTTAATTCTGGACATACCATAAGAAAATGTTCAAATGTCAACTTTTCTCAATGGGAAAATGAATATTGAACACTGATATTGTCAAATATCATTTTTGTTTCAAAGAAAGCATTTGTAGGTAAGATTTTGAGATTGATGTTAATAAGGAAGTTCAGATTTTTGTTACCAATGTGCAAACTCTTTAATTATTTATCTATTAATAAAATTAAGGATTTATTATGGAGTATCAATATTCACTGATTTGTGTAAAATTTCAGAATTTTCCAATATTTGATATTATTATCAAAGAGTAAATAATGTGCGAGTGTGTGGTATGCTACAGAACTGAATACATTAGTGACAAATTTATCTTCAAATGAGATGATGTATCAGGAGTGTGATTTGGATAAAAGGGTGAGCATCAGGATATATTATGATAATTCTGCTAATTGTTTATTGTTCTTTGAAACTAAAAAATATAAATACATTGGAGTAAAAGACCACTGAATGTAGCAAAACTCTGCATGAATCTGATACTGACTGCTATTGTTTTAGTTTTGTGCATAGAGAGTTGATTCTATCAATAAAGGAGTATTAGCATATAATAAGTAGTTTTGAAAAATGAGTTGATAAGGAATATTTTAACTTGAATAGAAAAATATGTTTTGGATAATGGTAGTTTCACTAGATGGTAGCAGATTGTTTTGTATTGCGGCCACATACAATTGCTAGCTAGATAAATTAGAAAACCAATGATTTTTTTCATGTCATGCAGTAAAAGAAAGAATTTTATTATCTGTTAATATCTTCCACAAAGATGATTTATCTTTATTGAAAATTAAGGCTTCAAGAATGGAGATAAATTGAAGTATATGTTTTTTAATGAAAGAAATTACAAAATCATCCATGTAGCATAATTGGTTGATATTCTGTTTAATAGTTAATTTCTGGTAATTTTTTATTTGCTAGAAATAAGAACTTAATATAGGTAGTAAAGAAGAGAGTACTGGGTGGTGATTCCAGAGGTATGGAATTGTCAGGGTAACAGCCATGTGAACTTTTGTCATTGAGGGTAATAAAAATTTTTGTTGTAAGCAAATTGGCCATAATGTATAACAATAGGATTGGAATATTTAGCATTTTAAAAAGTTATAGAAGTTTACTCATTGAATGGCAATAGGCCTAGCCCTTCTAGAAAATCTCACTTGGTCTATGATGAATCTAAAAAGCATGACTAGTGCAATTCTTAGCAAATTGAAATTGTTACACTGATTTAAGGAAAATAGATTAAATTTTCCCTTTGTGACATATTCTAATGTTTTGATAAATACTGGTGTTGTTATTAAGGGAGAAAAGGATTATATTTTATTTAATAAAAGGTACTATGGAAACACAGAACAATTGATCAATTTTATAAATCTGGTAAAAAGATTGTTAAGTAAATAGATGATAAATTATAAGAATAGTAAAGTAATTAAGTATAAATTTTGAAATCACATAGAGACAAGTATGTATACTATGAAATGGGAAGTTTATTTTTAATTCTATTTTCCAAAATTGTGTGAATACTATCATTAAGAAAAAAGATGAGTGAAAATAGGACGTCTATCGGCTTATAATTTATTTTTAAAGTAAAAAAAAGGGTGATAATGTTTTCTCTACTGATAAATTTGTATCTTTTATGCGGTATATTTTTGCTTTGCTCTAAAGCAAAGGGCACAATGAATGCAGCTCTTGGACCAGTTATGAGGTATTGATTTTTTTAATGTATAAATATCCTATTAATAATTGTTGAGTTTGTTTATTGCTTAAAAAATAGAAAAAAACTGAAGATGCATACAGATGTTTTTTAATTTTTCATGAAGAGGATCTAGTTTTTTGAGGAGCAGTAGGTGATTTATGTTTTTGAATATAAAAGTTTGTGCTAAAGGTAATGATATTTACAAATGAAAACTGATCTCCTATTGGGTTTAATATTAGTATGTTTATTTTTTTTAAATTAATTTCTGTTTTGACACTTTCTGGTATGAAGAATTTGAGCAGCAATCTGCTTGTGTTTTTGAGGATTAAGAAAGATTGGTTTTGTAGTTATAATGTTCAAGTTAGCATTAAGCACAGGATGATTTAGAAAGTATTAGAAATAAGAATAGGGTTAATGATGAAGTGTAAATCAAGAGAGTAGAATAATAAATCATTTAGAAAACAATGTTATGTTAGTATAAAAGAGGAAATTTTTAGAGAAAAAACCTTTAGCACTCATTAATTTTTTGCTTGGAAATGAAGACAGAATACATTTTATTGAAATCACCTGTTGAGTAGGGAATCAGTGGATAATATAAGATTAATTTGGTTTATTAGCTGAAAAATTAATACTGTTTTGTTGTAAAGATAGAGGATTCCAACATAAATTGTGAAGGTACAATATTAAGTAATTATGATCATATTTTCATTAAGATATAGTATTTTAAAATATTGACAAGTAGCTTTGTAATGAATTAATACTGTAACCCCTGTAGCAGCAGTGATAAATTGGGACAGTTTAAAAAATCTATATCTACCCAAATACTGTTAGAAATCAATTTTGGTATTGGAGATATATTTTGTTTCTATAATAAAATATGAGGATGAAATTTATTTATTCAATTATTAATTGCAAATAAGCATTGTGGATAGTTGATTCCTCTTACATTAATTTGTGGTGTTAATTAGCACACAAGGTAATGCCTTTGCTAGTGATACATATATAATTAAAGTTGATTAAAAAATAGATTCATGTCAAGATTTTTAGATATAGTGGTAATGTAAATATACTAAATTGGGTAAATATAATAGACAATAGTGAAACAAAAATGCAGTAAATTAATTGCATCTAAATAGAGTTTTTCATTTTTGGCATAGTTTATTATAAATATTTCTGATAATTGTAATATAGTATTATTATGTTCAAATGCAAGCAAAATTGCATGCTGTGATGTTTTCACTTTGTATATTAGATAAATTTAAGTCAGAAAATATTGCCTTTGTCTGTACTTGTTTATTATTGAGTTATCATTTTGTTTGGTTCTGCTGGTATATTTATGAGAATCTACTTCTATTAAGAATTGTTCTATTTCTACTAAGAATTGTTCTTATGTTAAATAAAAAAAGCTTGACCAATGTTTAGGTTTTTCATTAAGAAAATTAATATTTTCTGTAAATATAGCATTAAATGTATTTTTCGTATGTGATTAGTAGTAGTTTCAATTTTTATATTGCCATTGCATAGTTATTTATAGAATTTCATCCTCATTGTTTTTTCATTCACTGAATGCAGTTTGCTTTCTTTGTTTTCCATTTTGTTCTTTTTTTTTTCTATGTTTTAGTTTTAATAAGTTGATATTTTATTTATTTATTTTCAGATATTAATTTGTCAATATTTCTGAGAACCTTTATTTCCTGAATTGTTAGTATCACATTAAATTATGGTATCATGGGAAATTGATCCAGAATTGATGTCAGAGTATATTATATATTTCTCTCCAAGTAATTGAAATTATTTGTTAGAGGGCATGCTGTTTGGTCAATGTATGCATTATTGGTTGTATTGGTGGGTGAAGATATTGCAGAAGTTGTCATCTGAATACCCATTGAATAATTTTTTGAGAGTGAGATTTGTGACTTGGCACATTGATGCCCTTTATGATTTTTAAAACCACAAAATTTACATAAATAGCTTGAGCACTGTGATGGGAACACCTCTAAATGTGATATTAAAGAGGAGATATATAGGAACAAAAGGTTTGTATATCTTTTGACTAAATGTTTTCATTCAAATAAAGGTTGAATATTGCTAGTGAGATCAGGAACTGTAATCTTTTCCAATAATCTAAAATTGTTTATTTTATCATAGGAGTTTAAAAAGTTTTGCAAATATACTGAAAAATTGATATGACAATTTTTGATCAGCCTTGAGTGTGAGAAGTCTATTTAAAGCCATTTAAATGTTTTATATTCTTTTGGAAGACTTTCATGTGATATGAAATTCATGTATTAAATATCCATTATTTGGATTTTCTAGAATTTTTAAAAATCATTCCCTAAAGTTTTTTTTTCCTGATAAAAAATTATAAAACTATCCACTGAGAATTTCATAATAACAATATTTATATTACTGATGAATATTATTATAATTTTTTCATTATTGAATTTATGAAATGATTTGTTAAATTTATTATTTTTGAGTATTCTTCATTATTTGTTTTAGAAAGACTTACATTTTCCAGACTAATTATGTCCATATTTTCATTTTCCCCATTATCTATGTTGAAAAATTCATTTATATTTTTTTTAGTAAAGTTAATATTCTATTCTGTGGGTTTAAAAGAAATTTCACAGCTCCCATATAAGTATTGAAATTATTTTTTAAAAGTCAGATTGACATTTTCTAGAAATTATTTTATCTGATTTTTTTATCAACTGTTATAGCAGAGATTGTCATGACAACATTTATACTATTATTTGAATGATCAGTGATTTATATAGCTTGTTAATTGAATTATTGGTTCAGGCAATATATTTTTAGCATTACTTTTAGTTTGATAACAATTAGTAATTGAATAATTTTCTCTAAAAAGTGGTGATTGTATAATTTTTATTACTGAAACTAGTTTATGCACCTTTTGAAAACAATAACCTATCAATTTGTGAATCAAGTATAGAAGTTAAAATATAATTACCATGATATATTTAAAAAAAAAAATATATATCTTTTAAGTAAAACCAAAAAACAGCCTTACTAGCTTACTTTGTACAGTTTTGTTTTTGTATGTGTTTGTCTATATATGAAATTAAAACAGAAGTAATTACTTCCCACTGACCATTCTATCTTTTAGCGCCGCTGTTAATCTTAGTTTTTTACTACTCATTTTTACTTTCACTATCACTAACACTGCTATTACTATCACTATCATATTGCTGATAAAAAACTAATATTATTTAATAATGATGTTTATGATAAAAGATTACTTCAAAATAATGTTATTTTGTATGGCATACGTATATATGAACTCCTAATAGTTTCCAAGGGCTACAAAGTTTTGACATAAATTATAATCAAAAATATTTTATTTAAATAACGATAATTAAAAGCTAGAATTAAGTAGAATATGAATAAACTATGATAAAGTTCAATAAGTTTTCTCTACTAATTGCAATTTATTGAATAAAAAAAAAGAAATGTGCTTATTTAGAAATCAAATAATAAACAGAAGAATAAAATTATTTTAAAATAAACTACATAAAATCAGTACTGTATTTGTGGAAAATATGCTTTAATGCTTAAATAAAGACTTTTAAACTACTGTACTTATTTTCTGTTTTTTTTTTTTTTTTAAATTAAGACTTTTTAAAAATAATGCAGAATGAAGTCAACAAACACAAAAGAAATGTCAAAAATAAACTAAAGGAAAAGAAAAAACAATGAATAACAATCTTAAAGCAAGACTTATAGTGATATTATAATAATAAAATAAGTTCTTGTTTCAGTTGTCAAGAACTAAGAAAATATCATAAATTCAAATTTAAAATAAAAAGATAAAATAAAAGTTAAATGGAGGATAAAGGAATAAAAAAAATTATAGAAATGTATTGTGAAATTCCAGAGATAATTTTATTCTCTACTAAATCTATTCATGATGAAAAGAAAGATTGCTAAAACTAATATCAAATATTAAGGTCAGCATTATTTAAAATATCTTAGATAATCAATGGAGCAATAATAATTTTTCATAATTTTATTCTAAAAATCTTACAGTTATAATAACAATGAAGTTTTCCTAAAAATTTGCAAGTTTTTTATATAAATAACTAGAGATATTAACTAGCCATGCATCAAAAAGATGTTAATAAAAATTATAATTCATATTGTGATATTTGCAAAAACATATATAGTTAAAATGTTCTACATTCTCATAGAGTTTTTATAAGAAATATCAAATGTGTCAGACCAGCCATGAATAAAATGAATGTTAAATTTTTTTTATCATAATTATGATATTTGTTAAACTATTACAGTTTTTATTATTTTACTATTTTTTAATGTATTTAATTTTAATACATTACAACAGCTATTTGCCATTTTTATTAATGTTTGTACAAACATTGCAATACAATAATAAAAATGAAAAAGAGATTTTAAAAAAGGATATTCAGATAGATAGTATCTTAGTAATCAATTTGACAAAATATTTTTTTAATATAGATTTTAAATTAACATTTATGGAAGGATTATTATAATTGTTGATTCTTCTATACATGATACTTTGAATTATAATGATAAATACATGATTTAAACCCCTCATATTTTACTTATATTTCTTTAATATTTATTAATGAAATAAAATCTGTTAATATTATTTTTTCACTGATTATGTCAAATAAGAATTTAAAATCTTTTAAAGTACTTAAAATTAGTTAGGAATGACAATATTATTTTTAAAACCAATTAATTTTAAATATATAATAAAATCTTTGTAATGCATATTGTGCACACATTGTTTAAAAGTATTAGTTCATATTTTAAATGTATATTGTATCTTGGTAAAACCAGTACATCAAATAAAAATAGTTTTGTTTTGATAGAAAACAGCTTTTCTTACCCAATGATTTAGCCAATAACTTTATAAGATTTAGGTATGTATTGTTCCACTTGGATATTAAAAAATTCAATTGTTTCAAAGATCAAATCCAAGACTTTTTGATTACTATTTAAATATATTTTGAATTATTAATATAATAATTATCTATTACTAATTTGGATAAATTTAAGACTTGCAGTTCAGTCCATTTTTCCATTATTTATTAGCATATAATTATCATTATACTATGTTATAAAATTATAATATCACTTTGCATTCAATTTAAATCTTCATAATTATTATTATTTTAAGAATTTTGTGCAAATCAGTATTTGTCAACAAATCTGAGTATTTTATGGAATCTATTATATTATTAGTATAAATAGTAAAAAATAATGAAGTTAAAACTTCATCTTGTGGATATTGTTGATAATATATTGAAAAGACATCAGAAAACTGAATATTATTAAGATTAACATACAGTGATTTTATAATTAAATAAGATTTAAACTAATTAAATGTTCAAGTATTTGATGTTATATTCTTTATTTTAATAATAAGTAGACACATATTTCTCTTATCAAATACTAAAGATAAATCAAAGTAAGTTGTAACAACTCTTTGATTATTATTACAGGTCTGACAAACATTGTGGGGGAGAGGGGATTTACTACTATATTACCATTTATTAAAAAATTTATAAACATGATTTAGTTGGAATAAATCAATGCTAAGAATTATTACTTTTTGAAGGAGTAGGTCGGCTTCTATTCTTATGAAAATTTTATAAATTATTATATAAAATTTTATATAGAGTTTTAATATATTTTTTTTCATTTTTAAAACAAACATAAATGTACTACAATTAGAGTTCAGTTGTCAAACTTATTACATTCGCATCTTTGATTTTATCCATTTTAGATAAATGCATTAATGATAATTACTAATCTTTTATTACACTAAAGATTATCATATCATTTCAGCCCTGATATAAAATTTAAATTAGGCTAGAGATTAACGTATATATATATTTTAAATAAAACATTGACACATAATATCATTAATCTAATTTCATCCTCCTTTTTTATGTATATTATCATTTTTAAATATCTTAAAACTTTCATCTCACCACACATTTTTGAAACATGAATAAAAACAATTAAAAGTTTATATATGGATTAGGAATGATATGATAATCTACCCTACTAATGACAGGCAATAATCATTAATATATTTATCTGAATTAACAATGTCAAATATATGGGTGTAAAAGATTTGACATTTGAAAATTAGATTGTAGTAATTTAATATTAATAAATACTGTAAAAAAAATAAAAATATATATAAGAAATTGAGATTTTGGAAAACTGAGGAATGCTGTTTCAGCATGAAATACATCTTGAGAATTATTTATTATTTTGAGATATAGATCATATGTTTCAAGACTATATAGTAAAATGGAAGTTCTAAACATACACATATATATACACACACACACATATATATATAATTAAATCTTATTTACAGATTTAAATTGTTCAGAAGGTTTGAGATCAACTCTTATGACATCAAATTTTCCTGGTAAGTTCATATCACCTAAAACATAATTAAAATTATACATACACATATTAATTAGTAGATATATATATATAAGTTGGCAGGTATTATTAAATGTTAATTAAAAATATTAAAATAAATTTATCAGCTTAACAATATGCAGTAGGTATATGTGTACAAAATATAAAATAAATTTTTTGTATAATGATATAAAAAATTAATTAATTAAAAAACAAAGAAAATAAATGTAAAGTCTATTTGAACTTCTTATTTTATACATATTTTTTGAATTTGCATCTTTTTTAATTTTTCTGATGAAAACTGCTAGTTAATCAAAAATATCTAAATATTTTTAAAATAAAACAATATTGAGGGGGGCTAATATGGATTACATTTATATACTTACAATATTAAATAAAATTTTATTAAAATATTTCATAATTTTAAAATATGTACATGAATTTATATACACATGCATTTTGATCCAAATGAAAGTTAATTAAAAATAAGAAGTGTGTGCTCTAAAAAATAAAATACATTCTAAAAATTTTAAATAAACTTCATTCAATAGACAAAAATAAACTTTTTGAAAGTAGACAAAAATAATCATTTTTACAACTTTTAAAGCAACTATTATTAATAATTTAAATAAAATAAATTATACAATATTATAGCTAATAGTATCATAGATAAATCACATCATAAATCAATAGAATGTTAGCAATGGTTTGACAAAGTAAAACTAAATGAAATCTATTCATTGTCAGAGTCTAATATCTTAACTAGACAGTGAGTGAAAGCAATGACTAAAACAGATTAAGATTAAATCTGTCTAGACATTTTAAGAAAACATTCAACAGACATAAAGAAATTGTTTGAAAATGAATTAATAAATAACAATTTTTATAATTTTCAAATCAATTATACTCAGTAATTTTTTTTCATATGCCATAGCATCGGCCGGGACGCGAACCCACAACCGTCTGCAGACAACTACTTGCTTGCAAGGCATCTGCGATGACCTCTCATAATAAACTCATAATTGCTAACAGATAACTGGTTATCATATTAAACACGTCACTATGGTCAATGATTAAAAAAAAACAATAGAATGTCACAAATTTTTGCTACTAAAAAACATTGATCTAAGATCTTAAATAAACAACGAGTGAAAAGAATGACTGAAACAAATTAAGATTAAATCTGTCTAGAAATTTTAAACAAACTCTATTAAGCACGATAATAAGTGAATTCCATTTATTATCTAACTGACTGTTACCCTGACAATAGACCACTGATATTCTATTGATTTTATTTAAGTATTGTTCATAATAGTGTGATTTATATATGATAACTAATTAACTGTTGGAACTTATCATTTATTATATTTAAAACAGTGTGATAAAGAAAAATGAATATTTATTAATCTCTCTTCAAATAGTTATCTTTACTTGTTGAAGTTTATTTAAACTTCTAGACAGATTTAATCTCAATCTGTTTCAGTCACTCAATGTTTATTTACATTTTAAATCTTAGAAAAAATAGATTCCATTTACTATTTACACAGTATATTTCTCAAATTTCTGTTGATTTATTTAAATTGACACTTTATATACATAGGTCTCAGAATTAACTGAAGATGCTTATATCTGACATAAACTGTAAAAAATAAATCTAAGATGCAGTAATCATTATCAAAATTGCAGTCCACTCATATTACTAGGTGGAAATATTATTTGGAGAAAGTTGCTAACATCTTACTTGTGTAAGCATAAGAAATAGTGATCATGTGATGATATAGTGGTTTCTTATTTTGTCACAAAATTATTCAAAAATGATAGATTGTGACACCCTTTTAGCATGTTTTTAAAAGGACAAATGTCATTTTTAACTGTATAAGACCCTAATTTCTGTAATCTTATTCTTGGATTCTGTCTTAGTGTGAGAACTTGGAATTCAGTCAGTTGTTACGTGCAATCTCATGTACATTTAATAAATGTATAACTTGGGCAAGAATGCAAAATGTCATAAGAACAAAAAATTAAATGGACTTGGATTCCAAAGTAATTAATATTAAACTTTGATAATAAGTGACAACATGAGAAAAATAAAATAATATAAAACTCCCATAATGCCTAATATAAAACTCCCATAATGCCATATGTAAAAAATATGCACAATTAATGAAGTGGTCAGTTAATCAGTACTCACAAATATATCTTGACTGCTTATCCTTCAAATGAAAATATTAAACTCTTATAATTGAATTGATATATTACAGCTACTAATCATTTTATTACCTTTTTCATTAAAAAAATGTAACAATCATAAGTACTTCCAAACTTGTACTTTGTAGCTAAAAAAAAAAGCGATCTAAGTTACACAGTAATTTTAATTTGGGTATCAGAAAATTCAATATTTTTATTATTAAAAATATCTACAAAGTTTTCATTACTATATATATATCGCATATTTTGTGGGTTGATCCGTGTAAGATTTCAATTTAAAAATTCCAATGTTTCAACTTTATCACATAAGCCCTCAACTGAGAAATGAAAATTGTATATTTGTAGAGGTGCTGCAAATAGCGTTAATAAAAATAATTGTAGAAGTACTGAAAACTTCACAATTAAAAATAGGTGCAGGAAAATTTGTTTTTTAAAAGATTTTTCCAAATAGGAGGAAGTTATACATGTATCATTGCATTTGTTGATATAATTTGGTTCTTTTTAGTATCTCAATAGCTTCTCTGATCTTCTAGATTTTCACATCTGGATAAGATACTGGTCTTAGAAAAATTAATATTATGACCTGAATCCTTGGCATGGATTAAGAGTGCTGATGATGATGAATGTTGTTTTCACTGCATTAGCATGTTCATCCCATCTAGAACTGGTGTGATGATTGCTCATACCTACATAAAAAGACTCACAAACTTCATATGAAATTTTATAAACTCTTTGAGCATCAAGAGGGATTAAATATTTAAGTTTGGTTGAAAAATTACTAATTTTTTGATAAGGAGCATATGCTGTCTTTATTCATAGTATTTTAGGATATGTCTGAGACTATCTATGGTTCCTTTCATGTAAGGCATACAAACTCTAATAGGTGATTCTTCTTTTTGTTTTTTATTTGTATTTTTAACTTGAAAGAAGGCTTGATATATAATTTTTTTTTATAACCATTCGCTAACAATACATTATATATGATGTATTTCTTTTTTTAGATATGATTTATCTGAAAGATTAATTGCTCAGGAAAAGAGTGTTTTGGCCACAGAATAAAAATCTGAACTGGATAATGATGAGATGAAAATTGGAGGTATCTGATAATATCAGCACCTTTAAAACCTTTGTCTGGCTGAGATATATAGATGATACATTTGTTATCTGACAACAAGGTAAAAATAAATTGGAAGATTTTTTTTATCATAGTTAAATAATATCCATCCTAATATTACATTTATAATGGAAATAGAATCTGATGGGAAAATTTCCTTTCTTGATGTTCTTGTCACCAAGAAACAAAATATTTTTTTTATCATTTTCAGTTTTCAAAAAAGTTGCATATACTGAAATGTACCTCCAATTTTCATCTCATCAACATCCAGCTCAGATTTTTTTGTGGCCAAAATACTATTTAGCAAAACAATTAAACTTTCAGAAAAGTTATATCCAAAAAAAGAAATACATCATATAAATAATGTATTGTTAGCAAATGGTTATAATAAAAAAATTGTATATTAAGCCTTATTTCAAGCTAAAAATCAAATAAAAAATAAAAAAGAATCAACTATTAGAGTGTGTATGCTTTAACCACAGACAGTATCAGACATATCCTAAAATGCTACTATATAAAGACAGCATCTCTTTATCAAAAAATTAGTAAATTTTTTAACCAAGTCTAAAGATTCAATCACTCTTGAGGCTCAAGAACTTTATGAAATTTCATGTGGTGTTTATGAGTCTTCTTATGCAGATATAAGCAATCGTCATATCAGTGCTTGAAAGATGAGCATGCTAATACAGAGAAACAACATACACTATCATCAGCACTCTTGATCCATGCTATAGATTCAAGTTATAATATTGATTTTTAATATATAGGATATATGAGCACAGACTTTCACATGACCCACCACTCTCAACACTATCTCATAACACTGATACCCTTGAACACATATATGTTGAAAAGATAAATAATCATCAATATACGTATTTCATGCTAAACCAGCAATCATCAGTTGGTCCATATTACTATCTCTACACATATATGCTATAAGTGCTCAGATATATATTAAGATAGCCATTCTTCATACTTTAATGGACAGGCTTCAATCTACTCTACACTTCAACTCTTCAACCCTCCATCCAATTGAAAATCTGATGATGGAATGCTCAAAGGCCACCATAAGGCTGAGATTCTTGTCACACCCATGTTGACCTATAGCCAATCTGACCCCTTATGTACAGGACATAATCCATTTCATACATATACAAGGGATGAGCAGATATCTCTACTAAGTAATAACTGAAACACATGGTTTAGCATGAAATATGTATATTGGTGATTGTTCAAGTGTATCAGTATTATGAGATAGAGTGGAGAGTGGTGGATCATGTGAAAATCTGTGCTCATATACCTATGTATTACATATATAGACACAGGTATATAATAAGCCTGTGTTTTAGTTATTACATAGTAGAGATGTCTGGCCATCCCTTGTATATGTATCAAATGGATTATGTTCTGTACACAAGGGGTCAGATTGACCTTAGGTCTACATGGGTGTGACAAGAATCTCAGCCTCAGAGTGGCCTATGAGCATTCCATCATCAGATTTTCAATTGGATGGATAGTTGAAGAGTTGGAGGGTGGAGTAGATTGAAGCATGTCCATTAAAGTATGAAGATTGGCTATCTTAATATATATCTGAGCACTTTTAGCATATATGTGTAGAGATGGTAATCTGGACCAACTGATGATTAATGGTTTAACATGAAATACGTATATTGGTGATTATTTATCTTTTCAACATATATGCGTTCAAGTGTATCAGTATTATGAGATAAGGTGGAGAGTGGTGGGTCGTGTGAAAGTCTGTGCTCATATACCCTATATATTACATATGTAGACACAGGTATATAATAAGCCTGTGTTTCAGTTGATATTGATTTTTCTAAGACCAGTATCCTATCCAGATGTGAAAACCTACACCAATGTAAGATCAGAAAAACTATTGAGATACTAAAAGGACCAAATTGTATCAACAAACGCAATGACGCATGTAAACTTCCTCCTATTTGGAAAAAAAATAAATTAAAAAACAAATTTCATTGAATTTTTATTTATTATTATTTTTTTCAATTTTATACACCTATTTTTAATTCTGGAGTTTCCAGTGTCTCTATAACTATTTTTATTAACAGTGTTTTTAACAGTGAAATTTTTAAATTAAAATCTTATGTGGATAAACCTGAAAAGTATGTTTTTTACATCTGCAACCTGTGAAAACATTCATATGAGCATATATATATATAATCATTAAAAGCCAGTCAATCCTTAGACAATCCCAATATCAATAACAATCGACAATTTCAAACTATTGTCAAGGCAACCTCCTTTTAATAATATATATATATAAGTACTGTACATTATCTTATCTTATATTCATTATTAGACATTTTGTTTAAAATAACTTAAAATATGCTGTAAGCTTTTATTTTTTATACTAAAATATTTCATACCAGTTGTTTTCAATTGTTTTGATGTATCACTCAGTACTATGTCATTTCTTACTTGGTTTATAGTTGGTGGTAGTTTTTTATTGCTTGTATGTTATAAGTCATTATAAATCCAGAATATTCTGCTCATTCGGGTTTCTATGGTAATATGTTATTTCCAATTTCTGGCCTAAAAGTAAGTCAGACCTCGTTTATTAAAGCATAGGACGAATGGAGACATTATCAAACACATGAAAGGTTTTTGGTAGGCGAATCTGGCACATATTTCTTCTGAGAATCGCATTTTAGATTGGAACTTGCAACAAAATAAAGAATATATTTATTCTATCTGCTGGAGAAGTGTAAAGAAAGTTACTACTTCTCAATGCTGGACTAATAGTTCCATGAACAGATAAACTGATAGTTTATCCATAACTTTTCCTTAGTATTTAATTTTTAATGTAGAAATGCAAAAAGTTGTTATCTAGACATGCCTTTACAAACAATAACTAATGATTAATGAATAAATTAAACTAGTCTTAAGTCCCTGCCCTTTGTTCTCATAAATTAACGCTTGCTTTCAAAAAGGCTAAGGATTTTTTCTCTTCTTTTTGACAATGATACAACGTATTTTTCAACTCTAATTTAAATACAATTTAGTTGTTTATTGGTACTCTTTCTTAATTAAAATTTTAAAGGATTCAGTTAAACTTGCTTTTAAATTTATAGAAATTAATTTTGTAATATATTTCTTTTTTATAATTATATATTTTGCACAAGATTACAATATTATGCATTAACAAATTCAAATAATAAATTAAACAGTACCACTTTTATAAATTAATTCCAGCAGTGATCTATTGTTCAGAAATTTCTACATTAAATTGAACAAAACGATTTTGATGAATATCTCCTATATAATTGAAATTTTATTTTTTGCAATTACACCATTAATAAATCAAACCATATTTACATGTAAAGAATGACACCCCCTCCTTCTATATTCTGCTTGTAAAATGGTTAATTCAACACACACAATTATGTAGTAATAAACTTTTAATCATAGAATATATTAAAATATATGCACTAGTAAATAAGATTGAATATTAAAATATATTTTACAACTAGCCATGAGTAATTTTAATAGTCATATATTCTATTGTTTTTATTTAACTTAAAGAATCAAAGTACTCTGAAATATAAGTACTAATACAAATATATAATCCATAAAAACATTCATTGCTGGAAATGTTTCTAAAACAATTTTTTAAGAAGCACATGTTCTATTTTATTCATTAGTTCACTTACAATATTTTAGTTACTTCACCTTTATAAATTTTGAATATAGAAACAGTACATTTCACAACAGCCATCTCTTCTTTTTGTCAACAATATTAGTTTTTTTTTCTATTATCTATTTTTTTATAATTTTCCTATAATTAATATATTATCCTAAATGCGATATATCTTATTTTTAACTTTTTGTCATCCTGGGATATTTCATTGATTCTCATGTTTTATTTTATAAATCATTTTCTCTAAGCTACTTTATACTACAATTTTACTAGCCTATGGAATTCTATTGTCACAATATACACACACACACAGAGAGAGAGAGAGAGAGAGAGGGAGAGAGCGAGAGAGAGAGCGAACGAGAGAGAGAGAGCGAGAGAGAGAGAGAGAGAGAGAGAGTGAGCGAGAGAGAGAGACTCTTTTATAACTAATCTCTAATAAGATGAAAATGGAGAGTGCAGTGAGTCCAAGTACATTGGTGCAGTGGAAACATCTCTATCAAAAAGAATCTAGAGAAAATTTAATACCTCATTCACTTTACTAATAATAAATAATAACTAATATACTAGGTTTACTTGGCTATATGCAATTCTACTTGTACAGGTGTTAAGAATATCTGAGTTTATTCTCATATTCTTTAATAATATAATCTCAAAGTATTTTAATATATACACTAAGTATATCATTTTAAATGGAATGATGGGTAATTTTTCTCATAAATACTTTGTGTTTTATACTTAAGACAGCATACAAGTTACATTACACACATTTAACTCAGCTAGTTATCTCAGGGTTCTTAATAAATTTATCAATAATTGTTTTAGACAAAATTATGACTTATAATTTTAAAAATGATATGTCCTTTATATGATTAAGAATAGCAAAGAGAATTTATTGTATCTCATCATATCTCAATATGTTTATGATTCTCAAAGGGAAACAAAATGGGAAATTGTGCAGATAAATTCAATAAAAAATGTATTTTTAAATAAAGTCTAAGTATGACCATATTTATTTAGAAAAATGTGTAGATGAAGATGATGATCTTCAATAAAATATAACAATTTATTAATTATAAAACAATAAATAGTATGATAAAATATTCAATGATAAACTTAAGTATAACAATAAGTTCTCTACAGATTTCAAATCATATTGCCTGTTATATCTACTAAATGTTTTCTAATCTGAGTGAAAGTGTCTATGTGCTATCAAATGAAATGATGCAAACAATAAATAATTCTGTTGGAGAGGATGGTATAATATTATTCCAAAATTTCAACATTAACTACAGGTAAGATATAGTAATATTTTATTGCATCCTTATGTGCCTTTACAGATAATAATTCAAGTAACAAACACATCCTCTTATTATCAGTATCAGAATTATTGCTTAACCTTTTAAGGAGCAAAGATAATATTTTATCCAACTTATAATATTGTTATCATTCAAATATATAATTTAATAAGATCTGACAATCATGACTTACAATGCTTTCTAGATTATATTATATTTAATTTCAAAATACTGTTAGAAGCTCGCCTCAGCTAATAAATAATGTTTACGATCATCAAGATTGCAAGAGTATTTTGATGCTCTGCCAAGTATTCACTTAAGTAGATCAACATTTCTTAGGTAAATAGAAAAATTAATCGTTTAGGGTTACCCACTGTCTATTAAAATACCTTTATCACAGAAAACCTGAGATTTTTAAAGGATCAACAAAACATGTAGCAGTTAATTATTTAACTCAGCTATAACAGATCATATCTTAACTTAAAGTTTAATACAATGGATCTCCAATACAAATAAAATAACAAACATACATTTCTACCAATTTTACTAATAATCAAAAGGCATTACCCATACTTTCTTTATATCATTGCTTCCTGCAGAACTTTATTTAAAATCACATCACTAATAATAATTTTACTACTAAAATAATTAAACAAATATTATAATTATATAATATCTGTAAGTTGATAGTCCTTGATTCTAAAATAACATTCATAAAAATTAATCTAGATGCATGTAAATATTCCAAATCATGTTAAAAGTTGTCTGGATGTTTTAATAATTATCAATTTCATGATAGGCGGTAAACAATTAATGTGAGATGTGCTGAAAGGAAAGCAGTTGAGAAAATGGCCCAGCTACTTAAGGCATTTGACAGCAAAAGGTCAATGTATGAAGCCAAAGATAGGGAATTCAAACCCCTAGAAAGGTATAAAAATATGAATTTTATGAATTTTGGCCCAGATAGAAATGACTGGGATAAAAGGAATGGATATAGAAAATTGTGATCCAGAAACTAACCACCCAGAATACCAAGCCAGGCCTAAAAGTAAGTCACGATTCCCTGGTCTGAGTGGATACATAAGAAACCTAAAACACCTGCCTGACAAAAAGTGAGTAGGGTTATAGTAATCAGACAGACTTTTAGTTAAAGAAAAAAATTGGTTTTATTTGTACATGAATTATAAAAATAATGGTAATAGAGTTAAATAAATAAAATAAAATAGTTTTTTTTAGAGAATAAATACCCAATAATGAAAATAAAAGAGAATATAAATGAAATAAAATAAGAATTTTTTTATTTAGAATTGATATACGACCATGTACCGGTCAAAAAATGTCCACCATCTAAACTGCAAGTCGGATCCAAACTCAGGCGGTTCAAACTGAATTCAAACCCAACTCCCCAGCTCAGATTAGTACAAATCTAAATCGATGGCACAGTGCTATGCACTAAGAAACTAGCTCAATGGTTGGAAGGATTAGAGACCCCTGAACTGACACTAATATTGGATAATTAATTAACTTAAGATACTTTTTTAAATCGAATCATGTGTATATGTTCGGGTTGCCAACACAGACAGCGAGTATTAACATTAAAATAATTACAAAAGAATTTAGAACTAAGAAACCAAGTATGTTTAGAAAATATTTAATAATAATAATTTGTTTTATCTGAATTTTAAATAATGATTATATTAATCACCTCTAGCCTTTAACAAAGTTTATAATAAGAGTGGCGGTCCTTATTATATGCCAATGAGTATTACGCAATATTCGAAAGTCTATGGCTATGCCCTCCACAAGAAATAAAAGGCAGATAAAGGTATTCATTAGTAAAGGAAATTATTACTCTAATTTTATATGAAAAAATGTTATATTTATTTCACATTCGCAAATCCATTCGTGAAGAGTAAGATACGTATTTTAGGGCATAACTTTAATCTTTATTAAAAAATTTATTTACTGAGAATATGTTGGACTTTAATTTAAATCACTTCATCACGAATTCCGAGCATTAGAGCGGGCTTTACCGGAACAGAGAGGCAACGGTGCTAATGAATTATGAGCTATAAAGTGAAATTGAAAGACGATAGCTAGTCGACAATCGAAGTCCTATGGCGGCTTGCATCTGACAAGTCTTAGGCCCTTTGACTAATATGAACAGGAAAGGAAGTGCTTTCTTCCTTGATAATTAAAAATAACAGAAATATTATCACCGACCAGCCTAACGGAGCGGAAGATTGCCCTATGTCAGCAACGTTGAAGATGATGACTTACTAGTCACCACTTGAGAACTAAAACCCAATTATAGAATTCTCTACATCATGACTTGATCAAATGAATTAAAGTCAAATGAGCTTTTAAATAAAACTCTTTCAAAGCATTTATAAAATTATATTAGTTATGCCCAAACATTGTGCCCCTCCTGAATCTAAACAGCAATTAACTAAAATTTGAATTAGAGTATATTTAATTCCTTTATTGGCCCTTTACACATTGGTAAACATGAGAAAATAATTGGGGCATAGATTGGAAATGGAGCTAATAATTTATTATTAGCCAATTATAAAAATAGTAAACATGTAATAATTTCTTTTGACTCGATGATTGATAGAACTTATAAAATTAGTTCTAATGGGCGAGAACTACTATTAGAATTAATATTATATTATTTGCATGAGGCAAATAGAACAAAGGAGCTCATCGAGTTGAAAGATTATTGGCATATAATTAAAAAAAAATAACATTAATAAAGCACACAAATATATATATAATATAATAAATGAACCACCAAGTAAGAAAAGAGAAAGTTTAAAGACTAGAGATTGAGAGAATTTATATAAATTTAAAAATAGCATAAATAAAAGGGTTTCACAGAGTATTACATTTATAGAATGAAAAGAGCTCTTAAGGGAAGTGTAAAATAAAGTTCGGAAATTGGCCAGAAAGTTTAAGTTCATTATGGAAATATATTACCCATTTCTTCCGGGGCTGATTCCCTTAGTTTACACATCTGGGTTGGTAAAAACGTAGGCATGCATTCAGTCAATTACTTGAACAGTATTTTAATGAATTTTCATGATTTTAGCAGCATGATTGGTCTGGAAAGAATTTAGCAGCTCCATTGAAGATTTTTAGGGGACTTCAGGAACAATAGCCAGATTCCCGACATTTAGCCCCTTACCATGATAGGAACACTTTTTGAATTCATGATTTTGAACAGCACATAATTTACTGGCACTTTTCTGCAACAAAGATGGCTTCAGGGTAGCACTTCTTTTATTATAGTTGTTTTTAGATACATTCCTTTGATAAGGCTTTCAAACTCATTAACTTGAATTCATTTTCTAATTAGAAAATGAATTCTTAAAATCAAAAAATGATTTTAATTAGGAAATCCTTATCTTTTTTTCTAATTAATAAAACTTTAACTATTGTTTTTGGAAAGGGAAAATCTGAAAGCTTATTGAAAGAATGTAGCTTTTAATCAATAAAAATTTAACAAATTATTTAAAAATAAAATCAAACATTCTGACGCAATAAAACTTTCAAACAATTATATATATTTAAATATTTACAAATATATACGCACAATCCACACAGTTGTAATATATATAAATTCATGAATAATTTTATCATGAATTTATTAATAGAATTGATCAATTTAAATCTGAAAGAATTAATTTTAATACGCATTTATAAAATAAGTTTCCTTTATGGAAATTAGCATGGACTGAACGTATAAAGCCCCATTGCATTGGAAATTTAAAGTTAGTACTAGGGGTTTGAAGTGGGCTTATGGCTAGATGTCATGAAGCTAGGATCGAACTCAGATCCAACTGCTTCAATAATGGAAGCAAAATAAAATATAAATCCATGAAATAGAGTAAAATAAGAATATTTTAGAGAATCAATACATGATAATATAAATAAAAGAGTAGATAAATGGAAGTAAAATAAGAATTTTTTTATTTAGAGTTAATATATGATAATGAAAATAAAATAAAAGATAGATACATGATATAAAGTAAAATAATAATATTTTAGTCAATATACAGAGATGAAAGTAAATAAATTGAATAAAGTATATAACAAATGAAATGAAATCTATACTAATAATAAATAAAAATTTTGTAAAATAAACTTTCATGTTAAATGTTGGTTGCATTGAAGTTGCCAGAGTCATGGGAGAGAGTAAGTTTCAGATAAAGGTTAAGAGAAGCATGTCAAGTGTAGGCTATCATTTTGTGAATGTAAGACCCATAATGGGCATCAGGGGGAATAGAGTCCCATATTTCTAGGATGAGGATCCAGTAGAGACAGTCCTGGGCCCATTCATTATGCTGGTAGATGTATTCTCAGACCATTATTTAAAAATGTGCATACTTAGAAAAATAGTTCCAGCATAGTCACAAATCAGTTCATTGGGAAGGAAAACAATTCCTAACATAGATGTAATAAAACTCATTTTAGCATAAGCTGAATGGTCAATAGATGAATACTGCCATTCACAGTGATCCATATTTTTTGATGAAGTCTCAGTGGAGAAAATCTTGGGTTCATTCAACCCACTGATAGAGGAATTCCTAGCATGACAATAAAATTAAGGTGTATATATTTTTTTCATAAGTTAAAGGGTCAGTAGATGCATACTGCTCTTTGCTGCATTCAAATATCCATACCCATCATCAGATGCATGTTTCCCCTCATGGTCATCACAAATGACAAAATCATTGCAGTCAATGTAGATTACAGCATGTGAGATTGAGGAGTGTAAGAAGATCACCTTTTATAGCTTTTCAGTCTCTAACAATTTGGGTTTTATTTCATAGAAAAATAGTAAATAAATGAATAAAGAATTGAAAAATCAAACAGTAAAACTAAAATCACATATCAGAGCTAAATGAGTCAAATTGATACATTTTACTTCTCAAATGGGGAAGGGGGTGATGTAATGCTAGTGAGATATATGTTCTAAAACACACACATGTATATCTGTGTTACATGTGTTAAAATAATTAAATAAATAATCAAAAGAAAAGAAAAATGGGAATAGTTAAAAATAATAATATATTTAAGAGATAGATTTTAAAATGGAATTTTGTAAAAATAAAAGATTGCTTCATATTTTTCTGTTTAAAATAGAATAAAGCTATTATTAAGGGTGAAGTGAGGTAAAGAATTAGGAGAAATAAAAATTTAAAATCCACTTTCTCTTCTTTTTATTAATTAAAAAGAAAAAGAAATAAACAATAAAAAAACTTATTAAATGTAAAATGTTAAAACAAAATTAGTTTATAAAAGAAACTTTTGTAAAATATCTCATTGGCAGGAATTCAATTAATTTGGAAAGATTCCTGGATGATAAGGTATTAGATGAATCTAATAAAGAATAAATATAAAAAAATGTAAAAATTAATTAAAACTAGATTTAAATTATGATAAAAATTAAAACTATGATAAGGAAATAAATGATGGAAGAGTTAGATATAAAAGTTACAGCTTGGCTATTGTTCATTCATTCTTTGATTCATTCAGATATTCAGATAGTCAGTCTTTAAAAAGTTGTTGTGAGTTTCAAGTTCTCCAGTTCATTGATCCATTTGTCACTGAGGGGATAGTTAACATACCCCTTAATGAGCCTATAAATTACTTCTGCAGACAATGTCAATGCAGAAGTCACAAAACTAACAACACGCATTACTAGAAAACCATAGGAGTGTTTGAATGGGCTTTATACCCTAACTCCTCAGCTTTATCAATTGCCCTCATCTGGAACCAACACCTGGTCCCATGCCTAGGTTATAAAATGGATGCTGCTGCATTCTCTCTACCTCCCATTGTTGAGCCAAAGTATGGAAGGAAAGCCATGAAACCATCAATGGAGACCAAAAGGCCAAACAGTTGGAAATTAACACTAAGGAAAACCTATGTAAATATATTTTCCAATAAACTGTCTAAACATCTCACTTATTTTGAACTGATAAGAACTTTAATGAAGGAATATCATAAAATTTAACCTTAATGTAATCATTTATATTTTCTTTATGTAAAGTTTTATTATGTTATATCATATTAAATATGTATGTGCACGAATAAATAATAATGTTTGCTTAATTGCTATTTGGTCTATTCACTCTCTCTCTCTCTCTCATCACTGCATCGCTATTATTTTAAGAGTATAAATATTTGTGTGTTGAGTAAAATGTGATGAACCTCCTGATAAAGAGTAGAACTTAATTTGGGATATTTCAAGCGCTGGATTCATGTGCCTGCCTTCTGAGCATGCTGGCTATATACATAACATATGGTCAGCTGGCAATTGAGACTTTGTTCTCAAAACAAATGAAATGCTTTGGGTGTAAGGTGTTGTTCCAGCAGTTGATGGGTACTATAACCAGGAAACATGGTTGAGCTGTGCATTGTATAGGCTTGATTTAACCATAGGTATCATTGATGGTTAATCTATCAATGGTATTCTACCCCTGCACTTGAAGGTATAATCGAATGATGTGGACATTAAAGAAGGAAATAATCGCATAAGGTAAAATGGTAATAAGTTCTTATCAGTAAATAATAAAAATAAGATATATAAAAAATAATGTAGCAAGAATAAAAATAAGATAATAAAGGTGATAGAAATGGTACAATATATTATGACTGGCACCCTTTGTATGGCCAAGCGTAAGATGGTAATATGTAAGCAAATGGCTGAGAATATGTGATAAAGCCATTAAGAGGGAGGGTACATATCATCTATATAAATTAAGTCAGGTTATAAAATAACTGAGAGTTGTCTGTGAATATATCATATACTTGCACACACAAGAAAAGCCAATAGTTAAGGCTTATAATTCGATGTGTTAGCATATTAGCTATATGCTTATAATAAATTTTAAGTATATTTTTATGTTCTTTTTTTTTTTAAATAAACACAAAAATGTTTATGCGTAATTTGTATTTATATATATATATATTTTGTTAAATGCTTGTAAAAAGAAAAGAAATGGAAATATTTAAAAGTTCCAACATATAGGTAATTTTAAATCAAGAATTTTATTAGTTGTTTTTCACCACAAACATATTTAATCAGGGGAAGAAGTCATTGTTCTAAATTCAAGAAAAGCCTAAAGGCAATTATATTTTTAGTAGATAAGTAATTTTGTTTCTTTTTTTTTTAATTATCAAATATTTCAACTTGACAAAAGAGTTCATTGAAATTTATGTTAATGTGGGTGGGGAAAGATATCTAATTTAATTAAAAAAATATTTTAAGTATAATCTGATTATCAAAATGTCTTAGATAACAAATTTAATTAATAATAAAAAAATTTGAGATTACATAGTAATGCTTCATGCATTGTATAGATCCATTAACAAAATTCCAAATTAGCTTTTTAAATGTTTTTCAGAGAGGTACCTAGAGTGGGATTGTAATGAGTGGGCTATATAAGCTATTCACCAGGTGTTTGGGGGGATTCAGACACTCAGTCACTGACTTTCGCTAACACTCTCTCTCTCTGAGTCAAGCACTCACTCACTGAATCAGTCAATCATTCACTCACTCATGTTAACTTATGGGACTTATTTTTTTAAACTTGCTTGCTGAATTATTGGAGTTATCTTAACTGCCTGTTTAAACTTAGAGATGGAGGTGAAGTTATTGAATTTACTCAATTTACGGAAACATAGAAAATGGGAGCAGAACATACAGAAGTAGACAGTCAACCATTCAAGTTCTATATATTTCATATCACGCAGATGAAGAGTGAACTTCAAGATGGTTTCCAATTAGCCAATTATCATTAGTGTAGCACAGAATTGTGTTTACTGGGAGGTAGTGATATTTAAAACACAAGTGGACTATCGTTAGTGAAATGGTCATGGGGTAGAAACTCCCAGTCAGTGTGCTCACCCAGCTCCACTCCTACTGTCAGAAATGTCTCCTGAATCCAGCCATCAAATGATCATGAAAGCTGCTGAGCAATATCATCAGATATGTCTCCTGAACCCAGCCATAAAATGATCATGAAAGCTTCTGAGCAATATTGTCAGAAATGTCTCCTGAAGCTGCTGAACAATGTCACATTAATTCCCTGCCATCCTGGATAAACAGAAACATGGCCTACTCAAAACCGAGAGAAGTACAATAGAGACTTTATGTGGTATCCTTATTATTATTTTTTATTCTAGTAATTTCATATATATAACAATGTATAATATAGATCTTTTATTTGTGTATTTCTTTTGTTAAGATAATCTCATTTTAATTACTATTCAGTATTTAGGAAAGATGTTCATGTGTGAGTTCATGATTCTCAGACCACTTTCTCACTAATTGATTCTATTTTTTTTTATGTTTTAACATTATATTTCTTTATAGGAAAAATAACTATTATATTATCTTTTTTTTCTCTACACTGGGGTTTATTATCTTTGTAATTGGTGAAGGGATACAGGGGTCAATAAATATTTATTTAATAATTATAGAATTGCCTTACTGCTTTGATACTTAATTCATATTTCTTTCTCTAAAATAAGTAGATTACACGAGTTTTGCGATTCCCATTTCTTTACCTGGGATTAAGAGAATGCTGAGCTAGCATATGGAATACCAACTTATCGGGATTTAAATCTTTAGACATTAGAGCAGGGTCCCCCAACCCTATGCCCACGGGCACAGTGGTGCCCACAGACCATTTTACGTGTGCCCGCTGCTATCCAAACACGATAAAAAATTATTTATCTGATACAAATAAATTTAATTTTTAAAATTTCTTATAAATTATTGTATTATAATATTGTAATCAAATTGTAGGGCATACTATACTTTTACAGTGTAAAAATATAAATGTTACTTATATGTTAAAATTTTATTTTTGAAATAAATATTTTTTTGTAAATTATGTGTATTATTAATAATACCCAACTATAAATTTACATTGAAAAAATAAATGGTGCCCGCAACCTGGCCGGTATTATAGAATGTGCTCTTAAGTGCAAAAAGGTTGGGGACCCCTGCATTAGGGTATTTATTTCTATTAGATTTTTGTTTGTTTGACTATATTTAATAATATTTGGCATTGGATATCCTTTCAGGAGAGGGAATTTTTTTTTCTCTTTCTGGTAGTGGTGCGAGGGGTTATAATTAAAATAATCCTTCAAAGGTATGTAAGAGCCAATACTTTAATAACTGTCCTTATGACTGCATCAAGACGATCATAAAAGATTTGAAATTAATTCTTATCCTGGTGTGTTGCCATATTTTTTTGTGTTCAATATGTGTGCATGCTCATCTTAACAGGGTTTAGAAGAACCAGTATAGATGGAACATTTTGACACCGAACGTGTTGGGCCTGATCTAACATGACCAGTATAGGAAAATATGGCCACTAAACATAAATAAAAAAAATCTGACAAAAGCAAAGTGTTAAAGAAATTTTTTTTTTAAGTAGATAAAAGATTACGAAAAAAAGGGTTTATGAGTAGGAATCTTTATAAATAAGAATTCTAAACTTTGTTTTGTTTTTGAAGTGATGTTTGTCACTACAATAATACTGATTTAGATTATTTTACTGTATAAACATATTTTTTAAAAAAGAAAAATTAGATAAATAAATTGTTAGAGAGAGAAATAAATGGCAGTATGTAAGTATAAACTAATGTATTTAATAAAAATAGATGGCAGATTTTGGAAAAAAAATTAAAAAAAAAAAATTAAATCTTTATTGAGTAATATATTTATAATTGCAATGCTATTTAAAATCTGTTTTTTTTTGTCTTAAAAACATTTTCAATACTTGTATAGTTTAATGTCAGACTATTTTTATCTATATTGAATAGTATTAGTGTTTGAAGAGCAATCTTGGAAAATAGATTTTCTTATTTTTAGTCGATAAATGAGTGAAGGGGAACATAGCACAAATGGGAGAAATAAATGACAATCAGAATAAAGGGAGTGCAGTGTGGTGTGCGCTGAGTATTTCATATAAGCAAGAAAGCAACAAATAAAAATAGCATTAAACTATAGTATCAATTGTAAAAAAAAATACATAAATAGCCCAAGTGTATAACGAAGTGAAAAAAAAGTAGAATTGAAAACAATACTGTACATGTGGACAAGATCACAGTACATAAAACAGAAGGAAAAAACATGTGAGAAGCATGATGAAATGAACAGAGAAATGGCAGAAGGAAGCCAGCCTGAAAAATCTGAAAATGGAATAGAGACAGTAATGGATCCGCAAAGTGAAGAAAAACCCAGTAGGGAAAAAGAAAACTTAATGATGATGATGATGGAGAAGTTTTTAAATACTGTAAAACTAGATCTGTTAGATGTCAAAATATATAAAAGATGTGAAAAATAAGAAGTCTGATTAGATAAAAGAAAGATTGGAGGAAATGGCTAAAAGATTTTATGACTTAAGGGAAGAAATATCCTTAGGGATGGAAACAAGGCTCCAAGGCATAGAAAAAAATGTAGGGACCTCCATCACAGTAAGATAAAATAGGTTGGAAGAGATCCAGACAAGGCAGAAGGTAATTGAATTGGATTGCAAGGGAATATGACAAAAAATAGACAAAAGGTTGAAGAAACTGTAAAAAATTACAGTGATGGGTTAGAAAAATTAGAAATGCACATAGCAGGGAATGATGATTAAATAGAGGATCTGTGCCAGACAGTTAGCTGGATCAAACAACAGATGGCAGAACCACAGGATATTACCACTAATACAGAACAGAAGATGATAGTTGATAAGATGGAGATTAGAATAAGGGAGATGGAATGAAGGATGGAGGATCTTAACACAGTGAGGCAAGAGAAAATGACAGGGGTTGATGTAACATATACAGTTAAGGGGAATGAGGATAGGAGTGCTTTGTCCAGAGTAGGTCAGGAACAAGATAGTTGTGAAAAGGAAAAAGTAATTCTTAGGCAGCAAAAGTTTGGAGAGGGTAAGATAGAAGGAGAGAGGGATCAGTTGCATCAATCTAATGAGAACCAATTCTTAAAAATTTGAATGCTTGAAGGGCAAACAGGTGAAACTCCATAGGAGCATATTAATAGCTTAGAAAAATACTTCAGTATTAACCAAATGATCAAGACTAGTAAACTGGCCATTGCATGTAACCACCTGCATGGTTACACCCAGGTATGGTGGGAATCTTTGTTTCACTAACTGGTGATGTTTAATGGCTATAAAGAAGTGCTGCTAAGAAATTTCCAGAATGAAGAATGCCAGGAAACCATTTTATATCAGGTAATGTAGGAGAAATATAGGGCAAATGGGGGAGAGAATTATCTCAAGTTTTTCAGAAGGCAGATAGCCAAGTTAAGAACATTAAAAGCATGTTGCATATCAGAAGGCCAGATTATTAGAATAATATGCCACAACCTACCTTTTAGAATAGAGCAAATGCTTCTCACAACCAACACAAATTCAATAGAGGCAGTAACTGAACTATTAAGTATGGTGGATATGAACCAACAGGGCCATCTATTTGATAAAACCCATAAAAATATTGGCATAAATGCTATAGGTTGGGGGGGGGATGAACATACATATGAACATCATCCTTGGTATAATAGGGTGCATTCCAAAAAACCCAAAGACAAGGCCAGATGATGAACCCTTGAAAAAAAAAAGCAAGGAACTTATACATAAAGGGAAAGGAAAAGGGGCCAGGCCATCTTTGCCTAAGTCAGGGTGTAGCAAAGATGGAAATTAAGCTTTGACAATAAGTGGAGTTGGTTGGTCTTGTCACTTGAGGGTCAGATATGTGGACTTCAGTTTTCCAAGTATTGTGTATGTAGGCCAGGCTGTGCTTTCTGTGCCCTGGAGTTAGATATTATGAGATTGCAGAGGAGTGGTTGAAGGTCTTTGTATGGTTTGGAAGTTCTGGAATGCTGTGGCAGAGTCTGCAAAGATAAAAATTCCTCTGGGATATATTCCATTGCAAAAGACCCTGTAAGTCTTCAATAAGGAATGAGCATGGGTGCAGTGGAGAGGCAAAGATAAAAATTCCACTGAGATGAATTCTTTGATAATGCAAAATACCCTATAAGTCTCAATAGAGAATGAGCAGGGGTGAATTCACTCAAATTAATACTACAGTAGGGCTCTTTATTAGAAATACCTGCCTTTTTGTTTTAAGATGTAGTCATTTGACTCTACACTTTACTTTGCTTGGCTGTCATGGTGTTCTAAATATAACAGAGATCTTTATGCCATGGTTCTGTGTCTCTTAGTATTTCTGGCCTGGAGAGGAGCGAGAAATTGATGCAGTCTTGGCCCGTGTGTTGATTCTTGGGAGATGGGTTTCTATACCTCAGGGTTTTGGATGTCATGCCTTCTGCTCACTAATAAAAGTAGGGGTCAACCATAAGTGTTTACTTTTCATATGTTTATTGTTTTATGTTATAAAATTTTAGATTTAAAATAAATATAAAAAAACGGAAAATGTTATTAATAATTAAAAGACATTAAATGATAATCTCATTTAAACATCTCATTTGGGAGAGGGGTATTATGACAGGCATACTTTGTATGGACAAGCATAAGATGGTATTATGTAAGCAAATGGCTGAGAATATGTGATAAAGCCATTAAAGGGGAGGGTACGTATCATCTGTATAAATTAAAATTAAGTTAGGTTATAAAATAAGTGAGAGATGTCTGTGGATACATCATATACTCATACACACAAGAAATGCCAATAGTTAAGGCGTATAATTTATAATTCGATGTGTTAGCATATTAGCTATATGCTTATTATAAATTTTTATTATATTTTTATGTTCTTTTTTTTTTTAAATAAAGGCAAAGATGTTTATACATAATTTGTATTTATATTTATTTGTTTTTTGTTAAATGCTTGTAAAAAGAAAAAGAAATGGAAATATTTAAAAGTTCCAACATATAGGTAATTTTAAATCAAGAGTTTTATTAGTTGTTTTTCTCTACAAATGCATTTATGCAGGGGGGTCATTGTTCTAAATTCAAGAAAAACCTAAAGGCAATTATATTTTTAATAGATGTCTTATGCAATTTTATATTGCTATGACTACTAATATATGGTATGGCTGAAGATCTATCAGCCCCATATAGCTATTTAAGTTGGATAGCTGGGTTTGAAGACATGTAGATGTCTGAAAATTTCAGATTTTCCACTCAATAGATAACTTTTAGATTAGTGCTTGGCTTTGGGTTGGTATTTTTAAATCTAGTGTCTGAACCTACCCTGACACCTCTCTGAGGAGTGCCAAAGCATGAAATCATGGTCAGGGGTTTGGGGAGGGGTTCCTGACAGAGATATTTTAAGTGCTGGCTCTGGCTAAGCATTTATCACAAAGCTTGTAGAGGAATTGGCAATCCTCATTGATTATAAGTAATTTTGTTTCTTTTTTTTTTATTATCAAATATTTCAAATTCACAAAAGATGTTAATGCAGGTGGGGAAAGATATCTAATTTAATTAAAAATATATTTTAAGTATAACCTGATTATCAAAATGTCTTAGATAATAAATCTCCTAAAAAAATTTGAGATTACATAGGAATGCTTCATGCATTGTATGGATCCATTAACAAAATTCAAAATTAGCTAATTAAATGTTTTTCTGAGGGGTACCTAGATTGGGATTGTAATGAGTGTGGTATATAAGCTATTCACCAGGTGTTTGGGGATTCAGACACTCAGTTACTGACTCTTGCTAACTCTCTCTGAGTCAAGCACTCACTCACTGAATCTGTCAATCATTCACTCACTCATGTTAACTTATTGGACTTTTTTTTTAAACTTGCTTGCTGACTTATTGGAGTCCTCTTAACCAGCTGTTTAAACATAGAGTTGGAGGCGAAGTTATTGAATTTATTCAACTTATGGAAATGTAGAGAGTGGGAGCAGAACATACAGAAGTAGATAGTCAGCCATTCAAGTTCCATATATTTCATATCACACAGATGAAGAGTAAACTTCAAGATGGTTTCCAACTAGCCAATTATCACTAGTGCAGCACAGAACTGTGTTTACTGGGAGGTGGTGTTATTTGAAACACAACTGTTAGTGAAATGGTCATGGAGTAGGATCCCCCAGTTAGTGAACCAACCCAGCTCCACTCCTGCTGTCAGAAATGTCTCCTGAATCAAGCCATCAAATGATCATGAAAGCTGCTGCACAATATTGTCAGAAAGGTCTCCTGAATCCAGTCATCAAATGATCATGAAAGCTGCTGAGCAATATCATCAATGTCTCCTGAATCCAGCCACCAAATGATTATGAAAGCTGTTGAACAATGCTGCATTAAAAAAAAGTCCCTGCAATCCTGGATGAACAGATACGTGGCCTACTCAAAACCCAGAGAAGTATGATAGAGACTTTCTGTGGTACCCTTATTATTATTTTTTTATTCTAGTAATTTCATATATATAACAATGTATAATATAGATCTTTTATTTGTGTATTTCTTTCATTAAGATAATCTCATTTTAATTACTATTCAGTGTTTAAGAAATATATTCGTGTGCGAGTTTATGATTCTCAGATCTTATGTTTTAACATTATATTTCTTTATAGAGAAAATAACTATTATATTATTGTATATATTTTTTTCTCTCTACATTGAAGTTTATTATCTTTGTAATTGGTGAAGGGATACAGGGTTCAATAAATATTTGTATAACAATTATAGAATTGCCTTACTGCTTTGATACTTTATTCATATTTCTTTCTCTAAAATAATAAAATAATTAGGTATTTACATGAGGTTTATGATTCCCATTTCTTTACTTGGGATAAAGAGAATGCTGAGCTAGCACATGGGATATCAACTTATCAGGATTTAAATCTTTAGTCATTAGGGTATTTATTTCTACTAGATGTTTGTTTGACTATATTTAATAATATTTGGCATTGCATATCCTTTCAGGAGGGGGAATTATTTTTTCTCTTTCTGGGAGTGGTGCAAGGGGTTATAGTTAAAGTAATCCTTCAAAGGTATGTAAGAGCCAACACTTTAATAACTGTCCTTATGACTGCATCAAGACGATCATAAAAGATTTGAAATTAATTCTTACCCTGGCATGTCGCCATATTTTTAATATGTTCAATAAGTGTGCATGCTCATCTTAACAGGGTTTAGATGAACAGGTTTAATATATATATTATTAGATATATATTTTGAATAAAAGCGCAATTTATAAAAAATTAAATTACTATAAAATTGTTTTTTTAGTTATATATATATAATCAAAATTACTCCAAATTCACAACTCAAACAGATTTACTTAAAAGTTCTTTTAATATTAAGGAAATGTGGAAGGTATGTGGAATTGTGGGTAATGTTTTGTTTAAATGTGATTATTTTGTAGTTCTTTATACTTAATAAGTCTGTTTGTAGCAGTGAAACCATTGGTTGTGTTTTGTGTTTATTTTTTTGGCTACTCTGGTTGAGTTGTAAATTTAGGGTAATTTTAATTATTTATTGACTAGTTTAGCTTTATGTTTTTTAATGTTTACATTTTGATGAGATAAATGATATAGTGTAAAAGTTTTTGTTTTATTTTTTATATATTCATTTATTAATATATGTTGGTTTTGTTGCATGAGTGTTGTTGGAAAAATATATGTTTGTGTTTATTTAGTTATATATATATATATATTTGGTTTGCTTTGTAATATTTGTTGGTTATAAGATTATGTTGAACAATAAAATTAAAATAAAAGAAATATATATATTAAAAAAAAATTGTGTAAGTTTTGATGTGGTTTTTTCTGTCAATTTATATGTGTATTTGTTATTTGTAGTTGGTCTTTATTATGGGTTTGTGGAATTTAGTTTTTAATAATTTTCCATTAAATGATATTAGGATTAAAAAGTTATCGAAATTGAGTAATGGGATAGAATCTTTAAGATGGCATATTTATTTTCTTAAAAAATGTAGGGAATTTAATGTTTTTCATAGGAGTTGTATTATTAATTTTAAGAAGAATAGAAAGTTGTTTAATAATTGGAATTTAGTTTTGAATTGTAAATAGTTTTTTAAAGAAAATTTTATCAAATTTTACAAATTTATTTATGAATATAAAAGAAATAGGTATTGTTTAGATAAGAGACAAGATTTTATTTATTCAATTTTAAATTTTTTCATAAGGCAGTTTAGAACAAATATGTCAAATTTCTATTGTAGGAAATATGAAAGAAAATTAAAATGGTTATTTGGGAGAATGAATAAAGTTTATTGTAGCAATAGTGTAGTTGAGAGTAATGTTTCTATTAATAAAGTTATTAAACTTTCTGATATTAAGTTAAATGATAGAGAATTGGAAATTTTTGGTAAAGGTCCTAGTTTTGTTTCTTTTCATTCAAAAAATATACTTTTGATAGAATTCATTAATTGGTTTTAAATAAAAGCTTAAAAAGGAAAGAAAAATTTATTATTAATTCTGCTGAGGTTACACATCTTAAGAATAGATTAATTGCTAATGATGTGATTATTGCTCATGAAGGTAATGCTGGCTAGTTTGTCATTATGAAAGGAAATGAGTTTAGAAAGAAAACGAATAAAGAGTTAAATAATGGTAAATATATGTTTTTAGAAAATGATCCTGGTAATGTGATTAAAAGGAGGTTAATAGATATTATGAAAAAAAATGGTAAATTCAAATTTTTTTAATAGAATAGATTATTAAAAATGTTATCCTAATGACTTCATATCAACTAAGATGTTTATAAATATTAAGGCTCACAAAGGTGGTTTTCTTCTAAGATTTATTTTTGATTTTATACAGATAGTGTTGTGGAGAGTATTTCTAAGTTCTTGAATAATTTTGCTGATTTTGGTCATTACATACTGTCTTCTTCTTTTGAGGCTTTTCACAAGATTAATAATTTTAAAATGGAAAGTAATTCAATATTTGGTAGTTTGGATATTGAGAATATATATCAATATATTAATAGATTAAGGAGTATTGATGTTCTTATGTATGTGTTGGTTCAACATGGATCTTTGTCAAAGAATAAGATTAAAGTTATTAAAAAATTGTTTTTATTATTGGAGGATTCTATGTATTTTACTTGTAATGTTAATTTTTATAAGATTAAGGAAGGATGGATAATAGATCATATTAATTCTTCTTTAATTTGTTCAGTTTATATTAATATTTGAAAGAGGAATTATTATTAAGAAGGATTGTTTATATTTAAAGTTATTTGTTAGGTATGTTGATGATTGTTTGTAGTTGAGAATGATAAATTGAAAGAGTTGGTAAATGAGTTTAAATGTTTTGATCCTTCTATTTTATATTGTAGAAGGAGGGGTGTTTAAATTTTGTAAAATTAAAATTTTTAGATGTATTATTGATGATTAGAAATGTAAAGAATAATTGTTAGGTATGTAGTCATTATATTAAGAGTAAAGACTTAAGGTCTATAACTAAACCTGATAGCTATCAATGTGTATCTCATAAAGTAGCTGCTTTAAGAAATTATTGTTATAGAAATAAAAGATTAAATATATAATAGGATAACTTTGTTTCAAAAAGATCAATTTTAGAAAGATTGTTGGCTATTCTGATAAATTTACTAAAAGTACTTTAATAGTAATAATATTTGTAATGATGTAATAAATAAAGAAAAATATGATTTTATTTCTTTGCCATTTAAATTGTCTTCTTATAAAATTGTATGTAAAAATAGTAATTTGTTTGGAGATAAGAAAATTACTTGAAAAAGGGGTATTACTTTGGATAATTTATTAAATAACACAAAGGAAATTTTTATAGAAAACTATCCCTGATATAGTGTATATTATCTCTTGATTTTGTAAGAAGGTATATATAGATCAAAGTAGTTTGAGTTTAAATGAAAGTACATAAAAATAGGATTAGAAATAAATATCTTAGTTCTGCTTTATATATCCATGAAAAAGATACAGGCCACACTTAATTTAGATGAAGCTAAGATTGTCTTCTTTGAATGAAATGAAACACAAAGTATTAAACAATCTTTATTATTAAAAAATTATAATTCTGAAGGAATTAACTTATTTAAAAGTTCTTTTAGTGTATGGAAGATAAGTGGAATTGTGGGTAATGTTTAGTTTAAATATGTTGTTATTTTGTAGTTTTTACACTTGAAAAGTCTGCTTGTAGCAGTGAAACCATTGATTCTGATTTGAGTTTATTTTTTGGCTAGTCTGGTTAAGTTGTGAATTTGGGGTAATTTTGATTATTTATTGACTTTATGCTTTTAATGTTTAAATAAACAAATATATATATATATATATGCTTGTTAAGTTACTAAATAAATCTCATTACAATAATGTAATTGTTTAAATTCAACAGTGTAATAGTAGTCATTAAACCATTTAGAACTGTCATTTTCTGAAAAAGAACTATTAATATGGCTGAATTTAAACAATTAATTTATTGTTTACTATACATATATATTGTAAAATCAACATAATGAAAATTTTAATTTTTTTTTGTCTGAAACTATATCATAATTTGATATTTTACAATAAATTTATACTTACATGCTGGGCAAGTAAGACTTTTCCCAAATTCTCTTGTTCCATCATTATCACAGAAAATATCTAAACAGCTAAGAATAATTACTAAAAAAAAATTATTAGCCATATAAAAGTAATAGCTAATTATAAAAAAACCTCATAATAAATGCCTAAACTTGTGGTCTATTTTTAAAATCTATCCAATTTTAAATAAAAAATTCATATAACAAAATAATAGACAAAAAAATTAAACTTTACTAAAATAGACCTTTTCAAATTTGTTAATAGATGAAACCATGGTTGTGGAAGAATTTTGGTAAAGTTTAATTTTTTTTAGCTAGTATTATAATGTTATATGAATTATTTTATTTATTATTACTAGTATAGCATTAGGCAGTATTTAATCTAATTTTAAATATATGAATATTTAGTTTGCAAATTAATAATTAAGGACTGTTCACAAAACCTTTGTTAAAAAAATTGATTTCAATGAAAATAAAATAATCAATTTAATATTAAAAAATTGATTAAATTAGTAATTATTTATATTTTACATACTCCTATAAAAAGTATGAAAAATTTAAAAATTATATTTTGATTAGAATAAAATAAGTATAGGGTCAGTAACTGTGTGTATATGTAGATATATTAATATTATAACCCATTCACTACTTCTAAACAATGTTTACATTTTCCAGTCAAATCTTGCCAAACATTACCAAAGTTAATTACATAATTAGCTTTAATAGTGATTGGCAAAAGTTTATTGAAGTGTGTAAATGTTGTTTGGAAAGGACTTATATATATATATATGTATTAATATGAAAGAGCTCTAATTTCTTTTCAGTTTTATTTTTTAAAAAAAAAAAACAAAACATGAAATTACATTTCTGAATACTTTTCTAATATTACTTTTGTTCTGTTTTCATCACTGATGAATTCAATATAATTACTTTATTTTTTTCTTTGTTTTATATATATATATATATATATTGTAACAGGCTCATACATACGTTACATTGTTTTTTATTAGTAAACATGAAAAGAATAAATGTTCGCAAATAAAACTTCCTTTTTAAGAATTAAAAATTGAAAATTAAAATTCTATACTAAACTCATATATATAAAATCGCACAGATGAAAAAAAAGTATTAAAATAAAACTTTATTAAAAATAGAAAGGTATTTTAAAAACAAAAATTTAAAAAGATTTAGAGATAAAAATATATCTTTAATTTTGGAAAACACATTAAGTAATCAGAAAATGGAAATGATTGTTTTAATTAGTTAAAGTGAACTAGCCTTTGGGCATTTAAATGTATAAGCAATGGTCAGATAGGAAAACAATAGAAACTAATAGAAAATGAGAGAAATCCATTGGGAAATTGGACCTCAATGGAAGGATCATCATCATCGATGACGTAATGTCCATTGAATCTTTAAAATTAATATAAAAGGAAAAGTTTGGAGGTGAAGAGAGAGTTATTACGATGTGACTATATGTGTTATTGTGGAGTTGAAGAAGGGATTGAAAAGACGCACTCTTCAATCCCTTCAGTTTTGTTAAAAAAAAAGAAATGACAACATTTTTTCTACATTAAGGACCAGTTAAACTAAAAGACCTCCAGATAAATAAAAAAACAACGGCTAACTCAACCAATCTCTTTAGGACGGCATGGGAATTCACGTTCAAACGGCAAGCAACGGATAAAAATGAACTGTTTAAAACTGTAAGAACTTTATAATTAATGAACATTAAATTAAAAACTTTCCGTATTTAAAATAATTGCAATAGAATCCTATCTGACCAACTTTATTTACTAATAAGTAATTTTAATTTGATGTATTTCTTTTGTAAAATCATTTCCATTTATTTTTTTTGTTCTTTTAAGTTTTATTATGACTGTTTTGTTTTTCGTTAAATTAAATTATATAAATGTTAAACTTAAGTCAGGCATGAATGGCTATATAGATTTGTAAAGTTATATTAGGGGAGGGTAATCTTAGGTTATTTGTTTCGTAGTTAAATTGGGTCAATGGATTGGATATATTGGTGTAATTAGTAGATGTAGTATGAGATTCGCTACAAGCAGAATCACTTTATATGCCGCACACTTCCTTTTTGGCCTATGGAATGCGATTCATAAGTCGGCAAAATGACTGCAGTCCTTTCCTATGGAGTTTTTTTTATATTGCTCTTCTTGTCAGATAGATGTAGTATTCCTATCTGATGAGAGGCAATTTCTTCTCTTAACCTTTTGTGCTGCCGTATTTCATATTACATTGAATGCATCGATATATCAGATGAATTGACGTTAGTTTGACTGCGAACTTTTGGCCTAAGGTTAAATAAGGATAGAATATTTTCTTTCAAATGCAAATCTATGTAGTCTATTCATATTCGACATTCTAAATAAAATTGCATTAAATTTAAGTTGGGTATGGACGTTGCATGGATTCGTTATTGGTTAATTATGTTTTTGGTTTTCATATTTGATCAAAATATACAGACATTCGGTAAATAATGATACCTTACGGTAAGTATCTAAAATGTATTTATTCGGATGTCTTTTAAGTTATTGGTGTCTCTGCGATATCTTATGATGAATACCATTGGGTTTCTTGTATTCCCTATGCAATTGACGGTATCAATGACTTTGCATTTTGATCGTTTATGTTTATTTTGAAATGTTTTTTAATCGTGTAATCTATGTAACCGATCTATACTCAACATTATAAAACAAACTTTCATAAATCCATCTGTGTGAACTTAATTAAAATGCGAACTTATAATAGTATAAAAATTAAAATGTAAATTAAAATCTAAAATAAAAGTTAAAAAAAATATTAAATGTTAAAGTAAACATACTAAAATAATAATGTTAAATTTTATACATATATATGTGCGTAAATAAATGTTTGTGTGTATAATTACTGGCAGTGGCTTATTTTATTCTTTTTTATATATTCTTAGATAAGAATTTTTTATAAAATATAAATCTCTGTTCTTCCACTGAACTAGTGACAATGGGCTAACGACCAGATATCAAAATATATAAAAAAAAATTTTTTTTGACTTACGTATCTGCCTACTTTATAAATTTTTCTAGGCTCAAATGCCTAGATGGCACCCTGTAGTGCAGTTTATGTTAAGTATTATCATCCGGATCGTTATAATATATATATTGTAGCCTTTGGTTTATTTCATCTATAAACCAATTGTAAGAAATGAAACTAATTATAGGCAAAAAAAAATTTTTTAAATAGAAGAAAAGTTGAAAAATTTTACCTGATAAATCAATAGCTCAAATGTAACATATATAGAGATACAGTTTGTGTTTGTATAAAATATAGCTAGCATTATTTAATGCAGGGGGGATAATTGATTTTTTTTGTACACTGCTATAATAATTTGCCAATATGATAAGTGAGAAATAAATATTTATAAGGCTAAAATAAAGTGTTTATGAATTTTAATATCTATTATTAAAAGGTTGGTGAAAATTAGAATTGAATTGATTATCAGTAGCTTTAGTTTGACAGTTTCTTTTCAGGAGAATAGGCTTAAAATTATAAAAAAATATAATTGATATTATGCTTGTAATTATAAGAAATTATAATGGTTATTTTATGTTCATGGGATCTGAATAAGCAGTTTTCTATTGAATGTTCTGCATATGTGTGCGTGTGAGATACAGATATATGGGTTTGATTTTTTGTCTTTCCTTTATAGAAATTGACATAATTTTCTATATTATTTCATGATAAGTGTGGAAAAGGAAAAAATAAATGAATCTGTTCTAATTTATTATTTCTAGCTCAAAAATGTAAATCTAAATAAGAAATTATTTAAGTAAAAAGAATGTAACATTTGTTTTACCAAAAAGTGTCAGTAAGATTATCTTTTGATTAGATTTTCTTTTGATTGCTTTTCCACAAATTAACCGATAATGTGTTAACCAAAAGATATGGTTTAAGATAAGTTGTCAAAATTGACAAGTAAGAAATAGTTCAATTGTTCATTCTGAGATGGAATCTTGATTAAGATTTGAGAGGAATCACCTGGAGAGGGAAGGGTTAACAGATGTTTTTTCTTCCCCATCCTTGTGAATATAAAAGGGGGGGGAGAGTGAATAAAGGGGACTTTTACTAATTCAGAACCAACTGGCTAACTAAAATAAGTTACCTCTGAAGATTTCTCTGAGATTTTTTTTAATTTTCTTTCTCAGAGTTTAATAATGTGTTTGAGTTTACAGTATAACCAAAATATGAATTTCTAATTCATATATAAGTGGTGCGCATTTTTCTTCCTCAAGTCAATTATAAAGAAATCAACTTTTAATAAGATATTCTATGCTGATGTCACAACCCATCTATTTGGCTTATTAAAAATTCATGTAAGGAGAGAACTATCAAACTTTTGTATGATATGAAAAGACAATTCATATTACAATAATTATTTGGCTAGTTAAAATTCATTTGAAGAAACTGCAGCAACCCTCTGTATGATGTTTAAGAGCTAATTCGTGTTTGATAATTCGAATCTACTTGTTGTTTATATTTTGAGCCTTAAAATGGAAAAGAAGGGGAAACAAATGAATTCAAATCCAGGAAGAAACTCATCAAAGTGGAAGGTAATCAACAGAACTCTTTTAAAATTTATTAATTATCCTGTAGCTACATTTCAGTTTAAAATAACTGTCTACATTTTTATCTATTTTGATTCAAATAACTGTCTGTGCATTTTTATATACATTTGAATAAAAATAAACATCTGTGCTGTGAGTCTAAATAGCTATATCCAAATAAAAATGAACTGAATGTAGTAATTAATTGATGGACAATCGAAGGAAAAGACATTGGAAAGAGACTATCGTAATGTTTGATATTTATTCTTTATTTCATTTTGTTTATATAATATGTCATTTATTCTTTATTTCATTTTGTTTATATATATATCACATGTTTAACTACTAGATTATATTAATTTAATTTTTTTTATTTATGTTCTTTAAAATGTTTAAAGGAAAGAAGGGAAAATGATTTTGATCCCATTGAAGTATAAATGCTTATGTAAATTTAAATTTAAAAAAGAAGAGAAATAATATAAAATATTTTTTTATTCTTAACAAAATTTTAAATTTGTTCTTAATATTAGATATGAAGAGTGATATGGATGGTCATGTGAAAAACTATAATTATGCTATAAGTGTTGATGATCTGTTATTAATAGAAATATTGGGTGTATGTTGTTGGCTTGACTGTTTAAAATTGAAATAATTCATATATGTTTTGATTCGGGATCTGGTTAGTCTTTGTCATTTATCTAGACTGTAATCGATGTTTGTGTGGGCATATATAAAGCAATAAATGCTTTTCATTACTGAGGTAAAGTATCCTACCACCCCATAGATGGGAAATGGCTGTCTCATGATTTATTTACCATGACAGTAGGAAATGACTAATTTTCACTCCATTTATTTTTGCTAAGATAGGGAATTATTGATAAAGTTACTGTTCAAATTGTAGAAAATGTTTTGCATGCCAATATAGAGAGTAAATGTATAGGCAAGAGCTCTTCACACGATTCTAGATCTTAAGAAAAGATCTCTCTCTGGCTCAAGCAAACAGTTGAGGTTGGGAGTTGTTTTTTTTTTAATTTCCCTTACCAAGACGCTGCTGTGTGCACATTATAAAATACTGCATGGTAGTGAAGGATATGAAGAGTGTTTTCTTATGTGGTACAGAATAAAAGTTGCCCTGATGGGATAAGAATTCAGTCAGATGTATATGTATGATGAGGATTGACAAAGATTTTAATTTGGAAGCTAACCGATCTCAGTTCGATTTTGTGAATGATGGTAAATTGAGGGTCGTCAAGCTGGACCGACATACTGACCTATCAAGATATATACGGTCAAAAATGTAAAGATCTGACAGGCATGAACATAAAAGTGTAGGTTTTTGAATTTAAATCCATCTGCAAGATCAGTAAAAGATTTTTTTTATGGCATATCATCCTTCTTCATAAGAAATGTAAAAGTTATTGCTTGATGAAATGATTTAGAAATTGATGATTATTTAACATTGCTAGTTAGAATAATTGAAACGAATATATTATTTGGAATAGTCCAATGGACAATGTTTACAATAAAAAAAGGGGGAAGTAGAAATTTATAGGTTTTCTTCCCTTTCAAGATATAGGTTTTCTTAAAGTTAAAAAAATATGGAATTCTGATTCCGTGCGTAAGCGTTTGTGTTTGTTTATTATTATTATTATTATTATTTATTTCTGTGATAAATAAATGGGTCAAAGCAATAAATAAGTCATTCAGAAAATTAGTTAATTTAAACATGTATTCGAACCATAGTCTGTAGTAGATCTGAATTATATATTTGGGTGCAACAATAATATATTTAAGTGTGTTTTTATTTTTATTTTCATCATTATTGTTAATGTAATAAAAATTTATTATTGTTATAAAATTACATTGTGTCTTGTGTTTTGATGTTTCAAATATCTCCAGAATCTACATCCAGCACCTATATCTAAAGTAATATTAGTTCATATTTAAATTTAATTATTCATTTTTATATTGATAATTTATTTCCACGATTGATTTGCAGTAGTCATTATTATATTGTTTCCATATTCGATTCACATAATTCATTTTTGTATAAGTCACTTTTATATAATTCATTTTCACATAATTTATTTTCATAGTTAATTTGCATAATCTAATTTTATGATTATTTCCGTATTTTACTTTCATAAGTAATTTTTGATCGATTTATATGATTAATGTCCATGTTTTACTTCCATAGTTTACTTTGGCAAAATATGATAGATTTAGAATTATTAATTAAAATTTGTTCAATAGATTAGATATAATAGAATAAAATGATAGGGAATAGTTAAGTTAAGTTTAATAAATTTAATCTTTTGGTTCGTTATAATGTTGTGAATATTGGGAGCAGACATAAAATCCCTTTCCTGCTCTCGGTGTTTAGAGTGATTCTCACTAGTAAACTCCTATTAAAATTCAACTTAACATATTTGGGATCATATCTATTACAATGTAATCGCTTATAGGGCACCTCTTGGCAGATCTAGACCTTGAGAAAGAGCAGTTCAATTATTAGTCTAAGAGCTAGTTTGGAAGTCAAGTAGCATATTATAATAAAATTATTATACTATTATTAAAATAGGAATCATGAATTGATAGTTGATCGAAAGATATATGTGTGTTTAGAGAAATAAGATTAGGGATTCTCAGATTAGAGAACATAACACAGACATTCCGTGTTATATAATTGTAGCTATTAAAAGTGATAGATGCTGAGAACGAAAAATAAAGTAATGGAATTAAATGGGGAGGATTTATTTATGATAATTTTTATCTTGTATTATATTAAATAATAATTTTATATTATGAACATAAATTATGAGTTCTCTGCATCGATTACTGATTTATTTCCAGATATATATAAATGAGAAATGTATATAATATTTTCCGTAGTTACCACTCGAGATCAGATATTTATAATAAAGTTGTGGAAGAAAGTTATTACATTATTATGAATTTAATAATAAATTTATCATGAAATATTTGCATGACTAATGCTAGGTTTGAAATTAAGACCACATAGATTGAATGGTTTTATCAATATTATTTTTTTTAAGAGACGATTTAGTTACTTTCTCCATTATCTCCTATAGTCTTAAACGTGTCTAATGTTGATGATCGCTGGTGGGTATTATGACCAATAGTTGCAATTTGGCACCCGAGTATACTTGATCTTATTGTTAGTATTAATAGATAAACACACTAGCCATCCCTTGTTTGATCCTAAAAGTTAATATTAAATTCAATTGACTAGCTACTTGAAATAAATGAGAATTTGTTGAGGTTAAATAAGTTAAAGATTGCGTTGAGGAAAGTTGAGGTTACAATATATATATATATATATATAATGTTTATGTACAATTTAGAATAAAATATAAACACTTTTGTTCTATTTAAGAATACTAATTTACATTTTGAAAAATCAAACTGAATAAGATATTTTAAACGTAATATCACTAAATTTAAGATCAAATTATTTATTGGTATTAATAGTTGCAATAATGTACTTCAAAGTAGTTTTTTTTTTTTTAAATTTAAACATTATGTCTAAATTTTCCTTAATTAATAAATAAATGAAAATAATTATGCAAAAACAAGCTTATTTGGTAATAGTATGTATACTGAATCCCTCCATTTGATGGCACTGCTTTTCGCCCAATGCACACCAATATACCGATTCATGGGCCATCGGTTTCTTTACAGAATACTACGGTAAAAAAATCTGTTTTCACTTTCTTTACATAAAACTCATATGGTTTTTTTTTTGTGTGTTTTTAATAAACAAACACTTTGTTTTTATATGGTGTAGGGGGAGGGTTTGGTTTGCTTTGAAATTATCAACTTTTTTTTTTGATTTTGAGATGTTTTTTGATTTTGAATTATCAATTTCTTTACATAATACTAGGGTAAAAAAAATTTTTTTTACCCCTTTCTATACATAAAACTCGTACATTTTTTTTCCTTTTTAATAAACAAACACTTTATTTTTAGATGGTAGAGGGGGGTTGGCTTGCTTTTAAATTATCGCTTTTTTTTGGATTTTGAGTTTCTTTTTTAAAGCCTTAAACAATTCAGTTTTAATAAACAAACAGTTGGTTTTTAGAGGATGGAGGGTTTGAATTTTAATTCTCATCTTTTAGTATCTTTTGCTGATGTACTGGAAACTTTGCATATTAATTTTAAATGTGTTCAAATATAGAATACATATAAAGAGATAGATTAACAAAATATATGAATTATTGGAGAGGGGTTGGTTTGTTTTTAAATTATCTTTGGCCCTTTTCCTTATCGACTTTTTATTGCTTTTGAGCTTTTTTTTTTTTTGGAAAACCTTATTAATCAATTCATTTTTAATAAACCAACAGTTGTTTTTTAGAGGGTGGAGGGGGGTTGGTTTGATTTTTAATTATTGTCTTTTATTTTCTTATTATGAGGTTTTTTTAAAAAATATTTACACTACTGAAACCTTTATATGATAGTGAAAAGTTCTTCCTTTATTTTTTTCCTTTTTCAAAAAGCCTTAATCAGTTTGTTTTTAAAAAACATTTTTTTAGGGAGGCAGGGAGTTACGGTTTGTTTGTCTCCAATAGGAGATGACCCTCAAAGCTGCAAGTAATGGGATTTTGGAGCCATCCAACCAACTTCCCTTATGCAGAACAGGTATGCTTACAGGATAGGCAACGGAATTCCCCAGATCCTGTAGTTGACTAAAACCATGCTCCTCCTGCAAATGCATAGCTTCGCATCTGGCAGGATGTTCTCTTTCTAGAAAAACACAACACCGTCAACTTCTGTGGCCAGAAATTCACTCCCCTTCAACCAATTTTGAGCACTTGCCACCAACATTTTACTGTTCTCACATGGATTCATGTGTAAACGTGCATTTGCATGTGAACTCGGCAGAATTCTGCTGAAAACCCTAATCTTTTCAGGTTGTGTGCAGTTCAAAATTGTAGGGAAGTGTGCATGATGGTCTGACAATTCTTAATATGTAATACTAAATCCACTACGCTTTCTCAAAATTTTTCCACAATGAATTTTTTGATAGTTTTGTATCCTTCAAATATGGCCACCATCAAATCAGATTGTAGCGAGTGTTGAATTGCACTCACTTGAGGAATACTGTCACAAGTCAATGGGCATAGTATTTCTTATGTAATCATAGGATACATGCCCTCTAGGTGGCCTGTTATGACTCAAACAACACTGTTGTAGTGTTTAGCCATAAGTTGCTGCTAAAATGGTATATTGATGTGCATTTGTGAAAAACAATGCCATCAAGTGGTTGGATTCAGTATACATACTATTACTGCTTATTTTAAATTTATTTAATTTCTAAATTGTTGCATTTTTTCTTTCACTTTAATTATTTTTTTTTTTCTATTTAATTTTTTTTTCATTTTTTTTAAAATATTTTTTATGTTGACCCTATATTTTAATTTATGATTTGGGTTATTTTCTTTTTAGTTTAATGCTAATTTTCAGTTAGAAATCTCTATTATATTTTTAAATTTAGAGTTAAGAATATATATTCATTTTTTTAATTTAGCTTATAATTAAAATTCTATTTTATGCTTTTGTTTCAAGATAGAAGGGCATGTTAGTCTTAAAATTGAAATACAAAATATATATATGAGAAAAAATTAAAAAGGATACGAGAACAGGAAGTTACCTGTAAACAAATAATTTTAAAAAGTAATATTAATAGGAATGAATATTTTAACATTCATATAAACTTTATTTAAAAAGTAACTCTATGTAAATTTAAAATTGATAAATTAAATTTGTAATAAAAAGTACTATAAATATTTAAAGTAAATAAATGATATAATTAAACAATAAACTATTAAAATATTGATTTAGTTTGTTCATCGAATATATTTTTTAAATATCTAATTTAGTAATGATAATACAATAATTATTAATTTTAAAAAATAAAAATAAACTTTGATTTTTTAGTAATTTATTTTAATACATAAATATATTTCTTAACATTTCAATTTATAGATTAAAAAACAAACAAAAATTAAAGTATTTGTTTTATTAAGTAATTAAAATTTATGAGTATATGTTATATAAAAATATGGAAAAAATGATTTTTCAAATCATAATAAGCACCCCCCTACCCAAACAACTGTTTAGTGAAAACTCAAATTCGTTTTTCTATTACTTCTTTTTAAGATTCAAAGTTATTGATCTTTGACAAAATTGATTGCCATATATATATCACCTATCTCTCATCAACTTTATATATATATCAATTTAAATTAGAGATAATATCTCAACATCCAAAAATATATGATAATTAATTTAGAATTTATTACAACTTTATGATTTTGTATGACATTTCTTTTGTCTTATTTTTTTTATTGAGAGTAGTTTATAAAAACTAACTCTATTAATCAAAGAATAATGGATGCTAAGAAAGAAATATTTAAAGAGAATGTTGTTGTAAATTACATGTATACTATATTTTATTTAAGTTATTATGATATACTTCGCAGCTAATATTCCGTTCTACATGAAAAGAAATTCATTTTTAACTTTAATCATTATAGTTCTTCTTCCAATCTATTTAAAACAGTCTACTTTTTAAAATTATTCTTTAGCTTGTTTTAAATTTTGTTTAAATGATCAAGCTATAATAGATCATTCAGTTAATCAAATCCAATTTTTGACAATTGCTATTCAACAATAATTCAAAATTAATACATTTATAATAAACTATAATAGAATCTTTATTTTTATGTTAAAACAACTATCCAACCTGAATACTTATAGGTATTTTATTTTTCTGAAACAGAAAGATCTACAAAATTTATTAATAACTAATCAAATAATAAATGTTGAAAATATATGACTACCCTCATAGCAAGAATCTTCAAATTTAAACAATAAATATAAATTTAATAAATAAAAGGTTAAAATTATAAATAAATAAAAAAAGAAATTAAGAATCCATTATTAAAACATGAATAAAAAAAGATTAGAAATTGTATGATTCTGCCTAACTAAATGGATTGATTGTGAAATGAAAAAAAAGTTAATTGCTCTGGTAACAAAGGAGATCTAATAAAGTAATTGTCTTAAGGACAAGATCTAATTTTATAAGTAAAAATTCTGTAAATTGTAATTTATTGCATCAAAAGTACTTAATGACTGTCTTGCAATGGTGGTTGAGAGGTCAGCACGACTGCCTTGAACTTGCAGGCAGTTGCCCGGGTTGCAGGTTCGTGTCCCGGCCGATGCTATGACACTTAAAAAAAAAAGTACTTAATGACTAAGAAGATATACATATAACTAGTGAATATCATGATGAAGATAGGAAAATCATCTATGAAGTGAAAAAATAATTAAAAATGGAAAAAAGAAATTTATAATAAAATGTGAATAATAATAGGAATACTGTGCTATATTAAGATAAAAAAATATAACAAATGATTTATAGAGCACAGAAGATGAAAGATTTATAGAAAATAAATGAAATCAATATTTGTTACTATGATGTTGAACTACGTTATTTGTTATATATTTTGAATAAAAAACATAATAATTGGGAAAAATTATTTTACAAAAATATGTATTTGAATCAGCAATTATTAACAATTGTCTTTTTGAAGAAAAAATATAGAAAATGGTGTTATAGAAAAGGATGTCAAATAGGTTTAGTATCCATCTTCTAATCTTAAGGGGGGGGGGTCATTTTAGGAAATATATATCTGAATCAAAAATTATTAACAAGAACAAAGTGTCTTCTTGTAGATAAAATTAAAATAGAAAAGGATGTTCAAGTATCCATCTTCTATTTCTAAGGTTAAACCATGATTTCAGTGTCCTTTGGTATAAGATACTTTTTTTATCAGTAGTAAAAGTTGCATTATAACTATGTTAGTTTATTTATAAATCAGTAAATTGATATTTATTTAATCAATCCAATTATCTAGGCCTTTTTATTCTAAAGGTAAAAATAGCAAAACTATTATTCATTGACTTATAATGAATAGCTAGATTGATTATCTCATTAGCATCATTTAATTATTATCAATCCACTGCAGGACAAAAGTGTCTCCAAATTCAGTCCATCTTTTCCTAAGACTAGCCTTTCTTCTCCAATATCACCACAGCACACTTCTTTATTTCATCCATCCATCTTACATGTGGTCTACTTCTAGGTCTTTTACAATCTCTTGGAATCCAGTTTAATATTTCAACTATCAATCTATTATCATCTCTTCTAACAATATGACCAGAAAAACTTCACTTCAATCTTTTAATTCTTTCAATGATGTCAGTAACAACTGTTTGTTCTCTCACCCATGTATTTCACTTTCCATCTCTTCTTGCTACTCCTAACATACATCTCTCCATACTTTGTTGAGTAGTTTGAAGCTGTATTGATCTTCTGTTAAGTGTCCAAGTCACAGATCCATAAGTAAGAACTGGTAACATACATTTATTAAAAACTGTTCTTTTCAAACACATAGATATATTTCCTTTTAATATTAGGTCATTTCTACCAAACACATTTCAATCAAGTTTAATTTTATGATTAATTTCATCCATTATGTTTCCATCTATAGTAATAATCTGACCAAGAAATTGTAGTTGTTAACTTCTACCAAAAGCACTCCAATCAAGTTTAATTTTATGATTAATTTCATCCATTATGTTTCCATCTATAGTAATAATCTGACCAAGAAATTGTAGTTGTTAACTTCTTCTAGCTCATCATTATCAATCTTCATTTTCTTCTTTTGAGAAAATCCAGTGATCATTACTTTAGTCTTTTTAACATTTACTATTCTATTTTTTTTTTTTTTGTTTTCATAATGAGAACTCTTACAACATTTCCTGAAGCTCCAAAGCATTATTTGCAATAACAACTACATCATCTGCAAAATCTAGATGACTTAAATAATCTCCATTTACTTTTATTCACTTAGCTTCCCTTTTTTTTTTACAAAATACTTCTTGCTAAATCTGATGTAAAAAGTTTTGGAGATATGGAGTCACTGTTGTGTACCCTTCTCAATGTTAATGTTAAACTTTTTAGTATAATTATGTAATCTAATTATTACAGTTCAATTTTTATAAATATTCTTTAGAACATGACAGTATTCTGGGTTTATATCTTGATGATCCAATGCTTTAGTGGTTGAAAAAATGCTTATAGAATGTAAGCATTAATTAATTGAAAAATACATAAGTTTAAATCATTAAACTTCACCCAAATTTGAACTCTAGATAATAAGTATGAAAGACAAATGCAGTAATCACTATACCACCAGACTATTTAAATTCTATTTTACTGAATACACTATTTATTTAAATAAATTGTTGTATGCATATTTTGAGAAAGATGGAATGATCATGGAAATAGCAAGTTTTAGTACCTTAATTTTTATGATAGTTTAATGTATATGAGACTCTTTTCAGAAACTGAGAATGAACTTAACAAAATATTAAGTAGAATTGATGAAATTTGCAGTTTAATAATGAAAATTGGGCAGGAAATTGTAAAATTAGTTCATGAGGTTGATTACTTGACAATAAAAACAATGACAAATACATTAAATAAAATATGAAATCATTAAACAATTTTATTTTATGGCACATTAAAAGTAAATTTAAAAAAGAGTTTACTAGTTGTTTTGTAGCATAGAGATGAAAATTACAAAAAGGAATATAAAAAAATGTAAGTTGTTAATTTAGAAAGATTGAAAAGAATTTAAAAAAAAAAAATAGTGATGTAAAATTATTTTTAAAAAAATAAATGGAAAAAGTATTTATTGTATAAATTATATTGCAAAATAGAAAACAAATTATTATATACTTAGAAATAGATGAATTGTGAAAGAAAAATTTGGAAAATTTAGCAGAAAAAAGTAAAGATGAAAAAATATCATTGGTAAATTTAAAGAAGGATATTGTTTGAATGTTTGAAAAACTGAGCAACAAATAGAAAATCTTAGAGAAAGTAATTGATATATATGTAAAATTTACTTTATGATAAATAATAAAAGATGGTGATGATTCTTTATAATTTAAAAAAAAATCCATAATTTTAAATCCTTTATTATTGAAATAAATTATATTAAGGATTATACTTATTTGAAAATTGATTATTTTAAAATATTATATAAATCAGATAAGGTTAATCTTTTATGATCTGAATCTCATGAGATATTGATTATCATAAATCAACCATATCATTATTATTATTATTTTACAAATATGCCAAAAAAAGAGGATATTTTCAAAGAAAATTTACTTAAGTTTCATATAACAAAAAATAGAAAAAGACTGCTTATAATATCTAAATAAACCATCAGTGAATGCATGAAAACAAAACAATCAATATTTTAATACAAAGTTATTACACTGAAATAATAGTGATTAAGCTTGCTTTTTTGAAAAATCATAAAAATCTATTGGTTGTTCATATACATTTAAGTTCATTGCAAAATAATTTAAAAAAATTATATTTATTAATGATTATTATTTGTGGAAATGAAAATGTTTAATGAATCATGAAATAGTCTAAGACTTTTTCCACCATGTTCTACAATATTTATCTAATAGCTTACTATTTTTATGTTAAAAAAAAAAAGAAGTTAAAAACATTGCGAAATAATAATTTCAATTATAAAATATTACTAAATGTCATTAAACATAAATATCATTTAAATTTCCGTTGATAGACACCATATTTCAAAGCTATCTTTATCTCCCTTTTTATGTTTCAACTGTCTTTACAATATCCTTCAATATTTAGGAAATAAAAAATGTAATTTATCAATAACTGATATATATCAATATAAACATTATGCATTTGAAATTAATCAAACATTGGTGAGCTGTTATTTTAAACAAAAACAAATAGTTATCTAATTATTTTTCCTGTCTGCATGTCTATTATGTCTGTCATTCTATCCGACTATTCATCTATTCATTTATCCTATCATTATTTATATATCCATCTATACATCTATCCATCCATCTGTCCTTCCATCTATTTATTTATCTATTTTTATCTACTAATGTAATTTTCTTTCTACATCTTTACCTATATCTATCTATTCATTTATTCATCTATCTATCTTTTTATCTATTTAACAATTTATTTATCTATCTCTATTTACCAACAATCTATCTGTCTATCTATCTACATAGTTACTAAACTATCATTCCATTTACCTATCAAATGACAGCTTTATAAGTTCATTTACATATACATCAATGATATTATCCATATTTTGCCCAATATAGCTATAAATATAAAGATTATTGTTTATCAAAAAATTTGAAATGACGGTATTGTAATTGTATATTGGACTATTTACATTATCTAATACTATTTGGTAAATGTTTTTAAAGAAATTCAATCAATATACTTATCAAACATTCAACTTTTAGAGAGAGCACAGAGATTGGTACATAACACAATATTTTGAGTATCATTAGACTCCTTTCTTTTAGGTATTTCTGGCTTGGTTAGCAAGTGACAATATTAGAAAAGAAATTCATGAATGTTGAATTTAAGACACTACCCCAGTCAATTAGATTATTCTATCAAAGGCAACAGCCATTAAAAATTTCATATACTTAATTTATGAAAGATATTCCTGATTTTTTCATATTTTCTTTAGGGAAAGATTAATGAGTGATTTTCAAACATTATTAATTACCACACTAGGATAACTTATGGAGTTGTCTCTAATTATTATATGAGTTGTTTTTTAAAATTTTCTTCTTTGTGCTTTTTCCTTTCTATTTAATATATTTATCTTTTTCCAATTGAACATTTAATCATTGGTACTTTAAAAATATCTGATTTTTTATTTCTAATCATCAGTTTGTGTTCTTTTAGTCACATTTCAATGGGCACTGATTTCATCAAATGACTGTACAAAAATGTAACATCAATATAGGAAAGCCAGACTGTATGTAGATATGGAGTAGTATCTAGGGCTGTGATTTTAAGTTTCTCCATGTAAATATTGCTAATAAGAGTTGACAATAATGAATTCATAGCCATCTTACAAACATGGGGAATAACTATGGCTTCACCAATATGAAGTGATAAGAAATATTTACAAGGAAAAACTTGAAGTCCCAAGTATAAATACTATTCCATATTCACCTAAAGACTGGCTTTACCATGTTGTTGATACAATTTTTGTATGGCCACATGGTGAAACACTATTAAACACATTCTGGACAGACATCAATAATATATCCCCTACAATTAATTTCTAATTTCTCAAAAGAATCAGAATAATAACAAAAATTTGCATTCTTAGATGTTCTTGTGATAACACTCTTAATGGTAAAATCAAAACTACAATTTACAGAAAACCCTCACATACAGGAAAATACTTATCATACATATCCAATCATGACAGAAAAATAAAACATGGAATTTTATTTTCTTCTGTATTAGTAATTCAAATCTGCATCTTCACTAACAGTGCATTCAGCTTTTGGTTATAAAGAAGAAAGAAACCATTTCATCATTTCAGATGAACAAAGGTATGTAAATATGAAAACATGAAATTATATTATCACTAATGGAACAAAGCAAAAAAAAAGTTTATTTAGAAATAAGTGATTTGCTAAAAGATCTACATAGAGCAAACTCTCGTAAATAATGATTATCCATCAGCTGTTATTAACTGTCTTAAATAGACACTAGTCAAGCATTGTTAGCCAAGAGGTCAGCACAGCCGCCTTGCAAGCAAGCAGTTGCTTGCAGACAGTTGTTGCAGGTTCACCTCCTGGCCAATGCTATGGCATATATATATATTTTAATTATTAAAGGCTATTGCGATCTGGTCGTAACCAATTAGCAATTTATCTCTAACTGTAAGATCAGAGTTCTAAATGCTAGTAATTATCCAGTGACAATTAACTAGTTTTATTTGTCAACTAGTACACTTTATTATTGTGTACTTAAGCATTATTATGTTTAGCCAGATTTCACCAGATCAAGAGGCTTGACCCTTTTCAGTCTTCTAACCATGCCTTCTTTGAAATATTAAATTTTATTCCATTTCTTATTTGCATTGCTTAATTATATATACTATAATACACCATATACTCCTTAATTTACACTGATGATGACTGCTGGACAGTTGAAACTGTAAGAAAGGAAATAAAAATAAATCTTATGTTAACTGAATTGTACATTGTAAATTAAGGAGTATATGGTGTATTATAGCATGCCTTCTTTGTTTAGAAGTTTACAAGCCTCGGTATTAACATGCTTGTGAAGTCTATTTTAATGTTTTTGAGCTATTTTTTCAATTACTTGATTTACTGTTTCCATCCCAATGTCCTTGTGTAAATTATCATTTTGTATGTACCAGGGGGCACCAACGATGCCATATAGTACTTTATTTTGAAATCTCTGTATGATGTTTTTGTTGCTCTGGCAGGTACAGCCCTATAGCTGTATACCATAAGTCCATAGTGGTTTAAGGACTTGTTTGTAGAGCAATATTTTATTGTGTATTGACAACACTGAATGTTGATTCATTAGCCAGTACATCTTCCTATACTTTATATTTAGCTCTATTTGTTTATTTTTGATATGTTGTTTCCACCGGAGTTTAGCATCTAGTGTCATGCCCAGATATTTGGCTGTATTCCCATGAGGAATAATTTGTTGACCTATGTATACAGGACTGTGTTCATCCTTCTTGTTGGTGAAATCTACATGCCTAGATTTATTTTCATTAAGTTTTATTCGCCATTTCTTGGTCCAGTGATGTATCTCGGTAGTAGCAATTTGTAGTTTTTTTGTTGATTCCACACAGTTTCCCGCAACCGCCAGCATCACAGTATCATCTGCGAATGTAGCAATAGCATTATCTCTAAATGTGGGTATATCACTAGTGTACAATAGATACAGCACCGGTCCCAATACACTTCCTTGTGGTACACGGGCCTGGATTTTTCTTAGGTTGGAATAGGCATCTTCCTGTTTGATCCTGAAATATCTCCCTAGTATATAGGATTGTAGTATTTCTGGATACTGTGCAGGGAGAAGCTTCTCAAGTTTATATATTAAGCCTTTATGCCATACTTTGTCAAATGCCTTTGCCACATCCAATAACACAGCAGAGCAGACTTTCTTTTCCTCTAGCACCTGCTTAATTATGTTTGTAATTCTGTGCACCTGATCAATTGTGGAGTGTTTATTTTGAAAGCTAAATTGATGATTTGGGATAAGTTTTTTATTTTCAATTATGAGTTTCACTCTCTTTAATAGGATTTTTTCAAACAGCTTAGATTAAATTGGTAGCAATGATATCGGTCGATATGATGTTTCGTGAGGTGGTTTTCCAGGCTTTAATATCATAATAACCTCAGCCACTTTCCAAAATTGTGGGACATATTTCAAGTGAAATGTTGCATTGATCAAATTGGTCAGTTTCATAATAGCTTTCTTTGGTAATTGTTTTAAAATTTCTCCTGTAATGACATCGAACCCAGGTGCTTTTTTCATATTGATATTAAAATTAATTTCTCTTCTGACCTCTTCTAGTGATGTTAGCGGTATTTCTTCACCTTCTACCTGTACAATCCTATCCAAGTTTTCCTCATCCTGCCCATTATTTGGCTGAAATTCGCCTGCCTTTTGCTCATTACTCTTTGCCCAAGTTCCATACGACAAATGGGTGGTATCTGCCTGATTGGTTTTTTGAGATTCTTAGTGGCTCTCCATAATGAGTATTCTGTGCTAGCATCATTGGTGAGTCCTTTTAGAAATTCATTAATAGAATCATTTTTGATTTGCTTTGTTTCTTCTTTCAGTTGGGCAGTAAGACTATTAAATGTAGTTTTGTCTTGCGGTGCCCTAGTCTGTTGTGACTTCTTTCTTGCTCTTTTTTTTGCAATTAATTCTAATATCTCAATTGGATAACTGTTGCTATTTACCCTTTGTTTAATTTCAGGTGTGCTTTGCCATGCTGCCTGTTGTATATCATCCACAAATTTTTCGACTTCTGCATCCAATTGTTCCTCTGTTTTTAGGGGAATTTTCAGGTTTATTCTGCTTTCAAGTATTAGTTTGAAGTTCTCACAGTCTGTTTTTTTTATTAATCAGAGTTGGGTTATTTGCCTTCCTTAATGTGGTTTCACTCAGTGTCATTATGATTGGAGTATAGTCTGAACTTAATTCTACACTGTCTTCTACCTTCAGATAATTACAGGAGATCTTCCTAGTCACAAAGAAATCAATCAGATCTGGAATTTTGTCTGGATCAGCAGGCCAATAAGTTGGTTTTTCTGCTGAGTATGTTTCACATTTGTATTCATTTATTGCCCCTAGCAATTCTTTTCCCTCTGTTGTTATAAGTCTTGATCCCCAGTGCGTATGTTTTGCATTGAAGTCACCCCCGACGATTAATCGATCTCCAATATTTTTGAACAATTCAATATATCTTTCTTTTTTGATTGCACGTTTTGGGGGGCTGTATATGCTAGCCACTGTGACAGCATAATTTTTAGTTTTAATATCGACTGCCACTGCTTGGAAGTCATTAAATTCAAATTTCATTTCTTCATTATGATATATACTATCTTTCACTATTATTGCACTTCCCCCTTTGGCCAAATTTTTTGGATGGGTGGAGTTGTAGATTTTGTATCCTCTAAATTTAATGAATCACTGCTTGGTGAAGTGTGTTTCTGATATTAGACATATATCGATTTTATTTATATCTAAGACTGCTTGCAGTTCTTGTTGATGTTTAAGCAGTCCATTTGCATTCCATGCCATTATTTTGAGAGAATAGGCCATATTTATTTTTTCCTGACTTTCAAGTTTTATAACTCTTTCATTCACATCGGTAATTGATGTCTCTAGCTTTGTCAATTTTGATAAGATGAGTTGTAGGGTCTGATTGATACCGATATTTTGTACATTTTGTGTTGTATGCTTGGTTGTTCCTGCCACAATTTCTGCATACATTGGTTCACGTGTTATGCTTATGTTTTTTAATTTACTTTGTTGCATTGGCACATCTTTAGTCATATTATCTTGTACATTTTGTACAGTATCTTCTTCAGTGTATGTTGATTTATAAGTTGCACCTAAGCTTTTCAAACAATTTTGTTGTATGAGTATGTCCTTTTTGGGCATTTTGTGGTCTTGATTAGTTTTGTTATTTCTGATTTTTTGCAGTTCTTTTGCTACATAGCATCCTCTATAGTTAGCGGGTGCTCTCCACTACAGTTTACGCATTTTGGTTTTTGCTCTATAGTTTTTGGGCAGTTTATAGTTAGGTGTCTACCAGTGCACTTAACACATCTTGGGTCTTTTGCACAGTATTTTTGGGTATGTCCAAATGACTGACATTTCTTACATTGTGGAATTAGTTTGGTTCCTCTTATTGGTTGCACTTCTATTTTGCATCCCAATATATGAAATATTCCATAGATTTTTTCTATATCTTCCCTATTTTCAAATGTCAACATGAACATATTCAGTGGCGTTTTTTCCTTCCAGGATAGTTTATTGACTGTGTTAATTATTTTGTATCCTTTGTCTTTTATGTGATTGATGATATTGTCTGGTTTACATGAGTGATGTAAGTTTTTAACCATAACATGTATTGGCTGGCATTGTTTATTTTCATAAGTATGAAAGCTGTACTGACATTCTTGTAGGAACTTCACTATTTTTCTATAGCTATCTGAGTTGATGCCATTAATTTTTGCTGTTGTTTCATTAATAAATTTGACTTGGAAGTCTTTTTCACCAACAAATTTAGTTAAATTGATGTATAGCTGCTCATATGATTTAACATTTTCTACTATGACTGGGGGAGGAGCTGGGGATTTTTTGAATATTTGTTTGTTTACATTTTGAGTAGTGTTTTCTTTTGGAACTTGTGTATTGTTTCCCTCTTGTTCATTTATAGAATCTGTTAAGGGGTTTGTGGGATTAATTTTTCTTTTTTTGGCTTTATGTTTGACTCTTATCCATTCAGACTCTTTAGTTAAGTCTTCCTCTTTCGAATTATAATTAGGGTTTATGTTTGTGGTTTGTGGCACATCATCCCTATTATCAAATCTGTTTTTTATCTTTGTTGTCTCTTGCATGCCAAAGGTCATTTTCATCTCATTAATTTGTTGTTGCAAGTTGTTTATCATTTGTTTCATCTCTGTGTTATCACTGACCACTCTTTGCCATTCATTGTACAATGTCTGCTCATTTTGTGTTCTTACACTGCTCTTCTGAAACAGGGTGTTATTTTGGAGGATTAACATATATTCGTTGACAGTACTGGGTTGCATATACCGAGTATGTATTCACTAACAGTATTAAATGGTGTATTGTCCCATCCATACTCATTGGTTAGGCTAGTTTCCGTATCATTAAGCATTATTTGTGAAACTACCTGTTGTTGGCAGTAGTTATGATCATCTCCATCCACCGTATTCTCCCTGCCATCTTCCATTTCCATAATTCATGGCACGTAAGTAGCGTGTTAGTTAATATGATTTTCATTCTTTTTCCCTTATTTTTCTCTCAGAGCTTGCTCTGAGAGTATTATTCTTATTATGTGCTCTAATTGCTATCGCTATTATATTCAGTATAACAGTTTAGGTTAAGTAGTAAGCTCCAATGCTGTTATTGCTTGTAATGAAGTAAAATTTTGCTTTTTAATCCTAACAATCCTCTAATAATAGCTTTCGTCAAATGACTATGGCATATGGAAAAAAAATAGACACTAAAAAAAACGTCAAAAGAAAAAACAATTAGAGATACTATAGTGTATTCATATATAACAGGTATAGCAGCCAAACTAAAAAAAATCTTAATATAATATCAGAATAGCTTCTATAAAACCTAAACAGGAAATTCTGAAAAACAAAAACTGCATCTCCAAAATACCATGAGAATATTGACAATATACATATATAAAAATAAGTAGAACAAAAACATTTATTCAAATATTAAAGAACAAATAAATAATATACAGTATATATAAATAATGATTATTCGGTTGTTTTCTATTCCCTGGTGTTAGCCGTTTGATGGCGTTGATGCTAATCAAAAACACATACATATTACGATTCTGGGCTGGGCCTGTGATTCTATCTATATAAATATCAGCTTTTTTAGTTTTTGTAATAGGAAATTAGAGGAACTAATAGTAAATAATATTACTATTTTTTTTTAAAAAAAAAAACAAAATTTAGAAATTCTCATTAAATTTAAAAATGATACCCGAATAATTGACGTTTTTTGGACAGTAATTAATCATAAAATGGGTTGTTTTTGTTTGTGTGTATCTGTCAAAAGTTAAAGGATTTTTTAAATCAAAAATAAGACGCAATTATACTTTTTTTTTTTCAATTTACACAAAATTGCTACATTCACGCTAAATTTACAAATGATACCCGACTAATTTGCTCTTTTTGTTTTTGGAGAATAATTAATCAGAAAGTGGGTTCTTTTTGTTAGTGTGTATGTATAAAAAGTACCGTTCTTGAAATACTACATTTCAAAATGATACTCGACTATGTTGCATTTTTTTTTTTTTTGGACAGTAATGAATCAGAAAGTGGATTCTTTTTATTAGTGTGTAGATTTTATCAAAAGCTGTAATATTATTGAAATACTAAATTTAAAAATGATACCTGCGAATAACTTTTTTTTTTGGGGGGGGGGGGTATTAACAGTAATTAATCAGAAAGTGGGTTTTATTTTCTTTGTGTATATATATAAAAAGTTACGATCTTTTTTTCAATCGAAAATAATATGCAATGCTACATTATTCAATTTACCCACAACATTTAAAAAATTCACACTACAATTTTAAAATGATACCCAACTAATTTGCTTTTTTTTTGGGGGGGGGGGGGGTAATTAATCAGAAAGTGGATTCTTTTTCTATTAAAGTTATATAGAATAGAAAAAATAGAAAATAAAGATAATGAATTAAAAGTAAAGTTAAAAACACAAAATAAAAATAAAAAGTTATAAAACATCCAAAATATAAACACTATTATTAATAAAATAAATAACAATAACATTAAATAACTTTGTGGTGATGTAATGTGATGTGATGTATTGTGGCTTCTCCTTAAATGAAGACAATGCATCTGCTTGCTACCTCTACAATATGAGTTCAGTCTCTGATAGAGTTAAACCTTGGAATTTTTTTCATATTTCTATCAAGCTTAGTATTTTTTGTTCAGTTAATTGTCTAATATTGATTTATAAATAGATATCTAGTATGAGAATAAACCAAGGTTGAAAAATTCCCCAAACTCTTACTAATTAATAACTTCTCCTTCACTATTTCTTTATGCAGTATTGTTATTAAAATTTTGCCTTGCAGGGGGACTAGTTAAAGAATACCAGTTCTAGTATATTATTTTCTAGATTCTCAAGAATCCTCAAGAACAGTTGTTAAAAGCAAAATAAATTAAATATTTAAATATTATGCCTTTTAATTTCTTATTTACTAAAAACAATAAATCAACTAAAATTTTTATAAGCAAATTATTAAATATATGTATAACAAATTATTTTAAAAATACCCAGGCAAATGCTTCTAGTCTCTTGCGACATTTTTTGAAGTTACAAATCATATCACAATCCATGTTTCCTTATTCTCTAAAATGAAAATAATTACATTTTAACATACAACAACATACATCAAAGTTACATATTTTAAAATTTATTGAAAACATTTGAAAGTATTTTTTTCCATTTTTCTTTTTATTTAACATTAAACTATTTTTTGTTTGTCAATCTAAATACATAAAAAAAAATGTCAAATTCATCAAATCTAGTATTGTGATTAAATTGGTTTTGTTTTCATTCACCTTCAGATCTAAAAACAGTTTTCAGTTGATTTCATTTTATAATATTGACATAATCATATAATTACAATTTCAAAATGTTTTTTAAGAAGAGTAAAAAGACTGCAGTAAAAAATATGCAAAGCTAAAATAGTTTTACATCGGTTTACTTAAATAATAGATTAATGATTCAAAAACTAATTTATTTTTTCGAACTTTATCGCTCAAATTTTTATAAAATGTACAGCATTTGTTTCTTCATTTGTTCCAAATATTTTTAAAATCTGAGATACATATCAAATATGCAAACTAATTTATTTTTTCGAACTTTATCGCTCAAATTTTTATAAAATGTACAGCATTTGTTTCTTCATTTGTTCCAAATATTTTTAAAATCTGAGATACACATCAAATATGCAATATACTTTCTTTAACACCCATCTCTATTTACAATGTAATGATTTTAAATTAATTTCTAATACATATGGTGAAAAGAAACACTTGCAAACTTTTTATTGATATAGTATAATACCACTATTTCCTTAAAAAAATCTGAAAGTATATCCAAAATGTCTAGAAAAATATTAAATCATTATACATGTACTAAGATAAACTTCAAGTTTCCTGATAAATATCTATGGAGAATATTAACTTCTCATCCATTATTTAAAAATGGCCTATAAGGCTCAATAATATTTAATGGCATGTGGTCACCTGAGATGTGGAATATTATATTTGATTATCATTTCGGAAATAATGGTATTACCTGAGGAATAAACCTGTCATATAGAATTCAGCTGTCATCAAAGCAGATAAATCATGGCAGTTCTGCTACTATATTTCATAGCTTAGAATAAAAAAAGTCTCTAACCAATAATTGTGAAAAATATAAATATGTAAACAGCCATGAATTCTTTTAGTTTTCTACTGTTAAATTATTATAATCATCAGCACTTCTGAATTAAAACATATGTCACTAAGAATTTTATAACTTAGTGTTTCAATAAATACTGAAGTGATCAGATATATGTTAACTTCTGCAATGATATATTTTGTTATAAATGAAAAAAAATTATAATCTTTATTTTTTAAAATTTATTAAGTGTATGAACTTATTAACATATAAATTATTTTTCTCATCATAATACCCAGTCACATTTGACTGGAACTGTTAATAAAGTAAATAATTTAACGTGAATTTTATTTTACTAAATGATTACTTGTAAAGTAGTGGCAATATGGTAGAAAAACAACTTGCTAAAAATTGTAATTCCAGTTATTCAGCTTCTGACTGCAAAATGTTAAGCTCCGAATTTTGCAAGCTTTAAATATTCATAAAAAACATCAATGCTTAAATGTTATCACAGGTTCCATCTCCTCTAGCATAATATAAATGTGACATTTTGTTAACATGCAACTGTCAATTCATTATTACTTTTAAACAGCAAAAAAAAAAAAGTAAAATTTTCATAAGTATTAATTAATTCAAATAAATGTTATGGTAAGATTGAGAAAAAATCATTAATCAGTCAATGTTTAAAAACAGAAATTCTTTTATTGCATCACCCTAGTCTTCATCTTTATTTGATAAAAAAAAAGATTATTGTAAAAACCAATCAATTTTTCATCCATCTATATTAAAATTTTTGTACATCTAAGTACCTCCTGTTGCTCATCTACAAAACATTTATTGTATCAATAAGTCATTTGCAATGAGTATAGTCATTCTAACTGCAAAAAAAGCCAAAATAGAAAGGCAAAAACATATACAAATGAATTTATAGATGATTATAAGACCCAATCTATAAATTGAAAGAACATCCAGATATAGAATATACTGATCCATTATTATGTTTATGTGATAAAATATCTTTTAACTTTTGCAGCAAACTTTTTCTTCTAAAGGTTTCAACACTATGTTATAAATATTTATAAAAATCCAATCTAAGAAATGCAAGTACATCCATATAGAGAACATGCTTGTTGATTATTCTGTCTATAGGATACTTTGTAGTGCTATCTTTTAACTTCTGCAACAAACTTTTGTTTCTAAACTTTTCAATGCTATATATTAATTATAGTTCTCCATTGCATGTTATCTTTAAATAAATCATTCAAATAAAATCAATTACATTTTTTATAATGTATTTGAAATAATCTTTATAATGCAGATGAAATCTATCTTTCCAATGAAAATATGCTGTAAGCTTACTATTAAAATATTTTATAAGTAATCTTTTTTGTTAATTTGTTTCACAAATCAAATCCAATGAGGACATGATTTTAAAATAGTGGACTCTATAGTATCATAACTAATATGTTACAGAACACATTGATTAGTCTTACAATTTTGACAACATACTTATAAAAAATTTCTAATGCCTTTAATTATACCAATAGGAAGTAGATAAATTGATATCTTTCCCTATATATATATATATATATATAAATAAATTCAATATATATCATTATATATATATATATATTAAAAATAATTCAATTAAAAATTATTTAATAGGATGGAAAAACAGTAGATCATTAGGAAAATGGATATGTAATATAGAAAATAATAATGAGAATGATAAAGCTGGGTTGGTATATAAGATTATTTGTGAATTTTGTAACAAGATATATATTGGTCAGACAGAGAAAACTGCATTAGAAAGAGGTAAAGAACATGATAGAGAAATTAAAAGGAAGGATATGAGATCAGGGATTTATCTACATTTTTTAAATACTGGACATAGAATAAATTGTGAAAAAAACATTCAAGTAATTAAATATGTAAAGAAGTATAGTGAGAAGATATGTTATGAATCTTTGTATATACAAGAGAATTTTGAAAAATGTATGAATATAGTTAAAGGCATGTAAAATTGGCTGGAAAATGGGTGTTACTAGATAGCTGGAAAATTTAAGTATAATTATAGGTAAATTATATGTATATATTTATATAGATAATTATCATTCTAATTATGTTAAGTTTAAATTATTAAATATAGTTATAATATGTAAAAAAAAAAACAAAATTAGGAAATTTATAAATAATATTAAAATATAAATATGTTATTATATAATGTAAATACATGATTATAATTTATAAGTAAATATTATGTATAATTATTTATGTATGTAATGAGTATGAAATAGATTATTTTAGGTTTAATATTGTAATGTAAAATGAAGCCTGTCGATGGAGTTGCTGTAAAATAGAATTATAATATAACTTTGTGTATTTACATCTTGATAAGGCTCCAATATAGAAGCGAAATCCGGGTTGATGAGGTTTATTAAACAGAATATTATTTGAAAAGTTGTCTTATTAAATAATTTTTAATAGAATTATTTTTAATATATTACGTTGCAAAGACAACATTATGAACAAGTTTTAATTTAAAATTTGATCATTTTTTGATATATATATATTTGGTATTGTGTAATATTTAAAAAAGGAAGACTACTTCAGAGAGAGTAAAATGCAAAGATAGTTTAAAAGATATTTAATTTTTTTTAGGTAGTATATTTTAAAAATAAAAAATAAAAAACGTACAATGAAAGTTATTTTTTGTTTTTCTTATTTATCTACGAAATTTGATCAAAATAATGTTGATATTGAAAAGTGCATACAGATTAATCAATTCAGATAGCGAAAAGACATTCCACACGCAGATTACAATCAAAGTTTCTGACACTAATTAAAGATGGTGAAAATAATCCATAAAGAAAAAAACACAACTTTGTAGCTGAAAAAAAGAAGTAATGTCAGAGATTATAGAATAATAAAACAAATGATAAAGAAAATATGCACAAGACTTCTCAAAAATGATCTGGGCTATAAAAGGAGTGGACAAGTTGGAAAAGGGGCTATTTTACCTGTGTGTTTTGGTCAAGTTCTTGTGGGCAGCATTTTTTTAAATTAAGAATAAAATGTTCCCACTTAGATTTAAAGTGAACCTATTTCACATGTGCAAGTAGAACAAATCATTTGCTGACACCTCTCAGAAAAAAGTCACCTAAACCTTCATCTAACCTTGCCTCTATCAGGATCAGAGATATGGAAGAAATGAAACTATAAAAACAGTACTGCGGACTATCCATTGAAAGGAATCAGACTACTAAGAAGATCAATTACCTATGTGAACACTTGAAACTTACCGATAACTTAATGGCCATAATTTCTATCTAGATAAAAGATTTGCGAACTGAATTTTTAATAATAAATCGTTACCGTTGACAAAGAGAAGATATTAATTACCTATTACTTCAAAGTGCAATATTTGAATTCCAATAGTTAAAATAATTATCTGAGTATGTGTGTGTTTCTTTCCAATATTATAATTTTATTATTATAAGTGTTTAAATGCTTAATGTGTTGTAATAAATCTTTACTACTAATATAAAAAAAAAACTTTCATTGTATGTGCCTAATTTTTTAGTTAGTTACGTTGCTAATTTTGAGTGCTAAATTTTTATTGTTTAGTTTTAGAGTAGTATATAAATTACCTTGCCAATATTCTTATTTTTTAAAATTAAATCCAAGAAGAATATTTTTTCTTAAAATAACTAAGTTATGGGAAAGTAAAAACCTGATCTTTAAAATTCTTACTTTATAAGTTACGGTGTGCTTGACGCAGAATCAGTGAGTCTAACGACTGGTCACCCTCTTTTATAAATAAAAAACTGATTTGGCCAGCAATTGAAATTGTAACAATTCTTAGGTCGAATTAATCAGGAAATATAGCTATGTTTTTAGAAATATCAACAAAATATACTTTTTTACATCATCGCTTGATTAACTCACACATTCTAGTGTGTAATTGAAGGCCTGTTAAAACATGAAAACATTGCAATGGTGCCCAATGTGGCGCACCATTGTAACATTTTCACATTTTTCTAGATTCTGATAGGTCCTTTTTTACACACTATTAAGTGAAAGTTAATCAAGCTATGGATAAGAAAATATCTTGTTCCTATTTCCAAAAATATAGCTATATTTTCTGATGAACTGGCCTACTAATTATTGTGATGGGAATTGCCAACAAAGTTAGTTTTAATTTATAAGAGGGTGCCATAGTCAATAGACTCCTAACTTCTTCATATCCCATAATTTTGATGCAAGTAACTAAAAGATCGGGTTTTTGATTTACCATAACTTAGGGGCTTAGTTAATAAATATTGGCAAAGGTAAATTATACACTCAAATCCTAATAAACTAACTAATAAATTTAATAACTAACATTAATAATGCACAATGAAAAGTTTAGAAATAAATATTTTATTCTAACAAATTAAAATATTTAAAGATAAATTACCAAGAAGTTGGAAAGACTACACACATGCTAATCCAGACATGAATCAATTAATTAAAAACAGTTAAACAATTACAGTTCACTTCCAAATTTCTTCTAGAAAGTTCTTTAAAATAAAAGTCTCTTGAATGAGAAAATTAATGTCTCTATCAGGTTTATATTATAAGCTTAATTTTAGTCACAATCAGGAATAATTTAGCTTACCGGTAAATTTAGCAAATTTCCGTAGACAGTTGATTACCATGCATGGTTTTTTTATGTAAAATGAGATCGTGGCCATTGGTTTTAACTTGTTCTTGATCCTGGTTCTAAAGGCTAGTCATGAAAGCTTTTCTGGGGATGAAGGTCTTCATGATGAATGATGTCAAAAGCTTTGGTCCACTCCAGCATAAAGAATTATTTCAGTATAGGGTGGTCCTGAATTTTGTCATCCAGGATCAGCCAAAAGAAAAACAGACAAAACCCTGATCACACTGGTATTCTTCCTTTTATACTAGAAGTCCAATCTTCAGACTTCTGTGCATATTTTCTTTTGTCCTTTTATCAACATACAAGATAATAATCTTGTAAATTCTTTTTTTTAATTTAAGTTATAAAGTCTTTTGTTTTAGCATAATTCTGCCATCTTTAATCAGAGTTAAAAAGATTTCACTAATTAAAATCTGTGTGTGGAATTCTTTCTTTTAGTTTATCTGGATTAGTAATCTGCATGTCTTTTATTCTTTCCAATTTTAACTTTTATTTTTAATTACATAAAAAAAAAATGAATGAAAAATGTAACTTTCATTGTACATTTAAAAAAAAAATTACACAAACAAAAAAATTTTTTTAATTGCGTCTTTTTAATAAGATCGCTAAATTTACTTTTTTCTTTAGCTTTTACCAAATGTCAATACATTTGTACCATATATAAATAAATGATACAATATATATAAATATGTATAAATAAATAAAAATCCACTAGAATAAAACTACAAAATTTTAAAAATACCTATATATAATTGAAGATTAATATCTTTAGCTATAGCCAGCTTACGGCAGATTCTGCCATCTTAAGTAGTAATACATTAATATTTAAATCTTATTTAACTCTATAGGCATTTTTAAAATTTTGTAGTTTTATTCTAGTGGATTTATATATATATATATTCTAACCTCAATTCTAGGAAAGTCGATTGAAAATAATACTGGAACTGAATAAGGAATGCTATTGTGTTTACCTAATAATAGGACTAATAAGGTTATGTGTATAACCAGGTGCCAAATTGTAACTATGAAATAGTAATGCCCACCAGAGATCATCATCCATGCTTATTACTATAGAATACAATGAAGAAAGTAATTAAAATGTCTTCAAAAAAATATATTGATGGAACCAATTTAATTTATTATGGTCTTAATTTTGAACTTAATAACAATTACATAAATACTCTCACAATAAGTTATTACTACTAACAAAATAATATAGACAATTTTCTTACACAACTTTATATAGATATATGATCTCTAATGGTAATCACAAGAATGTTATATATATTTCTAATAGATAAATGACTAGAAATGTCAGTAATCACTGCAGAGAACTTGTAACTTATGTTTATAATATATACTATTAGATTATTTAATTCAAAGTAAAATAAATGTTATATTTTCCCATTTAACCCAATTACTATTATTTTCATTCTCAGCATCTATTACTTTTAATCATCACAATTATATAACATTAAATGTCTTTGTTATGTTTTCCTTTATATCTTCTTAATGGACAACTCTTAACCTTATTTCCTTAAACACACATGCAGGCCTACCAGAATGGAATGTACCTTTTATTCCAACTAATTCCAGATTATTATTATCCTAATAGTATTTCCCAATTTTTAACATTTACACTATTTAACTTCCAAGCTAGCTCTCTTAAATTTAATAATCAAAGTACTCAAATTTCTCAAGGTCTTGATCTGCTTGTGAGGTGCAATTATTAAACATTACTAACTCTTTACAATCCGATGGATATGATCCCATAACTTGCTAAATTAAAATTTAATGTGAGTTTACGAGTGGGAATCATATTAAATACCAAAAGCAAAAAAGGGATTTTATGTCTACTCTTAATATTCATTATATTGCAACAAACTCAATAACTAAGTTTAACATATCTGAATTGACTATTTTCTCTTATTTTATTTTATTTTGTATCATCTGTTTGCCAAAACTAACTAGTATTTTTTAAATCTATGACATTTTATGAGTCGGGTATCTTCTTTATCCACCTGAAATGAGAATGATCATTCCCTTTTATATATATATAACCTTTCTTGGTTGATAACTCATAGAGGTGAACTATGGAAATGAATTATGGAAATCAACAAATGTAAGACAATTCATAAATTTAAATGTGATATGGTATTAACAAATTGTATTCCTACCAAGTTTATAAAATTGGTTATGGTAGTATATAGAATATATCTTTTATAATGCGGCGTAAGGTTCTAGATATCCAAAATATTAAAACACAAGACACATGTAAATTTATAACAATAACAAGTGTTTATTATACTTAAACAATAAAAGAAATACACATATGTAGTATCACACCAATCTCAAATATCCATCGTAAAATAAAAATTTATATTTTTTCCAAATGAAATTTACATTAACTACGTTTTCAGATTAGCACGAATCATTCTAATAAGGTATAATATTTACTAAGTAATAAACCTCAAGAGTGTGTGCTTGAAAATGCACCAGTAGGGACCTCTACAGGTCTTAACCATAAGCTTACTATTTTAAGCACTATAAAAATAATAATAATAAAATATATATTGGACCGGGTTCAATCCGATGTAGATCACACTTACACTGCAAGCTTAATTTAGCTGGTTTTCAACCTTATTTATAATACATTTATAATCTTATTTAACTATAAATATTATGTGAATGAACCGGCACGTTCGAGAAAAATGGAAAATATTATTGATAGCTTTAGCTGTCAATAATACCCACGATCAGATCGAGCTATGCAACGCATAACACGATCACATTTCCAGATCGTGGCCCACCTCGGCTGCTAGATTCAAACCCCTATTATCCAAACACTTTATTTGTTTCGGAGTAAACCCCGGGCACCAGCTAGTCTAAAACTAACATGTTCGGACAGTAGGCCCATAATCCAGAGCTCAAAAAATCCCTTAACTAGCTCAGTCTATTTTTTTTTAATTCAATAACAAAATATATTTTCAATTAGTGGTGAAAAGAATTGACTGACAAATAAAGCTTTAAGTTTAAAGACAATTTATTTTAATTAACATTTATTAAACTAATTTTAAATATTTTATAAATCTTATTTACTAATATAACACATGCACATTTATAATTTACACACTATAATATCTTAGGAGAAAGCATTAAATATTTGAAATTTAAAATACAATGACATCAATATACAAACACATGAACACACACAACATTTTAAACACACATATTAATAGTTCGTCTATGGGTGCTATAGAGTTCTTAAACTTGACTCTTGGGGCTTTACAAATGCGATGGCTATTTTAGAAATGAGTATAATAAAAATGTTATTAACTAGGATTTTGAACATGGATGCATCTTGCTGTTTTCTGCTTCTAATGAAGTATTTCTAACCAGTTAGATTTGAAGTTTTCTTGTGGAGATTTGATGTTTATTATTCCAAGGTATTTTTTTTAAGACAATTAGATATTGAGCGGCTTCACGTTGTTACGCAGGCATCACTTTTATCAGGTAGATTGGCTGTTTTCATCAGACTTCAGGCTGAGAAAGTCGTATGTTTTCCGAGGTTTTAACACAGCATTCTTGATTCTGGATCCATAATAAACTGACTGATATAACTCTCTCAAATGCAACTTAAACTCAACTCGAACTCAACTCAATCTCAACTCTAATGTAACTCTGATGTAACTAACTCGACTAACTGTCCTATAAAAAATTGGCTATTTATACATGAGGCATGTTGTCGAAGTTCTTTTCATTAGTAGCTAATCCTTTGGAGATAAGCTTTTTAATCCTGTTGTTGAAATTCCTTTGATAATCTTTTAATTACATGTTTTTGAAGATCGTTTAATTAGTAGCCATGCAAATGTGTTGTTTTTTATTTATAATTAGTAGCCACCGCTGAGTGTTTTTTCATTTTTAACTTTCATTTATTTTTTAATATTTAATAGGGATACATTATATTTACAGTCGCATGCACATGTATAATTTGAGATCAATTCATTATTTAGTTTTTAAGATTACTTTTTTTTCTTTAACTCGAATGAAAAGAGATTTATATTTTTAAACTTTACGTTACATTTTAACTAATAATAATAAGAAAAAACTCTTTATTTCTTTAATAAACTTTTAGTTTGATGCTACTGAAGCAAACCCCCCTCCCCCCTTCTGACTCATTAATTGATTGTAACTTTTATTTAAAAAACTCTTATACTTTTAATTTTATGTTTTCTTTTATGAAAGATTTTTATTTCTAATAAATTTTTAAACAAAATTATTATGTGCCAACGCAAGGTTGGTACATTACAACGCCCTCCATTTGAGAGTAAAATGCGTCATTTTTGACCATTTTATCTCTGATAACTTTAATTCTTAATTCAGAAACTATTTTATTTTATTACAGACATGCTATTTATTTATATAACTCGATCACTTTAATTAAACCCTTTATTTTATTCATTTATTTAATCCTACAAATATTACTATTAAATCATTCATTTGACCTATTTAACTTGATTTTATTGGATTTTTTTTGAACTGTTTATTTACAAGCATTTCTTCATAATTAATATGTGCGTGGAGTAAAAAAAAATCTTTTATTCAATGAAGCCTCCTTGTCATTATTATTATTCCCAAACATTTCATTTAGTATTATTACTGCCTGTCCAGTGGCTGTTTTTCTCTTTTCACTAACCTCAATGACCGGGCATTATATGTTCCCTTTTCCTCCATCCCCTGTGCTATCACAAATGCGTTATTACCATATTGCCACTTGATGATATAGGGCCATTGTATATTGGCTGGAATTTTTTGTATATATGTTTTTCAGGATAACTCACCAGATGAACTCTCACCATGACCTCATCTCCCCTCCTGAATATGGCCTTAGGTCTTCCCTGCCTCTTCTGCCGTAGCATGCCCATTTTTCTTAACCAGTTAAGTGCTTGCTTAGCATCTCTTCTCTGGTTGATTGGATTGATCCCCACTGGAAATTTAGTCTCAAACGGATACGGAATATTTCTTCCAAAATGTAGCCAAACAGGTTCGAATAATGTAGACTCATTTCTTGACCAGTTTTGACTATTCATGGGGTTTCTTTCACCCTTTTGCGATGATCATCCTGTATATAAACCCAAAATAAAAGCCCTAACTCCCTCATAATCCATTCACATGGATTAGACTGAGGGTTACAAATCAACATAATTATATGTCTTATCCCATGCCTGTCTGTCCATTTCTTCCATTCGCTAGATATAAAGGGTGTTCCATGATCTGACAGAATTTTGTCTGAAAATTCCTACAGTCTTAAAGTATTGTTGCTCCAAAACTCTAATAGATTGTTTTGCATTAGCTTGAGCTACTGGATATGCCATTACCAGCTTCGAAAACACATCAGATGTCACCATGAGATACATTTTATTGACTGGGGTAGAGGTCTGTAGAAGTCCATTGCTAGTAAGTTGTTTGGACATTGGGCACATATAGGTTGCAGCGGCCCCACTCCTCATGTGTTAGAAGGCTTGGTTGCTGAACATATGACACATCTACCAATAATGTCTGCAATATTGGTGTTCATTCCAAGCCAGTAAAACCAATGGCTCAGCCATCCTTACACTTTATTTGCCCCATAATGTCTGTAAGTGTTATGTGCATATTTAATTATCTGCTTTCTCATGGCAACCAGAAGAATAATGTGTTTTTTTTGTAATACATGCTGTAAGAGTCCTCCCTTTAAGCAACAGTGATTTTGGTCCCTCCACAGTGGATTATTGGCCATTTTTGTTACAGGATGATTGCGTAAATACTCCATTATTTGTTTGCAATCATTATCTTCCTCTTGCTGCTCCTTTAATCTATGCAAATCATCTTCTATCCCATTTCTTTTATATATTTTGGTGGCAGCTATATACGCTCTGTTGCAACTCAAGTGTTGTTCTTGAGCTACCGGATATCAGTTTAAAGTGTCTGACACAATATTTTCTTTGCCATGACAGTAAGCCACTTTGTAATTAAATTCTTGCAGGAACAAGCTCCACCTTATTAGCCTGCTATTCTGGAAGCTGTGATTAATAAATTCAAAGCTCGTTTGGTTAGTGATTATTACCACTACAGAACCTACTAAATACTGGCAGAATTTCTTGAATGCCCAGACAATAGCCAGGGCTTCCTTCTCAGTTACAGTGTAATTCACTTCCGGTCCCTTTAGTAAACGACTAATGAAACAAAGAACTCTGTGCTGCCCCCTTTCCTGTATCTGAAACAGCATAGCCCAATCCCACCTTCACGCTCTGAAAACTACACTCATGCTGTTCATTCCACCCTCAGTAATGGCTCCATGTCAAGTGAAAATTTTCTATAAAATCGATTATAGAAATTACATAGTCCGAGAAAAGATTTAATGTTTTTATTCCGGGGCGTGGGAAATTCCTGTATTGCTCGTATTTTTTCAGGATTAGGTAATATTCCTTTTTCAGTAATTATATGACCTCAAAACTTGACCTCATCAGTCATTATCTTACTCTTGTTTAAATTAATTCGAATCTCCTTTCTCTCACACTCCCCCAGCAACATTTTTAAATGCACAAAGTGTTCATCTATGTTTTCTGATGCCACCTGATGTCATCCACCTACATTATAACTAAATTTTTAATATCCTCTGACAATACCTGATCCAGACATTGTATAAGCCCCGCCCCACTATTTTTTAGCCTGAAGGGAATCCGATTAAAATTATATGCATGTCCATTATATTTAAATGCAGTATATTTCCGATCTTCTGGATGAAGTTTGATTTGCCAATAGCTGGCAGTTAAGTCGAATGTTGAAAATATTTTCTTATTTTGAAATTTCAATAACAATTCACTCATAGGTGGCGGAGCATTAATATCAGCTATTGTTATCTTATTTAACTGCCAGCCATCCAAACACAACCGAATTGATCCATCTTTTTTTTACTGTTATGATGAAGTTATTGAAGGGAGGTGAACATTTAGATATAATCCCCCATTGAAGCATTTTGTCTATCTGTTCTTCTACTTTACATCTATATTGATGAGGTATAGGATATGCATGGGCTTGATATGGTTGGTCTTTCATAAGCCTCATCCTGTGTTCATACCCTTGGATTACCCCAGGAATCTCAGAAAATACGCTTTCATATCTATTGAATAGTTTCTTCAGTTGGTCTCTTTGATTATCATTTATGCATCTTGACTCATCCACCTTTTCCCCTATCTCTATTTCCATTCCTGTGCTTGGTGCACCACTGTTTTATTTACTTCATCCTTTTGGTGTTTTGTAAACGGAATTATTACGTTATTTCTGCCCGACTTCATTTATAATCCAATACCAGCCTGTTTTGTACATAAAGTATGAGCCTAATATGACCTCATGAATGAGACCCTTCAAAATCAACAGCACGTGCCTGTATTCTCCCTCTGCCATGTGTAATTTCACCCATGCCTGTTTGGATGCCAACTTCACCTTCTTACCATTAGCCAGAAAAATGTATACTGTTTTTAATGGCAATATTTTAATTTACGGGTCAATGTCACTTATTTTATTAAACATTTCCTGTGACATTACCGATATCTGACTCCCCGAATCGAACAATGCATTAGTTGCAATCCCCCTTACCCTTATCTCTATCTTGGGACAGCTCTGAGGTGCCATTGTGGGCACGCTCTCCTCTTCACTACATACCAGATTCGCTACTTGCTTACAATCAATTTCTGCATTTCCATCCTTATCCTGACCATCCACCCCCCTATTGTTGTCCAATGCCATTAGTATTTCAGCCATCTGCTCTACCGTTTGCTTGGCAATCATTATTTGTTTCACATTCCCAGGTAAACCATGCCTAACTATACGCATAATATTCTGCTCCGCAATTTGCATGCTGTGATTGATCTCAATTTCACTACTTGTCTATGAAAAAACATAATAAATAACTCCCCTGGTTGCCACCTGTCCTGCTCTACTTGCAACAATCTTATTTTGAAGCTCCTCCCCCAATAGTTTGCCAACAACGAACACTTGTATTCACCGAACGCTGCCGGTTTTACACGTAATGAGTTCCATCAGAGCTGAGCTTCTCCCTGTATGTGACTGCAAGGTAAGGCAATTCTTGCTTGCTCGCTTAAACTATTCAAGATGCAATAGCATTCCAAGCTCTCGAAGTTATCACTTGGATTCTCCCCTCTGTTTCCTGAGAATGCTTTTATTTTTAGCAGCTGATTTACTGCCTCTATTTTATGTATGTGCACCCATGTTTTTATATTCTCATGTTCCCTTTCTAATGCCTCCACTCTTTTTATTAATCCCCCCAGCTCTATATCTTTTCCCATTTTGAAACAATTTTTTTTTCAAACTAGCGCTTACGTTAAACTAAATTTAAATACTACTTTTTATTTATTTTTCTTAAATGGAATATACACCCAAAATATCTAATAGACTTTAATTTAAAAGAATAATTTATTTTAAATAGCATAAATGTCAAAATCTCTTTTCATTTAAAGAAAAAAAAAGTTTTGATCAATTCTTTTTTTAAAAATTAAACCACTTTAACATACGTAATTTAGCTTACTTAAAAAAAAAATTTCAAACTATTGTTTCTTAGGTCCAGCACCACATTGGACACCATTTATGTACCAGGTTTGATCCAATGTAGATCACACTTACACTGCAAGCTTGATTTAGCTGGTTTTCAACCTTATTTATAATACATTTATAATCTTATTTAACTATAAATATTACGTGAATGAACCGGCACGTTCGAGCAAAATGAAAAATATCATTGATAGCTTTAGCTATCAATAATACCCATGATCAGATCAAGCTATGCAATGCATAACACGATCACATTTCCAGATCGTGGCCCACTTTGGCTGCTAGATTCAAACCCCTACTATCCAAACACTTTATTTGTTTTGGAGTAAACCCTGGGCACCAGCTAGTCTAAAACTAACATGTTCAGACAGTAGGCCCATAATCCAGTGCTCGAAAAATCCCTTAACTAGCTCAGTCTATTTTTTTTAATTCAATAACAAAATATATTTTCAATCAGTGGTGAAAAGAATTGACCGAGAAATAAAGCTTTAAGTTTAAAGACAATTTATTTTAATTAACATTTATTAAACTAATTTAAAATATTTTATAAATCTTATTTACTAATACAACACACGCACATTTATAATTTACACACTATAATATCTTAGGAGAAAGCATTAAATAAGATTTGAAATTTAAAATACGACATCAATATACTAATGCATGATACAACATTTTAAACACACATATTAATAGTTCATCTATGAGTGCTATAGAGTTGCTTTATGAATGTGATGGCTACTTTAAAAATGAGTATAATAAAAATGTTATTACATAGGATTTTGAATGTGGATGCATATTGCTGTTTGCTGCTTCTAATGAAGTATTTCTAACCGGTTAAATTTGAAGTTTTCTTGGGGAGATTTGATGTTTATTATTCCAAGGTATTTTCTTTAAGACAATTAGATATTGAGCAGCTTCAGGTTGTTATGCAGGCATCGCTTTTATCAGGTAGATTGGCTGTTTTCATCGGACTTCAGGCTGGAGAAAGTCGTATGTTTTCCGAGGTTTTAATACTGCATTCTTGATTCTGGATCCATAATAAACTGATTGATATAACTCTCTCAAACACAACTCAAACTCAACTCAATCTCAACTCTAATGCAACTCTGATGCAAGTAACTCGACTAACTGACCGACAAAAAATTGGCTATTTATACATAAGGCGTGTTGTTGAAGTTCTTTTCATTAGTAGCAAATCCTTTGGAGATAAGCTTTTTACTCCTGTTGTCAAAATTCCTTTGATAATCTTTTAATTACGTGTTTTTGAAGATCGTTTAATTAGTAGCCATGCAAACGTGTTGTTTTTTATTTTTAATTAGTAGCCACCACTGAGTGTTTTTTAATTTTTAAATTTCATTTATTTTTTTAATATTTAATATGCATACATTATATTTACAGTTGCATGCACATGTATAATTGAGATCAATTCATTATTTAGTTTTTAAGATTACTTTTTTTTCTTTAATTCGAATGAAAAGAGATTTATATTTTTAAACTTTACATTACATTTTAACTAATAAGAAGAAAAAATTCTTTATTTCTTTTATAAACTTTTAGTTTGATGCTTCTGAAGTGAACCCCCTCCCCTTCTGACTCATTAATTGATTGTAACTTTTATTTCAAAAACTCTTACACTTTTAATTTTACATTTTCTTTTATGAAAGATTTTTATTTCTAATAATTTAACAAAATTATTATGTGACAACACAATGTTGGTACAATATATATACTTTTATATTATTTAAATTTCAAAATTAAAACTTAATCATTATTTTGACCCATAGTTCAATTTAAATGTTAATGCGCTTAAGCATGGAAATAGAATTCCGCATTTAAATATAAATATAATATTATCATATCACTTTAACCAACAGCCTACTCCAACAAGCAATAAGATATTTTATTTTCTATGTAAAGATAATATTATCCAAATTTTCTTTCCATTCATAAATTGTAAGTAACTGTTTAAAATATAAAATAATAGTTTTATTTCCATGCATCCTAAATATTCATTGCTATCCCCTTGTAATCCTGATTATGTTACCAGTCAAGTGTATAACCAAAAATCAAGAAGATGAAATTCTTTAATCCAATGTAAAAATTTTATTCAATATACTATTACATTTTGATCTTTGATTCATTAAGCTACTTATAAAGTTTCAAAGAACATTATCATAAAAATCAAAACAAAGTTGGAATTAATACACATCCTTGTTTAACATCAGTTGTTATTTGAAAAACATCAAATTTTTCTGCCAGTAATAATGATTCATTTTATCAAGTACAAGCTAATTAATACAAATAAAATTTATATAGATAAGCTTCACATTGTGCCAAAGACCTATTTAATTACTTGAGTCAAATTCCTTGACAAAGTCAATAAAAGTAATATACAAATCACTTCTTACTTCCCAATATATCTTTTTTTGCATAATTCTGATAATTAAAAACTATTAAAAACTATATCTAAAATGCTTTTTGATTTTCTAAAACTGCATTATCTATGCTGACATTCAACTGTAATTAGAAGTAATAAATTGAGCAATGTCCTTGAAAATATATTTACTATAAAGATATTCACAATAATTACTATTAATCTTATCTATTTGTTTTATTCAAAAAATTATAACAATAGGAGCAATCTTAAGATCAGATTACACGACTTTATGAGTCTATATATTCCAAAAAATATTCCAATATTTTTAAAGCTAATATATCACTACCATATTTAAAATTTGTTTAGATTTTTATCAAAGTTTGCAGGCTTTCAATTTTCAATATTACAAAGAGTTGTTTTAACTTTATTAATCTGCATATTCTTATTTAAATCTGGGTTGAACTTGTTAATATTAAAGAACTGTTTTAAATTCATTCATCTAGATATCTTCATTCAAATCTAAATAAGGGAATAATGGATATATTATAAAAAATTTCCATCTCTGTTCTGTATCATATTCCAAATGATGAACAAAATACTTTTCATCTATTCAAAAACATCTCAATGCTTAAAAAAGATTTAAAGCATCCGTGATTAGAAATGTTATTTCTTTTGCAGTTTCAAGCCACCAACCATATTTAAGCCTTCCTTTCATTGAAAGTTGTCATCTCAGTCCTTATATCATTACTCCAAAAGATGAACAAAATATTTTTTTTATCTCTTCTAAATATTATTGTCAACATTGAATCTTTCAATGCATGAAAAAAGATTTAATGTGAATATGATTGGCAAATGTCTTATCTCTTTTGCCGTTTCAGTCCACCAATCATTTTTAAGCCTTCATATCAGTTGCTGAATTTCTGTCTTTAAAACTTTATAATGCTAATGATACTCCATGTTCAATTTATTATTCTGTACAATAAAAATGTCATATTTCCTTTTAATCAAATCATTATTAATGAATAGCACCATCCAAAAATCAATCATGATTCTTTTTTACAAGACACTCCTTAAGAGAATCGAATTCTCTAGTAATATAACAATCTTGAAAGATCAAATTAGTAATTTTAGTGTTGAATAACTCTGGAAATTTAGCATGAAAAGTAGATGCTTTTAAAGAATGAATATCTTTTGACTCTAATTGTAATAACAGGTATTTGTTACTGCAACTATTATTTTAACCTTGAAGCATATGAATACATGATTTTGCCAACAATCTCTTTTCATAAGTGCTCTTGCATTAAAACAATAGCAAAATCTTGACAAAGGAGTTTCATCAATAACAAGTCATAGTAATCAATAAATGTTAGAAGGTTTGTGCATAAAATTCTTGTCTAGTGCCTACTCATCCAATATCTCTAGAATAGTTTCTAACTTTGGCTTTCATCAGTGAGGAGACATAGACCTGAGAGCACTGCACCTGGACTTTTGGATCTAATGCAACCCTCCAGCATTCCCCTTTTATCTATTTACTTAATTATAAAGCTATAAATATAAAATGTAAGCAATAATATTTTCAATCCAAGCCAATTCATTTGTATAATCATGTTGAACCCAGTTCAGTATTTATATATTTTGTTATCTTTGGTACAATCATAGTCACTATCATTCTGTGGGCAGGATTAGTATTATACCATTAAAACATCACATAATTACCATTCCTTATGCTTACACAAACTGTTAAAACAATAGCAAACTCTCCACACAATATTGCCACTCAGTGATGGTGAATATAGTTATTAATATATAGATACTAAATTGTGTTCAGATCTGTATGACTATACAAAAAAATTGGCTTGGATTTAAAACATTGCCTTTTTTATTTTGAGCTTATAGTTTTATAGACTGCTGGAGGATAGCACAGATCCAAAGATCTAGTTGCAGTGCTCACAGATCCAAAGCTCCTCATTAATGAAAGCCACAAAATAGAAATGAGTCTAGGGATATTGGATGAAAGCCACAAGATAGAAACTAGTCTGGTGATATTGGATGAGTAGGCACTAGCTAAGAATTTTGCGCATAAAACTTTTAGCATCCATTGATTATTATTGCTTACACTGGGTGAGACTTCTTATATGAAAAGTTTGCTACTGTTTCAACTGCTTGCATAAGCATAGGAAATGGTGATGCTTTGCATTAAAAACTTCCTCTTACATTTTGATTCCTAATTACAGTGTAATCTATTAAATGCAATTATTTTGAATATGGATGAATCTATATTTATTTGTAATAATTTTTCTTTCAAAATAAGATGTTTGAGATAAATAATTCATATATTGTTCAAAATTTCAATAGCAAGCCATTTGAGTTTCAACATTGATATATTATTTCCAATAACTTTTAACCAGAGTATAATGTTGGTACTAACATATGGATTAAAATTTTCAAGAATAAAAATTTAATTTTTTAGTATTATTCATATAATAATATTATCCAATAATGAATAAATGCTTTATTTTTATGATTTTCTCTGAAACCAACACTGGAGCATATGCATGAATAAAATGAAGACAAACACAATTGTGCAAATCAGGTTTAATCCCATTATTATTTTAGTGATACACCAAGGAATTCCAAGAATATAAAATATTAAATTAGACTTTACAACAAATTTAACATCATGCTGCCATATTTTCCTGGTAGATATGTCCTCTGTTAGACCCCTTTCCTCTGATAGATGAATTTCATTAAGAGAAATTATATCATTCTATAATCTTTTCAGATTCTTAGTTACTAGTGCTGCTCTTCTTTAAGATCATAAAGAGTTTGCATCAAGTAAAGCCCATATTATGATTATTAGATTTATAATATAACCCTTAGTACTATCACTGCTTCCAGTTTTGTCTTTGCCTCTATTATTGATGAGATTTATAATGCTAACCTTTAGTATTATCCCTGCTTCCTGTTTTATTTTTTCTATTGATGATTATTTCTATTATTTTAATGAAACTATTTACTCAGATTGTGTGAGTCGGACTACTGTGAGACTACCTTTTCTAGGCCCTTTCACTTTTGTGTTAAGCAGGAAGATTATAAAATAGGAATGCTTTACCAAGCATGAACTCTTGCCCCAAATCCAAATCACTGCCTCGGAGAACTGCCAGTCTACAAAATCTGTTTCAGCCTTTGTGTTTTTTTAATTCTTTAAATCTTAAACTAAAAAAATAGAGAGATCCACATGTGAATTAGAACCATTGTGCAAATAAGTAAAGATTGAAAAGTGATGGAATAAACATACAATTCTATTGTGACAATAAGTTTAAGAAAATGATCAATAGCATTAGAATTTCAAGTCAACCATGCTCTACATTAGTGTTTGCTTAAAAGTTTGTGATGATGGCATTTTAGTTGTACTTATATGTCAAATGTTTCCATCATCTAACATTAAATCAAGAATTTCTTTAAAAAAAATTTAAACTTTATTTAAATTTTAAATTACATTCAACTGTTAGTAATAGCACACAGGGTGGTATCTACACCATTTTGAGTGCTATATTCTCAGCTTAAATAATTGAAGACAATGAGAAAAAGAAAGTAAAATACTATTTGTATAAAAATCAATTCAAGAAGAATCAATATTTTATTCTACAAGCTAACAGAGGATATTTTTGATCAAAATTTTTCTATTAATTACTGTTAACCCTTATATCTAAAATCATTTTACTATCTTGCATCTATGAACTCCAATAGTAGTGGCAGCATAGTACTCAATATTAAATTTATTTACAAGCTTGAAAAATGCAGATATTCTAAGCAGAAGTGATTTTATTTTTAATTACATTCTGTAAAATGAAATTCTAATGGTTTCCACTTGCTTCTATCTCATTCATTGATTTTGGACATTCTCCATGACTTTATGTAAAATGTTCAATAAGCATTGTACCTTTTTCTCATTCCTATCTTCTCTAACTTACATAAATATATCTGTGTTAGCATTGATTAACAATCTATAATAAATTATCAATTGATACCTAATTATCTTATAGAGCTTAACAAAAATTAAGTTCATCACAAGATTATTTGGAATATCATTCTTAGCTTTTTAATATTAAATCAAACAATAAATTAGTTAAGATTTAGATAAAACTCTATGTTATAATTTGAAAGATTAATGCCTATTAATCAAGATACATTGTTCATACAAATATAAATTTCTCATTTGCCTATCAGTGATTAAAGATGGTGACACAGTTAAAATTATCACTCATATACCATTTAAAATATATTTTCTTATTAAACCATTAAGCATCACATGATCACATTTCCTATACTAGCACATTAATTGTTGATAAACAGAGCAAAACTCTCCATACAGTATTGCCATCTGTGCTAAACAGAGTAATCAATGAATGCCAGAAGGCTTGTGCATAAAATCCCTATTAATGCCTACTCATCCAATATCCCCAGACTAGTTTCTGGTTTGTGGCCTTCGTCAGTGAGGAGCTTTAGTTCAGACCCATATGACTATATAAGCTATTGAGCTTAGATTGAAAATATTTTTTGTATTTTCAATTTCATTCTCATAGTTTTGTAGTTAAGTAGAGATAAAAGGTGGTTGCTAGAGGGTTGCATGAGATCCTAAGATCTAGATGCAGTGCTCTCAGATCCAAAGCTCCTCACTGACGAAGGCCACAAGCCAGAAACTAGTCTGGGGATATTGGATGAGTAGGCATTAGATAGGGATTTTATGCACAAGCCTTCTGGCATCCATTGATTACTCTGTTTAGCACAGGTGGCAATACTGTATGGAGAGTTTTGCTCTGTTTATCAACAATTAATGTGCTAGTATAGGAAATGTGATCATGTGATGCTTAATGGTTTAACACCAATCCTGCCTAATAGGATAGTGGTGGCTATGGTTGTAAAAGAGCCAAAGACACCAAAATGTATGGGTGCTGAACTGAGTTCAGATCCATATGACTATATAAGCTATTGAGTTTAGATTGAAAATATTTTTTGTATTTTCAATTTCATTCTCATAGTTTTGTAGTTAATTAGAGATAAAAGGTGGTTGCTAGAGGGTTGCATTAAATCCTAAGATCTAGATGCAGTGCTCTCAGATCCAAAGCTCCTCACTGACGAAGGCCACAAACCAGAAACTAGTCTGGGGATATTGGATGAGTAGGCATTAGATAGGGATTTTATGCACAAGCCTTCTGGCATCCATTGATTACTCTGTTTAGCACAGGTGGCAATACTGTATGGAGAGTTTTGCTCTGTTTATCAACAATTAATGTGCTAGTATAGGAAATGTGATCATGTGATGCTTAATGGTTTAACACCAATCCTGCCTAATAGGATAGTGGTGGCTATGGTTGTAAAAGAGCCAAAGACACCAAAATGTATGGGTGCTGAACTGAGTTCAGATCCATATGACTATATAAGCTATTGAGTTTAGATTGAAAATATTTTTGTATTTTCAATTTCATTCTCATAGTTTTGTAGTTAAGTAGAGATAAAAGGTGGTTGCTAGAGGGTTGCATTAGATCCTAAGATCTAGATGCAGTGCTCTCAGATCCAAAGCTCCTCACTGACGAAGGCCACAAACCAGAAACTAGTCTGGGGATATTGGATGAGTAGGCATTAGATAGGGATTTTATGCACAAGCCTTCTGGCATCCATTGATTACTCTGTTTAGCACAGGTGGCAATACTGTATGGAGAGTTTTGCTCTGTTTATATTTTCTTATTCCTATAAATGCTCAAAAAATTACTTTTAAAATAAAGTCAAGTCATATTGTTCATTTTCAATTCATTTCTTTGTATTATTATTCAAGGATATTGTTCGAATGATTTAAACTATGGCAAAACTTTTTTTACCAGTCTCAAATTTAGACAAAAATTTTGTAGTAATGATTATGGGCCAGGTAATTGAAACATACACCATTTTCCTCTATAACTTTATCATAAAACAAAGTTCAATTGCATTCGCTGTAGCTTTCTAATGATAAGTCAATTTCTGATAGATGATTTTATGTGATTCAAAAAAATAATTTTTCACAAAAATATGTTGAGCTGAGCATTGTTAATATGGCAAATGCAATTTTTTTTCAAAGAAATAAGTGAAATAGACAAAAAATCCTATTCCTAAAGAATAACAGTTCAATTTTTTTCCTCGGCCAGTTTCTCAGATAATACCTTATATTTTTTTCTTAATATAAAGCTATTACTAAATTCTATTAATTTCATTTCTAAACTATTTATATTTAAACTGTTAAAAAATGTTGCTCCAAATCTTTAAATTCTTTTTTATGAAGACAATAAATTGTAACTAGCTTCCAATCTATCAAATTGATTTAAACATTTTTGAGAAGTTTTTTTATTTCTTTCATTGATTGCATTTGCATTAACATTATAATAGTTTTCAAAACTGCATGCTATTTGAAAATGTTTGTGCAAACATGAAAAGCATTTAATTGTTTTATTTAAATTATTCATAAATATATCCAATTTTGAAAGTTATTTAATATTTTTATACATGACTAATGCAATTTATTCATGATTCTGAAGTTATTTATTCAATTCATTGAAATATTGTGTAATATCACATAAAAACATTAAATCACTTAAATAGATATTTTCATTCTTTTCATGCATAAATAAACTTATTTCATCTAATAGACCTACAAAATGATTCAAAACTTGTCTGCAGATTATCATCAAATATTGTAGTATATAAACAGTTTGGAATATTAAGAATCAATTTCATTGAGTAATTCAGAAAATTGGCATTTATTTACAGCTCACATAGATATAAAATTGATAATTTTGTTACTTTGAAAAAAGTTTTAATCCTGGTCATTCAATATTTTATTTTAGATGCTTAAAGATTCCAATATTTTTTCTATTCATGTTTGGAGTGCCATTGGTGGTTATTGAAGCAATCTTTAAATCAATAGAAAATTCTTTAAATTCTTTCATAATAACAATAACAATAGTTATTTTTTAAAAATTAATTTCACCAATAAAAGCAAGTTGTGCATATTCACTTATAACAGTATTCTCATCCAAAACAAAGTTAATACTATTCAACACTTTGAAAATCATTTGGAAAAAAATGTTTTCAATCCTTAACTGTATTGTGGCTCAGTGGTAAATTTGTTAAACGTTTTAATATTTGATCTTTTTCTTTAAAGTCTGTAAACAAAGAATTACTGCATTCTAAAAAAGCTTCTTTCAAAACGTTTCAGAGAGAGATTTTCCACGATTTTCAATACTATATGCCAAATAAAAAAAGTAGCTCATTTAATATTATTGTATTCTCATCCAAAACAAAGTTAATACTGTTCAACACTTTGAAAATCATTTGGAAAAAAGTATTTTCAATTCTTAACTGTATTGGGGCTCAGTGGTAAATTTTTTAAACGTTTTAATATTTGATCTTTTTCTTTAAAGTCTGTAAACAAAGAACTACTGCATTCTAAAAAAGCTTCTTTCAAAACGTTTCAGAGAGAGATTTTCCATGTTTTTCAATACTATATGCCAAATAAAAAAAGTAGCTCATTTAATATTATTATTATGTATCAGAAAAAAATTAAGAGCAACAATTTGAGTTTATATTTGCTTAACTTTAGTGAAAATCATTCTTTCTTTATTCCTTCTGTTAATGAGACAAGATTTTTATGCACAGTTTTAAAATGTCATTTTATATTATAACCGTGTTGTTACATATTCATTATATATAATGCATAAGATTTTCTTATCTTTTTTAATATTACAATCATATAATCTTACTATATCTGATTCATTCAGTTTTTGTTTCTTGACTGCAAACATCATAACTATAAAGATATGAAATTGTTATTTTATTACAAAAAAATGTAAATATTTAATATTCACACTATTTGATAATGAAATATAAATATACCAAACAAATTTATCAATGTAATCACTCCTATTTGAGTTAGACTAATTGAAAGAAAGCTGAAAATAATAAGAATGAAAGTTTTAGCATTCAGAAATTTAAATAATTTGACTTTGGAAATATGATATTTGATGTAGCCATGAATACCAATTTAAATTATATGGCCATGGTAAAAAAGTTTAACATTGGTTATTGAGGGGAAAATATAAAAGTTCATGATAAAATAATTTCTACAAAATCAAAATTTTCATAGACTTTATAAATATCTACAAGATTCACTCTAAATTATCTAATGGGTTATTCTAAGACCACATCATGGGTTCACTATGATTTAAATATTTTAAAAAAGATCACATTGTCATAGGTTATATTGTTAAATCTTGTTTCAAATGTTTCAAAAGTAATATGGCTGATTAAGTGCAAAACATTTGTAAATGTTATATTGGTTGTTCATTTATTTGCTGATAATTTTAGATGACACTCAACTTTGATTATCTGTTTCACATTTTGTATTGATATTTTAAATCAAACTTATCTATACAATTTTATTTATTATACAAACATTAATTTCTTTACAACGATCAGGTATTATTGTCTAATTTTATGAAATAAACACAAATCTTCAAAATATGACATTTCTCAATATTTTTACAATTTACCATGTCATTTCCAGAAAATGCACCAAAACACTTGCAAATTTTCTTAATTCTTAATCAGTTTTGCATTTCAAAAAGTAATTGCTCTGTTATGAAATAAGAATTTAATGTCAACAAAAATATACCAAATTTAATCAGTTTTTCAAAAATTGATTCATTATTCATATCAACATAAAAAAAAAATAGAATTCTTTCCACAGACCTTTAAATATCAAAAAGTTATTAATGGATAATTCTTTTGCAAAACTTTAATATGGCTTTAATGATCACTTACATATTTTTTGAAGACTGGGTCTAATTTGTTTTTAACAAAAATTAATTGTGTAAATTATTTTACTATACAACTATATTTTTGAAAACATTGCATTCAATTTTTTTTTAATTACCTTAATTTATAGCCATAAGTAGTGTATTTTACCATTTCCTTAACTCATTATTTAGTGGCTTTTTACCAAAAGAATTTATATTATATATATTAATTCTAATATTCTCATGGATAAATGATGAATTCATAGTATTATTTCTGGGAGCTTCCATGTAATAAAAATATAATAGCTAAATAACTGAAGTTACAGTACAATAACAAATACTTTTCTCAGAGCTTCATCTTTCTCAAATCATAAGAATGTGTATGATGAAATTTTAAATCATTATTTTTTTCCTTTGTTATTTTCTTCTCATTCTAAAATTCTATTAGTTGAGAAGTTTAAAAAAATATTTTATCCTCCAATAGCTTTATCCAAATATTGTTAATTTTCTTTAATTCACACTTTTCATTTATGCTCTTAGTGTTTTTAGAAATCTCTATAGCCATTTTCACAAAGATATCTATGGTAGTAAAAAAAAGGTTCTTCATAATGGTTTTGATCACAGGAATAGTAATAGGGCTTTTTTATATATAATAAGAGAAAGATTTTGATACTTCAAAAATTAAGACTGTTCTGCCATATATAAAGGAAATAACTGATAAAATTTGATAATGTTTTAAAGAAAATAATATCTACACAATTTATATTATATTTAAAAATATTAATAAAATATTTCCATGCTTTAAAGATAAAATTCCTTTGGAGTGTCATGGTACATATGAAATTCCATGTGGAGTTTGTTTATATTCATATATTGGACAGACTAATTGTAGAATAAACATAAGAAAGGAATAATACATTTTGGCAGTTAGAGAAAAATCTAATTCGTCAGTCATTTATTCACACATTAAATTAATTAACCAATGACATCTGTTTTAATAAAACACATATTCTGGAAAAAATTGAATAATATGACTAGAGATTGCTAAGGGAGGTTATAGAGGTTTTTAAAAGGCCTAAGTGCATAAATGAAAAGTGCGAATTAAAGAAAATTAACAATATTTGAAAAAAAAGCTATTGGAGGCTAAAATATTTTTTAAACTTCTCAATCAATAGAATTTGAGAATGGGTAGAACGCCATACACATTCTTATGATTTCAAAAAGAAGATGATCTGAGGAAAGTACTTGTTATTGTACTGAAATGTCAGCTATTTAGCTGTTATATTTTTATTACATAGAAGCTCCTGGAAATAATACTATGAATTCATATATATGTACATACTTAATCAATTGAACTGTACATAACTCGGAATAATAAACAACTGGTTTGTATATGATTTAATTTAATATCATCAAATCGATTTTAGTTCACAAATGAACCTTCTCAAGATGATATTCAATTAAATTATATACTAACCTGTTGTCTATTATTTGGAATATGTATAATTCGATTGATTAAGTGTTTATTATAAGTTTTTGACAATAAACATTATGGTCATATAAGTTACTAGAAAATGATTATAAGAAATAAAATATATATATTATTAAAGCTTTTTTTTTTAAAAAAAAAAGTTTGGATAAATTTGAAACTAATATATTCATCAAGACAGATAAAGTGTATAAAAGATAAATATAATTCTATAATTAAAACACTTCCTCATTTTTTCAATATGTAATCCATACTATACTGTTTACATATTTCCTTCCTTTTAACATAAAATATTTTCTAAAATTCTTAATAAAATTACATCAATTTCGGAAATTAAAAAAAAAAAGCTTTACTGCTAACATAATAAATATTTATATTGCAATCAAACAAGATTACTATTAAAGTAATATAATTTATCTATTGTTACCAGATTTGACATTTTCAACAAATATATATATACCTTAAAATTAGGTTGACAGCACTCCAAGTTATTATTTTAAATGACATGACCTGTACAGAAAGAATCAATGTAGATATTAATAGTGAAATAGTAATAAATTAAAAATAATAAATTTAAGTCAGAATAAAAAATAGAACACTTTTTTTTTTAAAAAAAAAAAAAAGGGAGAGGAGAGAAAACATATTATGTTGAACTTCTACAGATATTTCATATCGAAGGAAAATTAACGTGCAACCTAATTTAACAACAGCTAATTTTTATATTGTCTGCATTCCTCTTTAAGACCTTAAAGGAAACAAATAGGGCAAATTCCTAATGTTCATTCTAATATTCTTGCCGTTGCCGCAGTTATTACAGTGTGATTACTCATTTAGTAAACAAACACGGAGAGACTGCTCATCATCATGCATCAGCCAGTGCGGTGAATTTATTGTATTTTTATTTCTATATTCAAGAAACACCATACACTTTTTCTGCATTTTCCTGATAGTTCTTAATTGATTTATTAATTGGATTTTTTTAATGGCAAGGTGAGTGTATGTGTGAAAGATTTTTTAAAATTAGATATTTAAAATACAAGAGTGACAAATATAAATTATAGCCCTTATTTTTCAGAGACTAAAAACTTGTCACTCAAGACATTGGCAACCAAAGATGAAAGAACTAGGAATCCCTTGTTTGTAAACACAGGCTACCATTTGATGATGACCTTTTATTTAGTTACATACAGCTGCAAACTACTTTTGACTGAATGAAGATTACATGAATTGGAAAGAGAATTGTCTAACATTAAGTAAGACATTGTTGCCTTGTGAAATTAAAAAAATAAGGTGAAGAGACAAGTGATTTTAAAAATGAGCATGCTTTTATTATAAAAGCACAAAAATTAGAAGAATAAGTTGAGTGGAATTCATTATAAGTCAAAAATGAAAAACAACATTATGAAGATTGATAGTATATCAAACAAAATAACAAAATTTAATCAATTCATGAAAGATATCAAATGCAGATTATTCAGGTACATGCACTAACAAGTTCTCAATATGATGAGAAAGCAGAATATTTTTATAGATGTGCAAAATGTTTTTGATCAGAGGAAACAACTTTTTAAAATTGCCATGAGAAACTTTAATGAAAGAAATAAAAAAAATAATTAAACGATTAAAGTGCATGTTTAAATTTGTCTATAGTGACAAAAATGAGAGAGAATCTAGACTTATGGAATTTTGCAGAAAAAAAAATGTTTATTATAAATTTGGAATTTTGCAGGAAAAAAAATGTTTATTATGATTTTTTTTTTTTAACAAAAGTGCTAAAAAAATTTGAATGTGAAAATTTACAAAAAAAAGCAGCACTCTGCTAGTAAATTTTCAATTAAGACATGACAATGAGTAAAGAAAAGATGAAATATGACAGTATCTAAAAATGATTCATTAAGAATTAAATATTTGGAGTTCTGGAAACTGATATGAAAAAAATTGTTGTAGATATAATAAAATATAGCAATGAATTGTCAATGAAAGCTGAAGAAGAAAAAAAATTGCAAGTATAAAACGGTATCTTAATATTGGAATTAAAAGTTATTTCAGTAGTAAGGAAAAAAATGTGGAACTATCATTAATAAAAGAAATGGCAAAGAATTCTATAAAAAATTGTACACTAATAAGAAATAAAAAAAATTAACTACTAACATTTTACTATACCTTCTAATATTTTGAAATGAGACATGCAATTAAATCCTTGAAGTGAAAAGTTCCAGAAAATGATGAAATTATTATTGTGAAGGAATAGAAAAACTGTTAGCAAATGTTAAATAATAAAGATGTATCAGTTGATTGAAAGAATGCAATAGTAATATTGATATTTAACAAAGGTGATTAAAGAGAATATTAAAAATTACAGATCATCAGTCTTCTTTCAAACTTTGGATTCAAATTAACCATATATATATATATAAGCTAGCTGGATTTAAAGTGGTTTTAGCACAGTAAATCATATCCAAGTATTGAGAAAAGTTTTTAAGAATCAATAAATATGAGTTAGCCATTTATTGTGAAATTATAAATTATTAAAAGGCCTTTGTTTCTATAAGCATTTCTACACTGATTAAAGCTTTGATCTGTTGAGATTTAAACCCAGAATCCTATCTACATTCTGAAAAATATTTATAAAAGATAATAGAAGCATTAAGATTACATGGTTATAAAAATATTAACATGGAAATAAGTACAACAGTTTAATTTCAAATCTCCAAAATGCTTGATCGCAGTTTTATAAAAAATATTTTGTGGATTAAAATGGAAAACTGAGGAATTAAAAATATCTCCATTTGTGTAATTATCCCAATATTGCAGATAATATGGTTAGCTTTTTTAAATAATGCATCAAACTTGAAGAAATGTTGCAAGAGTTATCAGATGGAAAAAAGTAGGACTAAAGGTAAACAAAAAATTAAAGTAATGATCAATGATTTTACTCAGAAGAAAATAAAGTTCGATAATCATAAATTAGAAAAAGTTAACAACTACAAATATTTTGATCAGATTACTAATACATATGGAAACATAATGGATAACATTCTCACTCAGTTCATTACATGTTTTGTGATCACATTTACCTTTTTTTAAAAATCTTTACTTCAAGCATGGCTTCAACTTATTAAATCTGCTATCATTAGTTTGGCTGGTTTTCTAGTTTACTTTTAGTTCACAAGCATTAAATTAAATAGTTATTACAGATCTTCTGAATTACATTACTATGTTGCTGGATTCATCAATTTTTTTCTTTCCTTAAAGTGGTTAGTGATCCCCAATTAAATCTATGGTTTCTTTTTTTTATACATATTTTTTCTTTCATAATATTTTACAGCTTCTAATAAATGAATATTATGAATGAGAGTAAATATCCTTCGATAGTGATGGACTTAATATTTTTGGGCTGTATTTCAGAACACTCTATTTATTACTACATTGGAAAAAGGACAAAACGAACACACACTTGAAGATTTAGCAGCACATGGTAAAGATATAATAAATACCATTCTTTGCCTGATGATGACTTTGATTTACCTCTTCACAGTTCAGATTTTGCAAATGTATATTGGCAATGCTGGTTTCTTAAAATGTCTTTCACTGGTGTTTTAATTCTCGTCTTATCAAAAAGAAAAGAAGATTCTCTACAATTGATTTTGATCTCTTTTATACTTTATCTTGTCAGTGTTTTTAAAAGGCATTTACTTATGATCCAGATATGATCTAACATCATTCTGCCACATAAATTCTTGGTTTATCTTTCCTTTTCTCAATATTATTTTAATTCTCTAGTTTTCATTTCATATAAATCTTAATACAGTGTTAACTATATTTGAGCCAGTAATTTACTAATCCTATTATTAAAAAGTATACATTTAATTAATATTCAACAAAATATCAAGATATTAAGAACTAATTAAACTTTGTTTTTACTATTTTTAACTAAATAAATCCATATTTTTGATTCTAATTTATCTTAGAATTTTGTTTAACTTATTTTAATTACAAATAAAGCATATCCTATTGATTATTATAAAGACAGTGGGCCATTTCATCAAATGCTACAATATATCTCATTATATTTCATTATGTGGTCAGAAATCACTTTATCACTCTCCTAAGTGTTCAAATTTCAAATCTATAAGTAAGAAAAAACATATTTATTAAGCCTTTCTTTTAAACATATAAGTATCTTTCCTTTGAGATTATTTCTTTCAAAAGCTTTCACCAGTGAGGAGCCTTGGATCTGACAGCGCTGCACCTACATCTCTCTGATTATTCTGGCTTGCACTGAGTGGTGCTACTGTATGGAAAGTTTTGTCTCTGTGAATAACAGTTCGTGTAAGCACAAAGAATAGTGATCATGTTATGTTTGATAGTAGAATCCAAATTTCACTATAGAAGAATTATAATTATCTTGATAAAAATTTTGTATAATAGAACTGATGAAAAAATTAATAAATTTGCAATTTTTAACACCTCTTTTATCAGTTATAGTAAACATCAATATTATTATTGCATTATTCCAATTATCTGATACACCTTTATCATTTAAATACTTTGCATATAGCTTTGAAAATTTTTGTCATCAATTTTATTTATTTCTTCACCCACTTCTCTTAAAATATAAATAATAAATTTTACTATTTCCTAGAGTTTTCCATTTCTCCATAGATTTTGCCTCATTTTTTTAAAAATACATATCAATATAGAAGATGTAATACTTGTAGGCATGGTTTTCTTGTTTTTTTATTAGTATTTAATTCTTTATAAAAGTCTTCTACACTTTTCATGATCATCTTTCTTTTTAGCAATAGTTTCAAATTATATTCTTATTGCTAAAACAACTTTTGTTCTGACACCAATATGTTGTTTTATATTTTTGAGATTTTTATTCTCTTCTAGCTTTTCTTGTCTATTCATAGTTATATTTTCTTATATCATTATTAACTCTTTTTTGTACCATTTTACAAAAATCTATTAAATTCTTCTTAATGGCTCAATCTTAAAACACTTTATATAGTACTCTTCTGATAACAGGGCATGGCTGCTTGATGGCAATGTTTCTATGCAAAAACAAACATTTCCAGGTTGCAAACGATTTTTTCTACTATGTCTTTAATTTTTTTTTCCTTACACACAAACACATCTTTACTGCTGATATAGTAAAACTTTGATTTTTAAAACAAATTTTTATTACATTTTATTTCTATTACCTTTTTTTTTAAATAAAATCTTGTTCTACCTTTTTTAAAAAATAAAATCTTGTTCTACCTTTTTTTTTTTTTGTAATAAAAACAAAACAAAAATATTTTCTTTTTTTTTTTGTTATTGATTTATGTCATAGAATCACAACCTTTTTTTTCTTTTGGAAATGTTTTTTTTTCTTCCTACTAACAAATTACAATAACGAAAACAATACACAAACACATCTTTACCACTGATATAATAAAACCTTTATTTTTAAAATCAATTTTTATTATATTTTATTTGTATTACCTTTTTTTAAAATGAAATCTTGTTCTACCTTTTTTTAAAAATAAAAACATACCAGAAATAACTTTTGTCTTGGTGATGATGACAAACTTTTTCTCATCCCCCTCCCCCCCAAAGTCATAGAATCACAACCTTTTGTTTTGGAAATGTGTGCGAATCGAATAACTTCGCTTGCAGGAGCATGACTGACATCAGAATTGTGGTTGTTTTGCCAATATAGAGTTTCATGGACTTGCCGGCACACTATGGTGTAACAATTCTTAGTGAGTCAGACTGCATGATTTAAGTAGAAATAAAATTATTCTGCAATGGAGATTTCAAAACTTGTGGCCACTTCAAATCCAGCCACCCTCAGATGATATAGTAGCCAACTGTGAATTGTGTGAATTCTCATAGTGTCATAAAGCACAAAACAGGCCATAATATTCCTGTGCAATGCCATCAAGTGCCTGAAATGGCTAATACAACAGAATTGTTGTATTAGCCATAAGTCCAGCCACATAAATGCCACAGCATATCATGCTCCTGTTATTGGCAACTGCCACAATTTGAAAATCTGCTTGCCACAGATTGCCATTTTATTTGTCTCATATATTTTCTCGTGAAAATGTGAGTTTCTGCATGAGATTGATCAAATCATGTTTGGCCCTGCCCTTTGTCAATGTTTTGCACATTCCAAATTGTGTAGAAAATGGTGGGGATGGTATGACAATTCTTAGTAAGTCAAACTGCATGATTTAAGTAGAAATGAAATTATTCTGTTATGGAGATTTCAAAAGTTGTGGCCAATTGAAATCCAACCAACCTCAGATGATATGATAACCAACTAGGAATTGTGTGAATTCACATAAAGTGTCATGAAGCACAAAACAAGCCATAATATTTCTATGCAATGCCATCAAGTTGCCTGCAATGGCTAATGCAAGAGAACTTGTATTAGCCATAAATCTGGCCATGTAAATGGCATTTTTATGTGTCTTTGCACATAAATAATGCCAACAAGCGACTATGTCCAGCTAACAGAAGAGTACTTATTTCCTTTATTTATATATTGTCTTGTGTCAATAGAAAATTTGCAAGTAATTCTTGCTTATATAGATTATCAGTTATCTTATTGATTTCAGTCAAATCAGAATCATTTTCAAAGACTATATTTTAAGACAATTTTCAAATTCTAATTTAAATTCATTTCTGAAATTAGAAATATCAATTATTAATAATGATTTTTTTAATAGTTTTGTTTCTAGTTTTGCATTAGCATGGATTTTATATCTCGCTAATCAATGATCACTTCCTGTGTTGAATCTATTAAGAACCTTTCCATCTTAAAATATATATTTCCCATTAGTAAAATTATAATCCAATTCTGCTGCAAAAATCTTGAAATAAAATATTTTCCATTAGTAAAAATATAATCCAATTCGGCTGTACCTTCTGTTGATTCCTTCCATGGCCATTTTCATATATTTATTTCAGAGAAAGAATTCAAAATATTTAATTTTTTTCCTGTGAACTCCACAAGTCTGTGTCTTCCCTCATTTCTATCACCATAACTAAATTTTCCCATAGTACTTAAGTTGCTTCCCAGTTCTATCATTAATGTGTCCCATGACATTTTAAAAATATTGTTTGTTCTGGTCAAAAGCATTTGTGTAAGTATATAAAAATTCTTTACTTCATCATAATGAAATCTTGATGGAGCACAAATCTGAATTATATACATTTGGTATCTTGAGTTAATTTAAATTATTAATCTTATCTGTATGATAAATCAATTTCCACAATAATATTGGACAGGATTGATATTAAACCACTAAACATCACAGGATCATCATTCTTTATGCTTATACAAGCTGTTTACACAGGCGCAAAACTTTGCATACAGTAGCACCACTTAGTGCAAGCCAGAGTAATTAATGGATGCAGGAAACTTTGTGCATAAAATTCCTATCTAGGCCTACATCTCTAATATCTCTAGATAAATTTCTAGCTTGTGGTTTCCATAAGTGATGGGCCTTGGATCTGAGAGCACTATACCTAGATCTTAGGATCTAATGCAACTCTCCAGAAGTCACCTTTTACCTTATTAACTAACTATAAAGTTTTGAGTCCAAAATGAAAACACGATAATGTTTTCAAGTTCATTATCTTGTTTATTCATATAGATCTGAGCTCAGTTTGGCACCCTTACTTTTTAGCATCTTTGGTTCTTTAATAACCACAGTCACTTTAGTCCTATTGGGCACGATACACTAAACATCTCATGATAACCATTCTTTATGCTTACACAAGCTGTTTACACAGAGGCAAAACTCTTAATATAGTAGCATCTCTCACTTCAAGCCAGAGTAATCAATGCCTGCAGGAAGATTTGTGCATAAAATACCTATACCAATGTCCCCAGACTAGATTCTAGCTTGTGGCTTTTTTCAGTGAAGAGCCATGGATTTGATAGCATTGCCCCCAGATCTTAGAATTTAATGCAACCCTCCAGCAGTCACCTTTTACCTTATTAGCTAACTATAAAGTTTGAGTCCAAAATGAAAACACAATGATGTTTTCAAATCAAGCACATTGGCTGGTATAGTTGTATAATAGGAACTATAGAGGGATTTTATGCATAAACTTTCCTGCATCCATTGATTACTCTGGTTAGCACTGAGTGCTGAATGGAGTTTTGTTCCTGTGTAAACAGCTTGGGTAAGCATAAAAAATGGTGATCATGTGAAGTTTAGTGGTTTAATACCAATCCTGACCAATAGGATTATGTTGACGGTGGTTATCAAAGAATCAACGATACCAAAAAGTATAGATACTGAACTAAGTTTAGATCTATATGAGTATACAAGCTAAAGACGTTGAATTGAAAACATTATTATATTTTCATTTTGGAATCAAAGCTTTATAGTCAGCTAATAAGGTAAACGGTGGCTGCTGGATGGTTGTATTGGATCCTAAAATCTAGGTGTAGTGCTTTTAGATTCAAGGCTCCTCACTGATGAAAGCCACAACATATAAACTAGTCTGGGGATATTGAACAAGCAGGCACTAGATAGGTATTTCATGTAAAACCTTCCTGCATCCATTGATTACTCTGACTTGCACTGAGTGGTGATACTCTATGAAGAGTTTTGTTTGTGCCATTGTAATAAACTATCTGACCCCTTTTTAAATTAATAGTTCCTCCATATTTTTCTTCTATATATCATAAAATTTCCAACAATTTACAATTAAATATAATTCTTGAAATATATGCAATATTTCTTAATTTGAAAGTGATTTGAAGTTACAAATACCCCTGATAATTTTACAACCTCCTGGGAATAAAAACCATAATTTTTGTCTGTTATGATTTTAAATACCTATTTAAAAGACCATTTATATATAAATTCATCTTATTACCAAAAATAATTCAATTGATATTTTAGTTAAGAATTATGAAGTGACCTCAAACTTAGAGGTAAACCCCAGTAAACTTATTACAATGCATATTAGTGATCAGCCTATCCATGTTTGTTTTTTATATGAATAACCACCAAGTAATACCAATTGCAATGATGAGAATGTATAGACTAGTTATTAGCAATTTGTCTTAATCAATTCCTTTATAGCCTCAAATAGGAATCAAAAGATCTTTTAATAAAAGTAAACCTTCTACAGCCATGATTGGCAAAAACAACATTTTATTCATAATATTCAATTTTATAAGTAGCACCAACATAATATCCCAATTTTTATCCTATTTATATAAATGTTGACTCAATTTTGGGGCTTAGGTTCAAGTCTGAACTAATATTTGCTCAAATTTTAGCCAGATCAGTAATATAAAAGTAAAATATGGAATGGAAATTGAAACTTGGTTATGTATGGGCTATGTAAATAAAGATGTAGGTAAAGAAATAGAATGAAAACATAAGTGATACAGATCAATAGAATTTTGAGCAGGTAGACAAACTTCTGAATACTCTAACTAATAGATAAATTTACATATAGGGAACAAGATTTTAACAATAAAATAGAGCTAAAGACAAAGTGGAGTTTTGCATTAATGTGACAAGTATAAACAAAAAAAAAATAAAAGCAAAGTTCATAAAAAAGAAATGTCTTCAGGAATAAAATTAAAATTGGATGAAATCATGAATGTAAAAGACAACATTGTTCACTATTATATTTATATAATGAATTATTTCCATCATCTAATATCAAGTATTGAATGTATTTAGAAAAACTTAATTTTTCCAATTACATTTGGAAAAATAAAAGGTCTATATAAAACAAACTCTTGTGAAAAATGGTTATCCATTAGCTTCCATTAAGAAAAGCTTAAATAGATAACAAAAAGAACCATCAAAAGTAAAAAGAAATCATTGGTATTGTAGTGTATCCCCATATTCCAAATATAGTAGACAAATTTAAGAAAACTCTGCAATCAATATAGCATCAGAACAGTTTTCAGAACCATACCACATTATGGGGAATTGTAACATCTATAAAGCCTAAATTTGAAATTCTGAAAATAAAAACTGTATCTATGAAATATGATGCGAATGTGGGAAAATGTATATTGGTGAGACTAATCACTCTATTAAAAAGTAATTGCAAGAGCACAAACTGATAATTAGAAGTGAAAAAACAGATGTCTAAGGTAGCAGACCTTGTATGTACCAATGAATACATGTACAATTGGTAAAATACAAAAATATTAAATAGAGAGGAAAAGTTTCAAAGAAAAAAAATTCAAAGCTATTGCTCACATGTAGTGTGACTATACATCAAATATGGATATCACTAATCAACTTTGTTCTCAGGAAAAATTGGAGAAATCAAGAGGAATATCATAATAAGTATATGAAATTTCAACAAAACTGTTGCCTTTGACAGAATGGTTCAGTTGATTAGAATGTTATCTTAATATTCAATATTCAAGAATCTAAGAATCCTGGTTCAATTCCTATGCTAGTACTGTCAGAGGACAGACTGACAACACGTGAAGAAGAGAGGAGAATAATACCACTCAAAACAATGTGCATATACTAACCTGTGTGCTTTGCTAATATCTGATGATGGAAATAGTCCAATATATAAATATAATTTAAATATTACATCCCAAATCTTCAGAAAAACATTGTTCACTATTATTGAGATACAGCTTTATTCCTATAATATTCACAAGAAATAGGAAGTGTAAGGCATTAAAATTAAATATGTAGGGGATAGATATATGTTTTCTTCTGATAACTTATTTCAATCAAAAAGTATAAAAATGAATTATTTTAAATCTTTCATGAACATTAATGATTACCTATTGATTATAAAAAACTATGATAATGTATGATTAAAAAATGAAAACAAGAATGTGAGAAAAATATTGCATTGTGAGTTTCCATAATCTGCTGGAAAAAATGAAAACATATATTGTCAGAGTACATTTTTGTATAATTGTGTTGCTATGTTTTATCAGTCAGTAAAAATTGTATTTTCATGCTAAATATTGATGTATGCTTCTTTAAATATCACTTTGGTAAAGATTCCCTGATTATACCTATATATTACTTGATAAATTACAGCAACATTTAGAAAACTTTTCTTCTGGCTCTATTAGTGGCTTAAGATCTGGTCTACAGTTTAAATCTAGTTGACATGTTCTGGATTTGAACATAAATTAATATGTGTAGAATAAGTATAACAATGCCAGCTAACAATTCTAACATCTAACAAGATACCCACAGGAACATGTGGCAGCATGATTATATGTGTAAATGAATAATGATATGGAAATAATACTGCTACATAAACTTTTTCTTGACATTATAGAATGGCAAGAAAACTAGAAAAAAAAACAATAAAAAGACTACTTATTAGATCTTCAATTAAAAGCATTGCATGGAAAGAATGTTTTTATACACAGATTATTTAAATAATTTATTTTCTTTCTGATTTTGACAAAAATCTAAAATATTAATGTAACTAAAAGTAAAAAAAAGTATTTTGTCTCAAAAAAGATATTCTTTTTAAATGCACAATTAATTATAAAAGTTAGTTTCAGATTAAAAAATTAATTAAGAAACTATTTTTGAACTTATTTTGTTTTGATGTAAGTTGATCAACAATTATTGTATTAAAATTATCATCTTGTTTCTATTAATTAAGAAAGAAAATGTTTAACTTTAATCCTTTCTACTTGTAAATCTGTACATTTCTTACTAAAGCTGGATTTAAGTAAAGGGATTCCAGAGTCAGGAACAAAACAGTTGCTAAGAATCTCTATACTGGTAAATTTTGAACTCCCAGGGAAGAATGCAATAGTACTTTCTGAAACGAGCTACAATGTAGCAAAAACTACTTTCTGTACATGAAATTCAGATAGTAGATATGCTAAATCTGATTTGAAGACCATTAGCATTTAATTTATCTTCTGCTAACTAGAACATGTTATACAGGCAATCTAAATGTTAAGCCAATTTATCTCTGCACATAGAAACAGGATGAACAAATCTGCTATTGCTAAAATTCATTAAGGGTACATACTATTTATACAGGGAAATTTATTGTACATATGAATAGAAGCACAAATAAAAAGAATTTTCTATATTTAATATATATATACTGTTTATACGTGAAACCTATTTCAACATATGTATAGAACCATAAGACAAAGTACTCTATTATCTGAGAAAAGTATACATATATACTTGACATTATTTTCAATGCTAAAAAAAATATAAGAAAACTATATTGCTCAAAAGAAATATAATTTCTCTTATACTAAAAAGTACCAAATAATTTTAAATAAAATAATTAACATGTGCAATTTTAATAAAAATAAATTTGAATAAACTTTAAGAATGGAGAGCAAAAATAATTGAACAGTGAAAGTCCAAGAAAAAAAAGAATTCACAAGTTTAAAAGCCGGATGGTAAGAACTGAATTTTAATTATTGTTTAATTTCTTAAATTTTGTTTATATTTAAAAAAAATAGTCCAAATGGGGTTTTTTGAAATATAAATGGAAATCCTAAAATGTTAATTTTATGTTTGGGAAAAAATAATTTTGCCATAGATTGAACTGATAATTAAAACTAATAATTGAATTTATTTTCTGTATAATTATATGGATGTATGTATGCATTCATATCTAGATTTGTGCATCATTTATATAAAAAATAATAATTTAAATTTTAAGAGCATATCAATAACAAATATTCTTATATTGTAAAAAATATGTTTGTGTATGTGCTTAATTATGATTGCTTATCATGTACTTATATATTTATAAATAATGTTTTAAATATATTTATTTTTTTGTTTTAGAATTATTATCTATAGGATGTATAAATGGTAAAATCAGTTATTAATCTTGAATATTATCTGAATCACATGTTCTGCTTTATGTAAATTCACTTTTGTCAATAGAAAATATAATTCATTTAAATAAATGATAAGAATGGTAAAGAATATATGTAAATAATATAAAACATCTGCCAAAAATTGTTACTTATAATTTGAAAGATTTTATATATATGAATTGTCGTAGCTGGATGGATTAATCATGACTTAGCGAAATATTAAATCCATCACCATAAAAAAATCATAAGATCAGAACCTATACCTATACATTTTTTTCTTCAACAGTTTTTTTTCTACTTCAGTCTATTTTTTGCATAAAAGACACAGAAAATTAGTTCTATGTCATTCTTTAATGCTATTTGTTAAATATTATATGAATTTTTTTCTTTATTACATCTTATGTGATACAAAAAAATAATTTTTAGTTTTTTATCATCAATCGCTTTACAAATATAGTCAAACAATTTTAATTTACTTTTTCTTTTCTTAAAAAAAAATTTCTTCTGATTCATCTTTTTATACAATTCTTCATGAAAACTTTTTTGCAACAAACCAATTTTCAATAACTTATTGAAGCATATTCCTTCAAATGCCAAAATTCTTTTCAATGATTTTTTTTTTTTGTCATTCTCCATGTTTCACAACTATATAATACATTAAAAAATTCCATGTGTTTGATCCACTGATTTGTTTTGTAACCTGATGTTTTACTTTTTTCTAAATCATGTCAATGGCTTATGAACATATTCTTCATTTGGTTATTTTCATTTTTTTTATTTTTACAATCAATAACATTTATGATATTGCTTTCAAGAAGCATAAAACTTTCTACATTATCTGATATGGATTCTGAATTTTATTTCCTCTTTCTCAAGCACTATTTTCTTCACTTTGACTATTTTTGTGTATGGACCATATCCCTTTGCTAACTCATTTAGAATCTCTAAAGTGAATTTCAGTATTTAAATCTTCTTCAACAAATATATCTTCTGCATATTTTTTTAATTTTTATCCATGCATTGATATTTATTTGCATTTTTTTCTGTCATCTTATTCATTAATCTTTTCCAAATAATGAATAAGCATATACAGAATAATAAATATGTTTGATGAGATTGAACCTTTTTGTCTTGCATTTTTTCAATTTTAAATCAGCTTCCAATTTCTCCTCAACATCTCATATATTCCTTAGAAACTTAATAGGTTTCTTATATATCACCACTGATTCAATTACTAGCCATACATCTTTTAAACAATGCTATCAACAAACATAAATACAGTTTCTTCTATTTTATTTTGGCATTCACTATAATGAGTCAGTGATTATATATTTATTATATAGCTCTCTTTTTTTATATATATTATTTTATCTGGATTTTTGATATTGCATTTAAAATGTAAACAAAGACTTTTTTAAAAAATGCTAATTAATGTAATTGATCCATAACTTCTTATTCTGTCTTGTTTTCCTCTTTTGTATTAGGTTTAATAATGACTTTATTCATGGCTTAGATATTATAATTTCTTTATGTGCAATATCATATTCACCTAAATTTATTGAAGCAATCAAAAAAAAAAAACAAGACTAGATTTCAGCACTCAGGGTTTCCAGGCAATATCTAACTGAACCTAATATTGCATAATATTGGTAATCAGGTATGATTGGACCAATATCATAGTAACATAATTTTATATTGTAATTAATATACTATAAAACACAAGATTGTTATTAAACAAAATATTAGTATATAAGTTCCAGTTCTATAGTTTTTGACTAGTTCAATCACAGCAACTATCAATTATAGTATTATTATACCCTGATAGAATGTTGCCCTTCAGTGCAATCGTTAAAAGAACACTATTTTATTATAAAATTTAATAAAGCTTAATGAAGAAGTGCAGTGTGAGCTAAAATAATGCAATTAATTCCTAGTATGCATAAGAATCACAATATAGTGTTTTCTTGTTTCATCAGATCAATATTGGAGCTATTAATATATTTACAAAAAATATAATAAAAAATAGAAAACAAGCACAATTCTATCTCAAATAAAATTATTTTTGTATGCAAGTTGTGTTCTTTGTTTGAATACAAATTGAGTTAACTAGGCAATAGGGTGGTATGGCAAAGTGATAACATTTGATAATTATCAGTAGTAATTAGCCATTCAACGCCACATTTTAAACACTTTATTTTAATAATTCAAATTTAAAATTATACCTAATTTGAATGTATATTAAATTAAATAAAGGGTGTATTTGTTGTGGAGAAAATATGTAGTTTCATTTAAAATAAGAGTGGGGTGTTAATTTAATTCTAGAAAATGTAAAAATGCATATGCATTTATCACTAACATTTACGAACTTCAAAATAAATTTGGAATGTTCAATAAAGTAGACAATTACTCTCTCTATATAAAAGCATTCAACAGCTGATTGTCAAAAATGTAACGTTCTTAAAATCATAGAAAATTAAAAGCAATATTTTAGTTTTAACTAAGAGAAATCTTAAAATTTACGTTTAGAATGAAAAATATAATTTTTGACAACAACATTATTTTATTTATACAAATATTCGTTTCAGATATATAATTAATTACAAACAAACTTTCAAAGTTCTTGATCAAAAGTAAATAGTTATGATAATTATCATAATAGCTTCTTTATATTTCTAATTTTAAAGTTTTTATATAATATTTTAAAATAACCCTTTGTTTTTACAAATTTTTAAAAGATACTGCAAACACAAATGAAAACTCTCATTAATGAAACTTACCTAGGAAGTCAAGTTTAAAAGCAGACGATAAAAAAAAAAACTATCCCATAATTTACTGTAAATTTCATTCTGCATTTATAAAAATTGTAAAAATTTATTGAAGAAAATAACTTAATTATATTTAAAATTTTCTAAATATTTATTTTTAAATATAATGTAGAACACTATTAATATTAATAAATAACTAATTTATGTTAAATTTGATGTCACTTATTTAGTTCTTTTTTATTTTTTGTAAACACGTTAAATGGAACCAAAATTTTATTATGGCGTCTTGGGCTGGCTTTAGTGACGAAGACTTGTTAAACATTAAAAAAGACAGGATACCAAATGAGAACACATGTGTCAAGAACGGTAAAAAAAATAGTGCATATAAAATATTAATAACTTTTAAGAATGTGTTGTACTTAGGAATGAAAATAAGTATATTATTAATAAACTTTTTTTTTTTTTAATATTCAGAATATTAAAGTATTTAAGTACTTTTTCTTGGTTTAAAGTTTTCACTTTTAAGATTATTTTTCATTATTAAAGACCATGATAATTTTTATTGTGTAATAATTTTATTTCCGGATACTGAATTTTTTTTTAACAAATATGTTTAAATATTGCAAGTTTATATTGTATCTTCATTTAATTTTTATTAGCCACGTAATCAGATTTTATCTTTTGCGTTTCGAGATTTTTCTCGTTTAATTAAATTATAAATAGTTTTTCATTTTCCAAAAAATTTAAACCGGAAATGGAAATCCAAAATTAATAATAAAGAATGTATATTTGTATTGGTGTAAATAAAATATATCTATATTAAATGTGTCCAAGGCAGATTAAGAACTAGATCAAATATAACAAAAAGATAATATTTGATTACAATCTGTTGTAATTTGCGATTGCTCGTCCCATTTTTAATTATTCTAACACTATTTCAATTTTTTAAAGCTGCACTATAAATTTTATCGAGCCTTTTACATCATTTCTATTAGATGAATGAACGTATACATATATATGTATTCCCTCCATAGAATTTGATTTCTTAATAAACGATTACATAGACTAGTAATTCTTCAATCACCAGTGAAAATTTTAAAAATGCTGCTATGGTGAAGATAATTTGACATATTTTCAGAATAAATTATACTGACCAAGTTATCTCTATTGCCCAAGATAGATAGATGGCAGGCCATTGATTATTGAAGTAGTGGGGGAAATGCAAAGAGGTTTTAGATTAGATAGGCGTATAGGAGATAGATTATTTGTAGTTACACAACTTATGGATATGAGTAGGAATTCACGCAAACAGTTATATATGAGTTTTATAGATATAGAGAAGGCATATGATAGAGTAAATAGAAATAGATTATGGATAAGTTTAGTAAATTTAGGAATGGTTGGAGCTTTAGTAGATATTAAGAAATTATATGAAAATAATTATTATATATATCAATTAGGGAATATAGAATCAGTTAAAGTTAAAAATGGGGTGGGACTAAGGCAAGGATGCCCTTTGTCACTTATTTTGTTTGTATTGTATTTGAGTGAAATAGAAAGAGCAATATAAAGATTAGGAAGAGGGATAGAGATATCGTTAATAGGTAGTAAGGGAATATATATTTTGTCAGGTCCTTTTTTTTGCGGATAATATATTTTTGTGTGCAGAAAGAAGAGAAGATATGGAAGTTATGTTGAGGACATGTGCAAGGGTGGGTAAAGAGATGGGGATTAAATTTAGTGAAGAAAAATCAAATATAATGATGGTTAATACTGGGGAAAGAGAAGATGTAGAATTTTTGTTGGGAGATATTAAGTTGTGTGGTGAATAGATATAGTTATTTGGGAATTATTTTAAATAATCAGAAAAATCATTTGGATGAATGGGAGAAAAAATTGATAAAGAATCAAAGAAAAGAAAGGGATTGCTAAAGAAATTAACAGTGTTTTCATATAATAAATATGATGTAGCTAGAATTATATGGAAAGGGGTTGCAGTAGCAGGGTTAACATATGGTAATGATGCATTATATGTTAGTAATGGGGTATTAAATTACTTAGAAAAAGTTCAAAGGGAAGTAGGAAGACATGCATTGGATGCAGATGTATGGACAGCAAGGAAGGCAATTCAAGGGAAAATGGGATGGTTAAGTTTTCATGAGAGATGCAAAAAGTAAAATGAAAATGTTTGGTAGATTGCAGTTTATGGATAATAAAAGAATAGCTAAAATAGTATTTAATTGGGTTATGAGTAAAGAGCAGGCAACAAGATGGTGAGAAAGGTAATACGGTATGCAAAAGATTTGGATAAAGAATTTATATCTGTATATTTGTACAAAAGATGGGATGATTGTGTTAGGAGGATTGTTGAGTGTTATAGTGGTAAGGAATGGGATAAAAGAATAGATTTATTAATAAAGAATAGGGAGTTAGAGAGATGGAGAACTAGTATAGAGAGTAAAAAGAGTTTAAATATATATAGAAATAAACAGAATATTAGGTGTGAGTTAATTTATGATAATAGTAAGGAAAGTAGTTTAATATTTAAGGCTCGAACAGGGTCTTTAGCAACAAGAGAATATACATGTAAATGGAAAAATATGGGTGATTTAGTCTGTAAATTATGTAAGGAAGGAATATAAAATATTAGGCATCTGTTAATTGAATGTAAATGCTTGAAAACAGAAAGGGCACATATAATGAAATTATGGAAAAATAAATATGAAAAAAGTGATTATACAGAAAGTAGATTATTGGTTTTTATGTTGGGTTTGGAAAAAGATAAGGGGGATTTAGATATAAAGGCTGTAGAGTTGACAAAGATTATGTTGTGGAAATGGGATGGAGCAGAATATGGGAAAACTTAGACTGGGGAATGTAAAATTCAGTAGCTAACAAGTTTTTCTGAGAGATTCTTGACTTCGTTTAAGAAGCTACAGTACATCACATCAGTATCAAACATGACAACATGTTTGTATGAATTGATTTATATAATGAATAATATTATTATTTAATTGAAATGAATTTAAAGTTTTGTATTTATTCGTTTAAGCTAATTAAAATTAATCTTAAAATTGTACATAGTGTAAACATTACATACATTTTAGTCTGCTTTCATAGATATGTATTTTTTTTTTTGTCTAATGTGTATATTTCAAATATGGTGAATAAGAATTTAAATAACTAAACATCACATGATCACCATCTCTTATACTACTGTATGGAGAGTTTGCCTTGTTGAATAAGAATTTTGTATATTTTGTAATTAGTAAATATATATTAAACAAAATTATTGAAGTAGCAATTGTACATTTCTCTTAAAAGTTTATTTATTTTTTGGTAGTCCTTTCTACCTATGTAAAAGTTAGCAAACTGAAGTTCTGAAATTTGGACTACATTTTGAGTCACTTTTGCAAGTTTATATATCTTATAAAACAAAAGCAGTGCTATTATTGATATGAATATCACAATAATTACAGATGGTTCATAATTTGTTGGCTAAGTGTTTTATTGTCTGACTGATTTCTTCATTAGCATGATTTTTTAATAGTAATATTTTTAAAATCAGTATAGAATATTGCTAAATAAATTTAATAATATCAGTCTGAATATTAAAATAATAAATTTATTCTCTTATAAAAGAAGATATTTATTTTTATATTTGTTGAAAACATGATTTCCATAATTTTCTTATTCACATGATCACCATCTCTTATACTAGCACATAATTACTCTCAGATCCAAGGCTCCTCACTGATAAAGGCCACAAGCCAGAAATTAGTCTGGTGATATTGGATGAGTAGGCACTAGATAGAGATTTTATGCACAATCCATTGATTACTCTGGTTGGCACAGGGTGGCACTACTGTGTGGAGAGTTTTGCCTTGTTTAATTTTCTTATTCTATAATTTTTCAGAAAGCACAAGAAAATTTGTAATTTCTGATCTAAATATATATGGTAATTGCCATTTTCTTGAATTTAATCTGAAGGCCATTATCTTTTCTTTGATTTTAACTCAGAACAAATAATTATAATAGGATAGTGAAAGAAAATATATATTACATTGAAAAATAATAGTGTAACAATCTATGATATGTATATGTGTAAATATAGTTTTAAAAATAATTACAAGAATTCTGATAAAAACAGAATCAAAAGATCATCAATTAATGGTAAAGATTTTATGTTTTTTTAAATATATATTGCAATTGTAAAGGAAGGATGATAATGGCTATATGGAGTGATTAGATCAGACTGATATAATATAGAGGCAAAAGGTACCTTTTATTGCATTCAGACTGCATTTAAATCTAATGTTACTTTAATACATTAATGTCAAATTTTGAATTTAGTTCGTAGTAGTAGTTATTAAAATTATTATTAATTAATTTAATATACACACTATTTTGATAGCATCTCTGGCTCAGGCCCATTCCATTTTTTGTGGCTTAAAATTCTATGCAATATATATAATAACTAATTTCAACAATAAATATATGGAGGAACTTTCTATCCTACCAACAGCAGGATTCTCCTTTTGTTAGAATCTGCTTATCTCACTTAATAATTATAGGTATAATAAATAAAAAGATAATTGAACTTTATAGATATAATAAACACCTCCATACTTCCCCATTCTTTTCAAATTCATATAAATAAAGATACAATAAAAGACAAATGACCGATGCATTTCGTGCTGAACCAGCACTCTTCAGTTGGCCCAGGTCACCATCTCTCATATATATCTCTATTATATGAAGAGTATTTATTTAGAGTAAAATGTTACATTTTCATTTACCATTGTCAAACTCCCTCCACTCTTAACTTTGATGCCATCCATTTTAGATAAATATAATAATGATTATTATTAATCATTATCGAAACTAGAGATTATCTCTAGCACAGATATAAATTTTAAACCTCAGTTAAAGATTAATATATCTGATTTTTAAAATTCTACACACACGGAGTTATTCACCTTTAAAATGGATGTCGTCAAAGTTGAGAGTGGAGGGAGTTTGACAATGGTAAATGAAAATGTAATAATTGAACTTCTCAAATGATTCTTTCTGCAAACATGTATCATAGACTCACAGACAGTTTAACTTCAATTTAATGAATGTACTAACTGTCATAACATATTCATAAGTCTTAATTCTTTCAAGAATGTGATATATATACAGCTAGTTCAATTTTTGTAATAAAAAAAAAATTTATAAGATTAATTAATATATTTGGACTTGATGTGATGTCTTTGTCTTCATTTTATACTTGAGAACTTAAAAAAATATTTTTAATACAAAATAATTCTTTTTTTTTTTTGATAATCAATCTGGTGAAGATGATTCCATATGCAGATGATGTACATAACTGACTTAGCATGAGGTTTCTTTAGAAATTATTAAGGTTCTTAAATGTTTTAACAAAATATTACTAAGAGAAATTGTTAATTTAGAGTTGGTAAATAATTTGGTAATTTTTTCATCCCTGGTGATTGCCGTGGGATGGCGTTGATGCTAATCAAAAACATATACATATAACAATTTCAGGGCCGGACCTGTGTGATTGATTTGATATAAAAAGATCTGATTTATTAGATTTGTAATAAAATATTCTAGTAACTAATACTATTATATGATGTTAGTCTTTCATTTTTGTAAATGTTTATTAATCTTATATTGTTTTTTAGTTTGTGTGTGTGTCTTTAAAGTTACAGTGTTTTTCTACTTTTTTTTTTGACTTTATGTGTGTCTTTTTAAAGTTACGGTATTTTTTTCAAGAGTAAATCAATCATTTTATTAAAAAGCAATAAATGTTGATTAATCTTATATTGTTTTTTTCGTATGTGTGTTTGTCTTTAAAGTTACGGGGCTTTTTCTAATTTTTATTTTTATTTTAGGTGTGTCTTTTTAAAGTTACGGTATTTTTTGTCAAGAGTCAATCAATAATTTTATTAAAAAGCAATACGTAATTCGAAATCTATAAAAAGTAATGTAATTTAGACAACATTTACTATTATGATTTTGTGTGTGTTTTAATGATACACGTACATCACTACAAATGGAAAAGAATTCACGGCAACAACTCAAAAGGAAAATAGACCCTCCCAAATATTTAATTAAAGGATTCTATGTTAAGTTCGAAGACTAACAAATAATCTTCGAACTTGGGGGAAGTATTGTTATGTAGGTGTATAATTAAAATACACACAAAATAATAATAGTAAATGTTGTAAATGGGGATTTAATATTGAATCGTATGTACGCATATCAATTGTCGCATATACATACACAAGTTATATATATATATATATACGTGAAGATAAAAAAAATACTTCATTAATTTAAAATCATCTTAGACTTAAAATAGCTGTGTTATTTTGTAAAACAACCAAAAAAAAAACAAATCCTTTGAGATAGGAAGGTTAATTAACCAAGGAACTTTGCAGATCAACAAGATGAATAATTAATTAAAAAAGTAATCGGGCTGCAAAAGGGGTAATCAATCAAAGTAAAAGGTAAGTCTAAATCTGCTTCTGCAAGTAAACTGGGAGGGATTGATCTGACCAGGATGGACAGATGAACAAGATTTGTCAAATCCAGAACTGGTGAAATGAGTGCAAGTGTAAAGCATCGGCAAACTGGGGGTTCTATCCGATGAACTGTGAAAGGTGCTGAACGTTGATTATTTAGCACGGTAGCGGACTGCTGGCCTTCGAACATCCAAGAGTCAGCATAATAGGGACTATAAAGTAGGTCGCATAGATTTTTTATTCTTATTTTGGTATACCTTTGGGTTTTGTTGATCTAAATGTATAATGATTGTTTTAATGTATTCGTGTAAATATGTAGATATTAGTGTATTGTAATTAAATCTTCTGCTTTTCTTATTCTACCGGCGTTAGTCTCAGGGATTATGATTCTTGTATGCATATATAGGCAGGGCAAGGTTGGCTTACTGCATAGATTGTTTGCCAGCGAGTATTATATAGAAACTGGCAGACATAACAGATCTTTATTAGCATGAATTCGCATTTCCTCACCACAAAGACCCTTTTTCTATTTCAACAGGATATTTTTATTTTTGCAAATATGCCACAACACTGGCTTCAGTTGATGGCAATTGCCACAGCTTCAAATACTCCTGAGTTAGAGGCGGCCATCTTACTTGTTCTTGAACGAATTCTCACGAGAACATTATTTGTCGCGTGATTGTCAAATAAATGCTGGCGTGTACCCTTTCAAATAACTTTTTGAGGGTTACACATTCCTCATGAAAGCTTCAGGTCATTATTAATAAACTTATAACACTAAAGTAAGTTACATCACATTAAAAAAAAAAATTTGTCAAATCAAATTTTAAAAAACTACGACTGGCTCAAATACACACTCTCACACGAAACTACAGAGATAATAGATATTTGAAGATTACGAGAAAATGAATAACAAAATCAACTATGGCAGCCAATAAAGGCATTTCTCTTTGCTTTTAGCATAGAAAAAAAAGCCATAACTGGCCGCCGTCGTCGGGAACTCTTTCTGTGTTTTATCATAGAAAGAAGTCTCTTTGTGTTTACTTCTGTCGCTGCCCAACATAATGTGAGGACTCTTTTTCTGCATTTATAGCGTAGAAAATTTCCTCTTTTGTTGGGTGAATGCCGGTGAAACAGTATATTTTTAGGAATTGACCTACAAATAGCAACATCTCAAGGCGAACACCAGGGATGAGAAAACAATAATTTAAATGTAGTCTACTGTTAAAGTCATTAATATTATTTAGAGTTCTATTAACTAAGTTTTTAAAATTTAAAAAAAAAATTAAATGTTAAGAAGAAATTTTCTTTTTAGTTTAATTTTACTTAGAAATTTTGTTAACTGACTGAAATCCTATTTAGCTGACATGGGGTTAAATTGTTGCTTGCTTCAATGAGGCATGACCATCTTTAGATAACAGCTTATCCAGATGTTAAGAGTGGTGAATAAATGGTTTTAAAAGTACAAGGGCTCCATCCTAATTCTTTTTATCTAACCAAATATCATTTTATTTACAAGTTAATGAATGATAAAGTGAATAATAACAAAAAACATTTTTTCAAGAAAAATAACCTAAATTTGTAACATTTGATTATATCAGTTGTATTAGGTCATAAAATAAACAAGCTATGGAAACTTGCAAACAAAATTTATTTTTGGTGCATGTTTTTTTGTTCAAAATACTGTTAGAAAAATTTTCCAGATGTCTTCAAACATTTTTTTTATTTCTTTAAAATAAATAAATAATATCTAAATAATAATTATTTAAATACCTTCAAATATGTGTAAATTTTAAATGACAAATACTTATACACATATAATGCATTTATAGTAAGACATTTTTATTCCTTTCCCCTATTTTTTTTTATTTATAAAAAGCTTAATTTTACCACAAGAGGGACCTCTACAAATTTTAACACAAGATTACGACTTTATAAAGAAAAGAGCGGCCATCTTGTGTTAAGATTTGTACAGGTCCCTCTCGTGATAAAATTAATCACTCAGTATTAAGGTTTAAGCCTTATATGTATTTATGTGCTGACCATGCGCTTAATAAGAATTAATGTTTAAAATACTATTGTTTTTTTTTTTTAAAAAGTTAGCCAAAAATATTTTATTAAATCTAAGTTTTATTCTATTTGTTTATGTAATCCAAATGTTTACATACATACACTTTTTTATTTACATAAGTGTATAGGTAAATGTATTTGTGTACAATGAATATTTATAATAAAAAAATCAAAACAAAACTATAAAATGTTAGCAATCTCAGATTATTTTAGTGCGGTAAAAATATTGATATATCATAAAAATTAAACAAATCGAATAAAATAGTAATGGAACAAATCAGTTATCCCCATTGGATTTAAAGTATAGCTTACATGGCATTTAAACTAGGTTATTTTTAAGTTAGAAATTATATAATAATAATTTTTAGTTTTAAGCTGAACAATTTTTTTTATTTTATATAAATACAGATGGTAAACCTGTACTTAAAATATAAATAATTTTAACTTGAAAGAAAAGAAAAACAAGTTGTTTTGGAAATATTTTAAAAATGTACACTCTTAATTTATTTAAGTAAATAGGGGAAAATATATAAACCACTTCGTATAGAGATAGAAATAAAGTAGATATGCGAATTAAGGAACAACTATGGAAAAATATTTACAGAAAACTAAATGTGTTTTCAAAGAAAAAAATTAATCAGTTTAGTTGCAGTTAAAGATTCAGAAAGAATTATAGAATTGCAGAATTAGTTCAGAAAGTTAATAGAATGTCCTCTACCTGCCATCATTATTATTCTTAAAAGACAGCTAAGATAAACTATCCTACATTTTGAATAGACTCGTGTATTAAAGGCATGCTTGGCTGAAGGATTGGAAAAGATGATCAGTCATCTTAAAGAATAATTATTCTCAACATTATACTTCTGCTTTCATTGGGAATGAGTTCTTATAGCTTAATTATTTAATTTGTCAAAGCCATTACTTGTATTGAAAAATTATCAAGCTTTTTCTGACACATAACTAAAGAAAATAAATATTTCACAAATGTAACTAAACTAACCACTTTCATTACTTTGCTGTAATATTTTATATAAATTAAATTTGTATTTCTTACTTCAAACACTCTATAGCAAAAAAAATTATATATACAAACACACAATCTGACATTTCAACTGTCATGCTGATTTCCTCAGAGCTGGCTCTGGCTAAGCATTTATCATAAAGCTTGTTGAGGAATTGGCAAACCTCACTGTTTATAATTTACAAGCTTAAGAGATAGGGTCATGTGATCTATGACTCTTATTTTGATTAATTATATTTGTCTGGTATTTACTAAATCCTGTTATATAAAATGTACAGTTAATTGCCATTTATCTAGATATTCAGGACAGATTAAACTTTGTTTTTATATTTGATCAAATCTGTATTTGTGATTCTAATTTATTTTATCTTAGAATTTTGTTTCATTTATTTTAATTACATAAAACTTATTCTACTGATACAACCTATTGATTATTAGAAAGAGAAATCATTATCAAAATTTTTCTTCTGCTTTTTGTTTCTTTTATATGTGTGTTTGTAGCTAGTTTTAGCACACTTACAATACGTTAAAATAATAAATACTTGATTATAGAAATTATCCAAGAAGTCATTTGGAATGAATAATTTTACAATATTTATAAACGAATATAACCAAAACAGTATGTGAATTAATTATACCCATATTATTTATTGTTTGTTAAATCATGAATTAGCCTATGTTTTGATTTTTCAAATTAGAATATTTTGCTCACTATTTATGTTAACTGCTGCAACTTTTTAAAAAATTAAGATATGGTAAGTGCTCAAAAAAAAAAAAAAAATGGATGAAAATTGAGTAAGTTAAATGCTTGACATTTGATTTAAATAAAAGTCATAATAAAAAAATATTGAGAAAAGACTAATATATACTTATATAGATAGAATATTTTAATAGTCATTTATTTATTGATTTTTTTTTTGTTTGTTTGTTCATGTAGATAGATCTAAGAATGCTGTTGGCGTGTATGCTCTATCACATTGTCCCACTTGATAAAGCTGCACATTATAAAATATTGAATGAAACAAATTAATCAATTAAAAAAATATCTGCATTGCTCTTTAATTTTACCAATACAGTAGTATATTCAATAAAAATTTAAAAAATCATATGTTTTGCAATAAAAATTATTTAACAAAACATTAACTATTCTTTAATAAACAAATTCTTTGATGACAAATAAAACAATCAGAAATGCAAATTCAAAAGAAATATTAGTGAATTTACATTGTTTGGAATTTACAAGTTCAATTGTTTATTAACATATAAAATAAATATGTTCGAAAACTTCAAGGTAATATAATTTATTTAGAAAGTAATCCTTTAGAATTAAATTAGCAACAATAGCAAACACAATGTTTAATTGTATGCATTAAAATCCAAAAAGTATTCCTCGTCATGTAGGGATTAATGATAATAAATGCAAACCATAAAGCAGACAAAATTAATTGCATTTGACAAAAACATTCATTTAAAGAAATTGTAAGCAGTCTTGGACCAACATTATTTGATGACAGCAAATCAAATTAGTAAACTAAGAAGTACATAAAACATTTTAAATCTGTAAAATGTGAAAATTATTTACATTACTTAAAAGAAAACATTAATTTAAAAAGGACCTAAATTTTGTCATTATTTTCATACTGTGAAACTGGTTGATGGTATAATATTAGAATTGGTTACAGTACATGACCACATACAATGTATGCTTCAGTTACTTTAAATCTGAAAATAATATTTTCATCACTCATAAAATTGATCTTAAAATGTGTTTAAAGAACTATTGTTCAAATGATAAATAATAAAGAAATTTGTTCATTGCACATTTTTCTGTTATGAAACTATATTAAATACATTTTTGTTTTCTGAATAAATACTATTATTTTACTTGTTACATGGTTTTTCTGTTTTTTTTTTCCATTTTCATTTTTTATCAAAAAAAAATCCATTTTTTTAACACTAAAAAAATCAAGTTTCTGAGGAACCCCTAATGTTATGTTGAATAAATTATTTTTATTTCCAAATATATGATTTATTTAATTTATTTCTGTATTAATAAATTGTTTTTGTGCACAGTGTTGAGTAGTTTGCTACTCCATCAAGGAAGATAGAATATGAATGCATTCATGCAAATGACACTGATTTAAAGTTACAATTTATATTGTCATCATATCATGAATTCTCAGCTAATAAATTATGAGATATCAAACGATGTTACCCTTCAATATTTATAACTACTTTATTAAAAAAATACAATGTTTATAATTACTTTATTAAAAAAATATGGTAATGTTTATTAGCAATAATAAAAATTAATGTCTGCAATTTATAGACACCGTGATTGTTAATTTATGCTTGCACTTTACAACAAGATATGTGTACATAAAAGAACCATTTAATATGTATATTTATTACATTTGGAAAAAAATACATCGCTGTTATATGTTTATTATTTATAGAATGTAAATGCACAGAGTAATCAATTAATATTCTAAAAGAAATATTGTAAGATAATTGAATTATTTATATTCAAGTTGAATACTTATGTCAGAATCAATGACATGCTTATTTTAAGAAAGTAATGAGATATGTACAATGAGATAAATCAATCAATAAGTATATGTTATGATTTGTATTGGTATTCATAGTTGTAAAAAAATATATAATGCAATTGATTTTATCACACTAAGAGCAATCAGATAAAGATGATCTAGAATAATCTTTTCTTTGTTATGATACGTGAGATAAAAATATTTAAATGTTGCTATTAAAGCATGATATAAATAGTAGCCCAGATATTTCTAAATATGTATTTGTATTAATGCAGTGTAAATCCAAATCAAAAAATTATATACTAATATGTAACTAGATAATTTATTTATATGCCATCATTATGAGTCAGGACAGGTGCTCATTCAATAGGAAAGGCAGTTGCCATATATTTGACAAATTGCTACTTATCAAAGACTTCTGCATATTAGTTTAATCAATCTCTTGAAATAGTAACCGATGTCATGATGATTGATAGTAATACAATTTTAAAGTGTAAATAATTGTCCCCAGCATATAATTGTATGAATATAACTCGAAGTATATACATGAATACCATGGCATTATCATTGTCATTATTTTTAATACAAATGTTCAAATAACAATTTATAAATATATGTAAACCATATTCAAACAATTACGAAGGAAATTTTTCTATTCATTTAAAGAGATTGCCGATAGTAGAAACCATAATTTTTGTCTTTTTATTAAATGAAAATTATCGTGTATTTAGTATCTACAATTGTCAGTAGTTTTGTAAATATCAATATTTCACTCTTTTGTTATTTATTTGTTAGTTGTTGTTGTGTTTTTTTTTGCATCGTTTAGTTAATTTTTAATAAAATTGTTTTTTTTATTATAATCATTCAATTTACTTCAGTATTATTTCTTAAGCAGAAAAGATGGGGGGGGGGGTGACCAGGTTTAGTAAAATAATTGCTCTTTTATAATTAGTCCTTGCTCATCAGTAATTGAATGCAGTTTGGATGAAACAGCTATGGTAGTGGTAAGCATTGAAAAATTGAAAGAGAAGAATCAATGGAATTGTCAAGTTGTGATGCATAAAAGCAGGTGAAGACCAGATATATTATATTTTTATTTCTCATAATAAAATATTTAGTGCTTTATTATCGGTTGGTTTTAACATTTACCTAGAGATATTAATATTTTGTTTGCCATGTATACTTATTTTTTTAAAAAAACATATTAAACATGTCCTAGTTAGATTCATAGTGATTTTATGGCATACATTATGAAGAGGTCATCGTCATTATTATGCATATATGCCTACAGTAGTTGTCTAATTTATAGCCACTTTAAAATAGTTCTCCAACGTGCTGACTTGAAAATAATTTTAAATCTTGAAAACTTGGAGGGGATTTATTTAATAATAGTTTCCCAATAAAGAATCATATAATTTAAATGCTCATGGAGAAGTTGTAAACCTCCATGGAAACTTTACATAATTTCTGGCTACAAAGAGATGTGTATCAGAAACTTGAAGTTTAAGGACTTAAGAGAAAAATACATTTCAAAATGCACAAAGAAAAAAAGAACATAATACAAACATGCTTGGAGGTGAGTAATTGAATACTTGACAATATTTAATCATAAAAAAAAAGATGCCAATACATTACTTCACTGTTGAAACCTTTAGAAATTTAAATATGGAGAAAATATAAGACAAACCAAGAGTAATATCACATGATGACATAAGAGTCAACTTGACATTGTTATGCTAATATTTAAGCAAATAAAAAGCAAGATCTTCAAGAACAAATAAAACAAGTGAGGCAAATAATTGATAGCAGATTTGAGTCCAGATTGAGAAAGACCAGAAACAAATCAAGCAAGAATTGGAAATCCATGTAATAAAACTAGAAAACAAGATGGATAACAGTCAAACAGCAAATGGAGATAAAATAAGTAAGATAAAGGAGACCATATAAGAAATATAGGACCAGATTAGAAAATAGAAATAAACTAAGAGTTCACAAATGGACAGCTAATAAGGATAAAACCAATCAAACAAGTTATAACCAAGCTATGCAAAGAGTTAGAATGATATATTAAGAAAGAACAAACAACTAAAAAAAATAATGGAAATGCATGCTGAGCTGAAAGTGGGGAATAAAATAAATTAGGAAAATAATAAGACACAATAAAAGTGACTATCCAGATAGAAGGCCTGTCTTAAGTCATTGAATAAAATATACATGCTAAACAATTCAGGGAGATATGAAAGAGACAAAAAATCATGCAGAAGACTGATGAAAGAAGTAGTTATAGAAACAAGGATAACAGAAACAGAAAAAATCAGGCTAAAGATAAAAAATCAACAGAAGATATATATGGTCAGTTTTAAACCCAGAAGAAAGTGATTTTGTTAGAAAGTAGATAAAATGGCAGGCAATTATGTTTCAAAGACAGAAAAAAAACCTCAGGAAATGAAAAGACAAGGTGAAACAAGAAAATTGACTGGCATGGTAAAAACAAATTAAGAAGGTATAGAAAAATTTTATGATTAAAGATATATTTATATCACAAGAATAAATTTTAAAAAGTATGGGAAGAAAGAGCTCCAGTATGCAAGCAAGTTTAGTAAAAATAGAAATTCACATGACTAATGTCAGAAAAGAAGGAAATAAGTTCTAACCAAACTGAACTGAATGGAATGCACCTAAGAAGAAGAAAAGAGGGTGACTGATATTTTGAAGGAATCTTTTTCCTTTTATATGTTTTAATCAGTTTTTTTGACCCAGGATTTCATTTGTTTCCCGAAAGACTGACATTTATTTGATCATTATTCAGAACTTTTTTTTTCTTTTGTGATCTTATTTTAGTCTCTGATTTTGTATTTGACTAAACTTCCTTTCATATTGGAACTCAAAACTTTCCAGTATTATTTCTTTCATATTTTTTTGTACTAAGTAAAAACTTTTCAAAGATGATGGAGAAAATCCCTTGGAAAATATGTGGCTTGATTTAGTGACAAGGAGAATATTGTCATGGCTAGTGACCATTTTTATGATATCTCAAGTTGTTTTAGATCCTTGTAGATCTCTGAGGTTTATCAAATGGGTACTCTAATAGTTTTTGAAGAGAAGCAAAATAGCATCCATCATCATGTTTCTCAAAAATAATATGATTTAAACATAAGAAAGAATGTAATACAGTTTTAATAGATATGTATTAAAACAAGAATCATTTCTTTTTTAGTACAAGTTGAACATATATATCATAACTAGTTATAATGTGATCAGCAAGTTATGGTGGCAACTACTAAATCTACAAATGGTATTATTGCTGAATATTCTGAATATATGTAATTTGCAATAGAAATTGGGCAAATGGTTTAGTGGCCTGAGCCCATTGGATTTTTTACTTAAGCAATGTATCCAAGACAGAAAAGGAACTTAATTAGAAAATCCATTTATCCATCTAAAAATAGCTAAGAAAAGAAAACATAAGAAAAGGCTATTCATATGACAGAAATTGCTTATAATAGTAAATAAATAATAATGAGCTAAACTATGTGGAAACATACACACTTGAAATTTTACAATAATCACACCCAAAAAAACTAAACACAACATCAATGTGTTGTTTTTTTTTGCAGTAAGGTTTTAAAATCTTTGAAAGAGGCATTGAAATGAACACCAGTGAAATAATAAAATATAAATAAATAATAAAATATCAAATACTAAACTTGATATCTACAAAGTACTATTTATTTACCTTCACAAAAATTGCATATTAATTAAACTTATAGTAGAGGGATTTGACACCAAGGCTTTAGTAGATGCTGAAACTTTTCTAGATGATAAATAAAAATATAAATATTTTGGCTCATATCCTCAATCTAAATGATCTTAGCCTATAGCAAGAAAGCCAGATTGATTACTAAGTACACTGGGTATTGATTATGGATTCATCTAGTGTTGTCTGGTTATATCCATGATATCCTAGGAATATTTTTTGTACTGTACCATTTGCTTAAGAAGTATTTATTTTTAATGAAAAAGAAATAAAATTTTTCCAGTATGCATATAGAAAATCAGATTGATTACTAAGCAGATATGGATTAGTATATGAATAGATGCAATCATTGTAGATTATGTATTCATCTAGTACTGCCTGATTTGATCCATGACTTCATAGGGTTGATTTTTTTGTACAGATATCATTTACATAAGAAATATTTATTTTTTAATCAGAAGAAAATGAATAAAAATTTTTCAATGTTTTTAATAAATTAAGATATTATTGACATTACTGAAATTAAATTAATAATCAAGGTGTCAAGCTTTTATAATCAATGGATTCAGAAAGGTTTGTGTATCAAATCCCTATTTAGACCTCATCCAACATCTCCAGAACAGTTTCTAGGATGTGACTTTCATCAATGAGGAGCCTTGGATTTGAGAGTATGGCACCTAGATCTTCCAGCACCTTTTACCTAGTTAGTTAACTATAAAGCTAGGAGCCCAAGATGGAAACACCATAATGTTTCCAACCCAGCTCATTTGCTTGTATAATTGTATGGACCTGAACTCAGATTATCATCTATACATTTTGGTGTCTTTAGCTTTTCAAAAATCAAAATCATCATTATCCTATGGGAAGGATAGGTATAAAACCATGAAAACTTCATACAAACACTATTTCACATGCATACACATGTTAATAAGAATACCAAGCTCTCCATATAATAGTGGCACCAAGATCTAGGTGCAGTGTTCTAAAATCCAAGGCTCCACATTGATGAGAGCCATAAGCTAGAGAGGTCAGATGAGCAGGCTGTAGATAGGGCTTTTATGCATAAATCTTCCTGCATCTTGATTTTGAAGGTTTGCATTTGATAGAACTGGTATTTGTAGAGATTGGTACTTATATTAACAGCATGTGTAAGCATATTGTAACGGTCAGGTTTATACATTTGCTCAACAGACACTCCATACAAAAGAGAAACAGGCTGACCAAGTCAGGATGGTGACACCTACATCTGATCATGCCTCAACTCTCTCGCCTGTGCTTCCAAATCCCACACTAGCGAATGACTTGCCTGAGGCTCCACTCGATACTTTCTTGACCACGTTCCATTACTAGAAAATTGGTAGAACATGAGACTTATTCCCCCTTAACTAATACTAAATGACTTAACTAGTGATTCATAAAGACTATGAGCAAGGATTGAGACTTAGAAGTGATATATTTTAGAAAATTTAATATATAAATTCATAATTAATAAAACAAAATGTACATAATCTATCACACGCAGGTGAAAGTATATATAGGATTAACAGGTTAATAATTGAGCCTTATATGAAGGGAAATAAATATACATTTGTGATACAGAGTAGCTAACATTAAAACTCAGGTAGATAAATGATTCACATGCAGGTGAAGGTTATTTTACAGATGATTAATATTTTAGCTTTATACAATAAAATGTTACAGTGGCTAATTAATCTTACATTGCCATTTTTCCTTTAATTACGTAGGGATGAGTAAATATTATACAAAGTTATGCAGAGATTTATGCCAAGAAATTAGCAAAAAGAGGGTGATCAAACTAACTGGGGGGTATATTACTTATCAATAAAGTTTACGTCTAATTTACAATACAAATTAATCAAGTTAGCCCAGATTCTGGCTCGGATCAAGGCCGAAGTCATTTTATAAGATGGGCAGAACTGATGGAGCAGGACAACTTCAGATTCTATGGCGTATCAAATACATTAATAAAAGCAGTGCATCTCGAAGGTGTGCTCGTAAAGATTTATTACCAAGTAATTGGTTCTTTGTACCGTGCTGCTTGCTATACTAATAAAGGATACTTCTTTAGTCCAGAGGATCGAACAGCTACTTCAAGGATGAGACTCTTTGGTCTTTTTCAAATACAAAGCGGCTTGGCTGTCCGAACTAACTGGTATGATTTGACAATCAATTGACCCCAATGCAGACACATATGTAAAGAATATAGCAAGAAGCTAAGCATTATTTGCTAATGAGCATCACATTCGCTCCGCAAATCTAATATAATCATTTTAGTTCATTAAATACACAAAATACGGAGCATCTAGCAGTGTTACTACCACTAATCAATTCCGAAATAGCACATAATAATTATACTATAGAGAAATACTTAGAATTTGGTTTAAGGTTTATCTGTATCACTTAAGATATATAATTACCAATTTACAGTATATTTTAAGAATTATTACGGTTCCAAATATTCATTGCACATATACTGTAGAAAATCGCTCTTGCTTAGAGGCAAATAAACACTACTTATAATTATTTATTAGGCCATATTATAGATAGCAATATTATCACTGGCATAGAATATTAAATATAGAAGGGAGTTTGTCTATTTCTTTAGGGTAAATGAGCACAATGAGAGCATGTAGATATCTCTCTGAGAATTAATAATTCGCCAAACTCCGTTTTGATTACTTTAGCATAAATCAAACATAACTATGATAAACAATGGCTTAAATAATTTCTAAACAATAAATAAGTTAATACACTTATCACTAAAGTTTCAGGGTTTAAACATTACATATTAAAATAAATATATGTGTATTATTATAATGATGATGATCAAGCAAGATTTGATAAAGTGGCTACTTTAAATTAAAGATATATAGCAGATTTACATAGCAGAGTTATACAGGAAACTAGGCGCTAGCTTGATAGTTACTTTAAAGAATGAATGATATTTTAGAAAGCTTTACTGTAATTCTCGAGAGGAATTCTAGTAGAAGTTCATGTAAGAGCTGCTTCTCTGAGCATGATTCCTATTCTTCATGGATAGATGTGAATCTGGCTTTTCTTGCTTTCTGACACCATTCAGTAGATGCGGCTTCATCATTTTAAAGCGGCTTATTAGATACAATTTGCTTATGGCTGAGGTGGCTTACTGGGTACAGCTTCAGTATAGAAGAGGTGGCTTCTGGATATGGCTTCATTATTATCTATGCGGCTGGCTTATACTTATAGGGCAGTTGTTACTGGTTCTTGGGTGTAAGATGACGGCTGTTGCTACCATTTGTAGAAGCTCTAATGGAAGATAAATGGCAACTCTATCTGCCATTAGTCAATGGTTCTCAGCAATAATATCTGGGTACCTTAATAATAAAACTGCAAATTTTTATATCTATACTCAGCACCCACCCCTACTTCTTTCCTGTGCTTACTATGTCACTTGTTTACTACTTTGAACCTCATGCTCTCAATTATCTTTTTACAACCTTTAAAGAAACTCCTGGGGGTCCCTCCAAATAGTCATCAGGATTTATGACTGACTGATTTCTAAATTGACTTTTTAGCTATAAGGCTAATTAAGTTAAATGTTATTTTGGTCAAATGTGAAAACTCGTAAACTATAAGGCTAATTAAGTTAAATGTTATTTTGGTCAAATGAGAAAACTCGTAAACAACTTTACAGTCCGCAGTTTTAAACAAAATGGTAAACCTAAAATAATTTTAAGAAAATGCTAATCTAGTCAATCTTTGACTAAAACATAATTTTAAGCAAGTTTTAACTCGTAAACAACTTTACCGTCGGCACTTCTAACAAAGAATAACTTGGAAATAATTTTAAGTAATGCCAATCTGGTCAATCTTTAACGAAATATTACTTGCCATCTGTACTTTTAACAAAGAATAAACTTGAAATAATTTTAAAAGAATATTTAAGACTAATATTTTAAATAAATGATTTTTTTTACTAAGTTTAAACATAATTATATACATAAATTCAAGCTGCACAGACTGTTAGGTTTACACAATTTTAATAAATGGACATCTATATATGTGTATATATCATGCTTACTGGTGTCTATATTGCAATGAAATAGGCACTTATACAGGCACATACTCTTAATTCTTAAGAGCACAAGTTCCGAGTTCTAAATTAAAGAAATAATGCAATTTGGAGTGAAATGACATACAAATAAATATACTACTATGACTATAGTAGGTGAAACAGATGGATCTTTAGATCCAACTGTTTCAATATGAAATGATTATCAAGTGATGTTTTGATAGTTTTATATTCTATCCTGAGCATAGGGTAATGGTGACTGGTTTTTTAAAATCCAAAGACACCAAAATAATATAAATACTGAACTGAGTTTATATCTATATGACTATACAAGCGGATGAGCTTGGGTTGGAAACATGCTGTTTTAATCTTGGGCTCCTAGCTTTATAGCTAATCAAATAGGTAAAAGGTGGCTGCTGGAAGGTTGCATTAGATCCTAAGATCCAAGTGCAGTGCTCTCAAATCCGAGGTTCCTCACTGATGAAAGCCACAAGCTAAGCTAGAAACTAGTTGGAGCTGTGGGATGAGTAGGCACTAGATAGGGATTTTATGCACAAACCTTCCTGCATCCATTGACTATGAAGGTTAGTACTCAATGGCACTTCTGTATGGAGAGTTTAGTACTCTTATTAATAGTATGAATAAGCATATGAAATTGTGGTCATATGATGTTTTAATATTTTATACCTATCCTGCCCATAGGATAATGGTAATTGTGATTTTTGAAAAACCAGGCTCAAAATGTATAGATGCTGAACTGGGTTCAGATCTATATGACTATACAAGCGAATGAGTTGTGGTGTTTTCATCTTGGGCTCATAGCTTTATAGTTAACCAAATAAGTAAAAGGTGCCTGCTGGAGTTACATTAGATCCTAAGATCTAGGTACAGTGCTCTCATATCCAAGGCTCCTTACTGGTGAAAGCCACAAGCTGGAAACTAGTCTGGAGATGTTGAATGAGAAGCACTAGATAGGGATTTTATGCACAAACCCTGCATCCATTGATTACAAAGATTTGCATTGGTGTCACTAATGAATAGAGTTTGATGCTCTTATTAACAGCATGTGTAAACATATGAAATGATGATCATGTGATGATTTGATAATGTCAAAAGTTAGTATTCATAATAAATCAGAGATTAGTGGATTCCACAATTAGTTCAATGTGTCTCTGCATTTCTCTTAAAAGAAAATTACAAGTGCAAATCTCATACTGTGCCCTACCAATTTAGAGGCTAGATAAAAAAGCAATATCTAGATATTAGAGTAGAGAATTAAAGCTAAAGAGGAGTACAATTCTTTAGTGATGGTTAAGAAAAAGAATTGTTCAACAATTAAATTCTAGGAAGATATGTGCTTTGTTTATCCATGAATTGTAAATGAAATTTTAAGGTAAAACTATTTTTGTGGCTATTGACCTCACCTTTAGCTACTGATAGATATTTTTGAAAATACAGTATTACGAGTGATATTTATTCATTAATTAAATGCCACACAAGGAATGAACTTTAATTATCCATGAATTGTTAATGAAATTCAAAGGTAAAACTAGTTATATGACTATTGACTTTATTTTTAACCAAAGACATATTTTTGCAACTACAGGATTGGAAGTACAGTGCCTTCAGATACATGGAAAGAGCATTCTTATGTCTTTAACCTTTCAGTCTATGATTCATTGGAGTATGTTTATTTTCATGCTTGGATTATTTGTTGTTGATTGAGCAGGATATTTTAAGTTAATATTATTTATCATTTACATCACTTTGAAGAACATATGAGGTATCTAATTTTTAAAAGTAGGCCCAAAATATTACAGTTAGTTTAAATAGGAGTACCTCTGTAATTGAGAGGAATTTTTCTAGGACATCTAATAAGCAATGTGATTAAATTTTACCTAGATAAATTAATTGCAATTTGATAATTTCTGTATTCAATTGACAAAAAGCAATTGGATTTATTTGTTGACTTATATAATTCTTCACAAGTTTTATAAATATTTTGCAAAGAATTCTGAGCCTATAAAATTACTGAGAAGTGACAGCAGGATTTAAAAATTAATTAAAATTTCTTGGAGAAAATTATTTTAGCTTACCCTGCTTTCACCACTTTTCTCAATACAGAAATGATAGTAATGTACTTAATCTAAGAGTAATCTATTCCAATCAAACAACTTGAAGCTGCTGCAAGTGCTATACCTCACTAACAGAAAACTCATTATAGCAAAGTTTCAATTATTCAGTAATAGAAAAGATGATTCTAATAATTACATGGGCTTTCAATTTAAATCATTGTTAATGAAATCAAATGAGATAATAGTAGCTGACGATAACAACTTTCAATGCCAGACTGCCATGATGTATGTTCTCGCAAAATTTCCAATAATAAAAGGATATATTGCCCAGGAATCAAAAATCTAGTTGCTGAGATAGCAGAAGCCTTTATCTATTTCAACATATTTAATAATTGGATCATTTATTGCTCTATATCACTTATGGTAGATGATTGTGTTATGGATTTGAAATTGTATTTATTGTAAAGAATGGTAGGACCACTTATTTGATTCCTCTGTAACTCTCATGTCATTTGATGTACAACAAATTTAAGGAGCTCAAAGTAACTACCAATTGAGAATCTGGTGTAAAGTTCTAATGTTACAGATCATTAGGAAAAGACATCATCACTTATGACCCTGTCTTTATGGATGTTATAATCCTAGAATGATAGAATAAATATTGCATAGATTGTTTAACTGATTTGGATTATACTTAAAAATGTTTAGTCAGCATTGAAAACAATGCCAAATTTGTCTTGAAATTCAAACCAGATACATGGGAATCATTTCTGAAAAATTTAAAGAGGTTTTGATAATGGATTTCTAAAAGCTTTTCTACTTTTTAGACAATATGGATTTCTTATAATTTGCTTGGCAAATATGTCAATTGGTACTCCACTAGAAAAGTTGATGCCAGAAATGCAATGAATATGTCACAAAACCAACTATACCTGGGTCTCTTTTTACGCGGACTTATTTAACGCGATCCACGTTTCTCCGGAAGTCGAACTCCGATAATGCGCTATTACTTTAAATAATAAATTTCACGCACTTACGTCATATTGAAAGTAATAGCACATTATTGGAATTCGACTTTCATCTTAGTAATTTCAATATTTTCAGTGCTTTATAATAGTAAGATTTTATGCAATAATGAAATTAAAATCATGATTTCCACATTTTATGTATACACACATTAAATTTTACAAGATTATAATGTAAATTTGTTCAAACATTGTGCGTGTTAATTTGGCATTTTAAATCAGATTCTGTTTTTGCTTTTTAAAAAAGAACGTAATCAATTATTAATCATTTAGTGTCCGCAAGTTTATTTTTAAAAGGTGAGTAATAGCAGTGGGCACAATTAAAATTGAAAATTAAAGACAAAAATAAGAATTTAATTTTTAGTTGTTAGATTAATTACTAATTACATTGTTACCAGAAAACCATTAACACAACATGAGAGTGACATTGGCGCTAGTTGTATTTCCTCTTGTGAAGAATTTGATTTATTACCAGTTTGCAAATGAACCTGTTTAACGGCAAATAGTGATAATAATTAAAACGTTTATAAAAAAATGTAAATTACTGTAAATTATGCATAAAAATATATTGTTTTGAATAAAATTAAATATTATAGTTAAAAAAAGTTTGTCTTGTATCAATTTTTTTCAAATTTGAAATTTTTTATTAGTCATATTTTATTTTCTTATTTTTTTTTTTTGCGCGAATTTTAAAGTAATTTTACGTTGGTGCTTTGCTTTTATGCGATTTTTGAAAAATCACAGTCTATATCCCCACTTTTTCAAGGTAAGTTACGTCTATTTTTGCGCGATTTTGTTTGCGCGTTTTTTCTGAGGAACCTATCTATCGCGTAAAACGAGACCCAGGTGTATTTCCTTTTATTGGAAAACTCGAAAGAATTGTATCAGCACAGGTGCAAATCTATTCAACTTTAAGAACTAGCTTGACAGACAGTATCAAACATTTTCTCATCTGTCAGAAATCCTCAGTTAAACTTTTAATGAAAGAGCAATGTGAGAATTGTCATGGTGGATAAGTCAATCAGACTAAACAAATTGTGAACTATATTGACTGGGCTATAGTAAATCCACAGAATATTGATTAGTATGACTTCAATTGACTAGTACATCTTCATTTTGAACATAACAACACCACTTAATTAAAACCTAAATGCTAGTCACCCTTAAACAGATTGATATACCCAGGAATCAACAAAAGGTCAGAGAAAAGTTGATGAAAATTGGAAACTAGTGGAAAACCATGACAACTCAAATCTATGTAAATAGAATGATGGATATTTTCTCTAGTCTAAACACTATGTAAATAAACCATACTAAATCAATTAAGTTCTGCCCTCTGCATGAAGGATCTTATATTCCAGGCAATGGATAACATATAGATATCAAGATCACCTACAAAGCTTTCAGCCTGAAATTATTTGAATAGTGGTGGCATTTAGTAGAGTAGCTTACAATCATAGTAAGTAGCTTGAATTAAATATATATATAATATATTATTTTTGAGAGGAAGAAGGAAAAAATTGAAATGTTTATATATTAGCTTTTGTCACCATAAAAAAAAAATTCAAAATCAAATGGAGAAAATAACCAGGTACTTGAGTTATTAGAGAGCATTAGCTTAGTCAATAAAGCTTAAAATTTGATCAGTCAATGAATTCAAATGGAATTAAAAAATTATATATTGTACCGAGGTACATCGTGACCGAATGTTTTAGTATTTTTAAGAGTAAAAATATTTAAGAAATTTTGTTTTAAAAATCAATGTAAAATAAAAGATTTAAAAGTTTAGAACAAAAGATTAGAATGGGGGGGGGGGGGTATTGTTAAAGAAAGGAAATAAACGCTTGTAAAAGGAGAGTAACATTTTAGAAATAAAAGAAAAAAAAAGAAATTGAAATAAAAAATGATTTAATATTTTTTTTAATAAAAAAAGGTAAAAAAGAGAGGGAGTTCGTTTTGTCTTATAATAAAAGGATTGAATGTGTGCATGTATAAATAGATTTTGAATAAAGGAATTTTAAAAGACAATGGAGAGCTAATGTAATAAAACAAAAAGAAATCTAATTAAATGGCTAAGAAATTAACAAAGAAACTAAAAATTGATATTCACTTAAACCAACGACCAATGGAAAGGATCAGAGACTTTAAATAAAAGAAACAGAAGTCTAATCAGAGTGAAATCAAATGTACGATGGATTCATAAGATAAGAAGCGCCGGGTATAAAAGAAGCGAACTTTGTATTGTTAGATTCATTCAAAAAAAAAAGAATCAAAAAAATTAATTATAATAAAAAAAAATATAATCAAAAAAATTTAGAATCAAAAGATAATAATAAAATAGAAGTTGATCAGAAAATAAATTGGATCAAATGATGCATAACTGAACCCATCGTATCGTGCAGCCAGCCAGAATCTTCTCTGCAGCACCATCAGCAGATCAGAAGACAGACCATGTTTGGCTGCTTTTCTAAGGATCAGCAGAGTGTCCATGCCAAGATCCACGAGTGTCATATAACATCACAAATTAAGGAAAGATCGAGGAGTTAGCGCTAACCAGTTGGAACCAACATTCTACAGAAGCTACATTTTGTCATACTCGCATCAAATCAAATTCAAATCCTAGGTAACATTTCATTTTTTTTATTCTCCAATTCTTCATCTTTAAGCCATGGTAACTAGTATCTTCAGGGTATAAATTATATTGGCTCCATTGTCCAACTTTTATTCAGAATTATTAATTGTGTGTATGTGTGAATTTTAATTAAATAGGTTCTGTATTTTTTTTTTATTTCAAATATATTAAAATATTTATTCAAATGAAAAGAGTGTGAGTGGTTATATTATGAGACAGCGATTATTTTAAGAAAAAAGAGCGAGATTTAAACTGTTGTTGAAATATTTATGTTAATGGAACGAACGTACACATTTATTATGAGATAATATGTTTAATTTTGAGATAATATGTTTAATTTATGGAAATAGAGCGGGGATTGAAATATATAATTGTTATTGAGAAGTGATTTAAGTTGAAACTAAAACAGTAGGAAGTATCTTTTGAAATAAGGATTTTTGAATGACGCCAAAGTTTTATCGTGCGATAATTTTTTATTATTATTAAGCAATAGAATTTTAGAGTGGGCGGAGATTTTTAAGACAGCTACAAAAGTTGGGCAGTTCAATTGGCATGTCAATGTGGGCCGAAACTAGATGTTTCAAATGGCAGGACTGACATGGGCTGTAGCTGGATGTTTCAAATGACATGGCCAAAGTCAGCCATAACAAACATAAGTGACAGTTAGTGAGAAAGAAGTTAGAAAATGTGATAGTATTGTTTTAGAGAACCGGTTAAATTAGCGCAACCAATAAAAAGTGATTTTTGTATGACCATATACAACGTGGAGGCATAATCGTTAAAAAAAAAAGAGAGAGAAGGTGACACTCCTGGCGAATTATGATAGACAAACAGGAAGTGCAAAACTAGAACTAAGAGGGTTAGGGTTGGTTGTACGTAAGTTTTAAAATAGAGAAAAGGAATTTTATTGTTTAAATAAAATTAGATAGATTAGTTGTGAAATAGAAATGGCAAGCCGAGTTATAAAAATAAAGACTTTCTCAGGAAACAGAGGGAATACCAAATAGACACTGAGTTTGGAGTGGTTTTTCTCATGTAATGAATTCAGCGAATCGATTAAAGTTAGTATAGCCAGTAGCTACATACAGGATGAGGCTGAAATTTGATGGAAGTCAATGGGAATAAAACCAACAAACTTTGAAGAATACAAAGGAGCATTGCTGTCAAGCTATTGGGGGGAGGGACTTCAGGAGATTGTTAAGCATCAGATAGCACAGGACAAATGGCGAACAGGGGAGTTATTGAGCATGTTTTTTCACAGACAAGTGGTGAAACTAAGAAGGGTCACAGCATACAAGCTATCTGAACAACAGATCCTGCATACAGTAAGGTGGGATTTTCCAGAAAACATTCATGAGATAATAATGGGGAAAGATACCATAGAACAAACAGCAGAGGTACTCATGATGTTGGATAGTGATAGACAGTATGAGGGAAAATCGGAGGGAAGAAGGGAATGCCAAGCATGCTCATGGGCAAGTAGCAAACTTGATACAAAATGAGGAGAGGGAGGAGTTGAGAATGGCACCTCAGTCATGTTCTAAAATAGAAGGAAGAATCGAAGTAACAGCTGTTAACACTGCTTGATTCAGGAAGTCAAGTATCAGTTATTTCACAGAAAACTTTTAATGAAATAGGTCGGAGTAATTTGAAAATCAAAACCTTGCCTCTAAAGAATGTTTATGTAATGTTGGCGAACGTAAAAAGAGCCAAGTTGGCATCGGAACAAGCTTGGGTGAGTATGAGTTTGCAGGAAAGGAATACAACCATATTAGGTTGATCTTAGAGAAACTAATACATGATGCTATCCTGGGGTCAGACTATGTGTAAAGCAGGATGCGTGCTAGATTATGAAAAGTGACAGGTGAGGATTAACAAGGCGGAAATCCCATTTGATGTTTGCGAGGCAAATAATGATAATGTGGAGCATGATGCAGAAAGTGCAGGGATAGAAATAGAGAAAAAGGTGATGGAAGATGAACATGGGAGTGAGGACGGGGAACAGTTGAAATTGTTGGATACATACGAGAGTGTATTTTCAGAAGTTCCTGGAGTTATCGAAGGATACGAGCATAGGATAAAGCTCATGGAAAACCAACCATATCAAGCTCGAGTGTACCTTATACCACACCAATACAGAAATGCAGTGGAGGAACAACTATAGAATATGTTAAAATGGAGAATTATTTCTAAGTGCTCCTCCCCATACACTAACCCGCTAGTGACAGGAAAGGAAATGGACAGGTCTATTCGATTGTGCCTAGAAGCACAGCAATTGAATAAAATAACAGTGTTAGACACCAATGCTCCACCACCTATAAGTGAATTATTAATGAAATTTCATAAAAAAAGGATATTTTCAACTTTTGATTTAACCCTTAAACCGCTAATTATATTATTGGTTGTATGAGGTAAAAATCAAATCTTTTAATTGGCCAACTCACAAACTGAAGACAAAGCCTATTGTTAAAACATATTCGCCTATAATATTAAATTCAACTCAGATATGTTTATAAAAATTATATTACTAATTTTTCAGGTTATGAAAGAGAACGAAAGTTCTTTCAAAAATAAATTGTTATTTATTTATTATAAAATATATTCAATTTCGACAAATATAAAGCGAATGTCTAAACAAAAAAGTGGTGACGCAAACGCTTTTTTTCAATGTTATGATATCAAAAAGTAAAGATTTCTTTTTGCTAAATCTTAAATATTTTTACTAAAATCTTCAATATTTTTCGAAAATAATTTTGTTTTTTAGTTTATTTTTTAAAAATTATTTTAATTTCTCAAATTATACTTTTTTAAATACTTAAATCACATTCGAAATGAAAATCTCAGCGTTTTTCTTTATTTTCTTTGATCAGGCAGTTTCTTTGTTCTTTCCAGCCAATCAGAATGTCTTTTTCGGCTGAGAGCTCGCTAACAACCAATCACTGACAATGTTCTTTCTTTGTTTAGGTTTAAATGCGGTTTTTTTGATTTTTTACTTGTAAAATAATTCGGAAGAGGGCACCATCTTACAGAACTTTTAAAAACCTAATCAATACCTGTCAAATGAATATTTTAGCATAAGAACTGGCAGAGTTAAAGTGACATCAGATGTCAACGAGAGGCCTTGTAAGAGGCGGGAAAAGGGTTAACGGCCAGTTACTGGCAGATCAGGCTGCATCCTGAGGACCGGAAATACACCGCTTTCAGTTATAATGGATGGGCATATAATTTCAATAAATTTCTTTCGGTTTAAAAAACAGTGGGGCAGGATTAATACAATGCCTTGACCAAGTATTGTCCAAAAAAATCAAAGGCTTGATTACGATATATGTGGATGATATCATTTTAGCCTCAGAAAGTGTGGAAGAACATTTGAAGCTGCTATTTGATGAATGTAAAAATAAGGGAATTAAAATAAATTTGAGCAAAAGACATTTAATGACCACAGAGGTAAAATTCTTGGGACACATTATTAGTGAGCAAGGAATATCTCCAAATCCAGAGAAAATCCAAGCTATACAAGATTTTCCAAGGCTAACGAAGAAGAAAAACATTAAATCTTTCCTCAGATTGTGTAATTTTTTTAATCAGTTCTATAAAAAAATTTTCCTCAAACATGGAACCTCTGTTATAACTATTAAGAAAAGACAAAAAATGGGCCTTGGAAGAGCAACAAGAGCGCAGTTTTAAAAATGTAAAAAAAGGTTTCTTAAAGGAAGTCATGCTGTCATTTCCAGATTTTAGTAAACCATTTATGGTACAAATGTACAGCAGTGGAATCTGATTGGAAACACATTATCTCGGGTGCAAGACAATGGGAGGTATGGGGTGCTTTTCTTTGTAAGTCATTTATTAAATGGGCCAGAGAAAAATTATATGGTAACCGAGAGAGAGGCTTTAGCGATCATGTGGGCCTTTAAGAAGTTTAGGCCATACTTAATAGGATCGCAGGTGATAGTGATCACCGACCACAGGAGCCTTGAGTTCCTCAATCATAGTTTTCTAAATAGAAGGTTGATCTGATGGAGCCAGGCGAAGACAATATGGTGGCAGATGCTTTAAGTTGCTACCTGATAGAACATCAGCAACAACATTTAAATTGTAACAATGCATACATAGCAATGGCGGAAATACATAAAGACAAGGAGATAGAATGCGGTTTGCAAAGGCTAAGGGAATTGCAAGAGGAGAATGCAGAATGTAAATAAATAATATATTTGTGCAACCAACCTATAGGTAGACCTATAAACAATGCACTATGGAAAGAAAGGAAATGATATTGTCTAAAAGATGGACTCTTGCAGCGCAACATGAGAGATGGCAAACATATGCGAGTCATTCTTCCAACAGTCATGTGGAAACAGATAATCAAGTACATACATGAAAAGTATGGAAATTATGGGGCCAAGCATTTACTGAAGGATAGATAGGCAATTGGTTTTATTGGCCGAGAATGTATAGGAGTGTCTTAAACGTCATTGAGGGATGTACCATGTACGCAAAAACCAAACCCCCTAACACATCAAGTGCAGGACCATTGAGACCCATATACGCGTATCAGCCTAACAGTTTATTGACAATACAGTTTTATGGACCCCTACCCCAGTTTAATCGATAGAAATATCTGGTTGTAGCCTATGATGTTTTCTCCAAGTTCGTGGCTGTCTACCCGGTGGTGCAAGCAGACAGACTATACGGGTCCTTGAACATCAACATTTTCGAGACATGGGAATTCCGAAGCAGATATCGGACCATGGAAGGACCTTTATGTCTGAAGAATGGAAAAGATGGATGGAGCATCGCAAGATAAGACATATCCTCACTTCAATTCGCAATCCGCAGTCCAATCCCTGTGAACGAATCATGAGGGAATTGGGACGCTTATTTCACATGTACCTCCAGAATAATCATCGCAGATGGGCGAAGGAGGCAACGAGAGTCACTGACATAAATTGGTCAAAGAATGAATCAACAGGGTTCAAGCCCATCAAACTCCATCAAGGAAAGAATATTTCATACCCATTCAAAATTATCTTACCGGTTAGAGCACCATATATTGACAAGAAAAGATGAGGCACGCCGTAAGCTTAGAAGGATGGGAAATATAAGACAAAGGAGACAAGGGAAGGTCAAATGTGTGTTTAAGTTGGGGGATGAAGTTATGGTGATGGTAAATCCAATAAGGCATCCGGAGAAGGGAATATACAAAAAATTTCAACCAATATATGATGGGCCATATAAAATCATAAAAGAGTATGGAAATAATGTATTTGAGGTCACTCAGGGGTCAGAAAAAAAGGGAACGTTCAATGCTCGGTCCCTGCAATTACTAAAGAAGGAAATTTAACAAATAACACGGCTGCACAAGAATAGGAGAAAATGAACTTTTATCAAAACAAAGCAATGGGATTTTATATTATTTATGAATTTGGATTTTGAAACTAAAATGCTTAGAATGATATTTTAGTCTCAAGGGGAGAGACAGAGAAAATGTACCGAGGTACATCGTGACCAAATGTTTTAGTGTTTTTAAGAGTAAAAATATTTAAGAAATTTTGTTTTAAAAATCAAAGTAAAATAAAAGTTTTAAAAGTTTAGAACAAAAGATTACGGGGGGGGGGGGGGTATTGTTAAAGAAAGGAAATAAACGATTGTAAAAGGAGGGTAACATTTTAGAAATAAAAGAAGAAAAAAAAAGGAATTGAACTAAAAAATGATTTAATATTACTTTTTTAATAATAAAAAAAAAAGTTAAAAAAGAGAGGGAGTTCATTTTGTCTTATAATAAAAGGATTGAATGTGTGCATGTATAAATAGATTTTGAATAAAGGAAAGGAATTTTAAAAGACAGTGGAGAGCTAATGTAATAAAACAAAAAGAAATCTAATTAAACGGCTAAGAAATTAACAGAAACTAAAAATTGATATTCACTTAAACAAACGACCAATGGAAAGGATCAGAGTCTTTAAATAAAAGAAACAGAAGTCCAATCAGAGCGAATCAAATGTACAATGAATCCGCGAGATAAATGCCGGGTATAAAAGAAGCGAACTTTGTATTGTTAGATTCATTCAAAAAAAAGAATTAATCAAAAAAATTAATTAATCAAAAAAAATTTAGAATCAAAGAATCAAAAAATAATAATAAAATAAAATTGATCGGAAAATAAATTGGATCAAATGATGCATTGCTGAACCCATCGTATCGTGCAGCTGGCCGGAGCCTTCTCTGCAGCACCATCAGCAGTTTGGAGGACAAACCATGTTCAGGTGAAGTCTAAGGAACAGCAGAGTGTCCATGCCAAGATCCTCAAGTGTCATATAACATCACAGATTAAGGAAAGATCTATGAGGAGTTACCGCTAACCGGTTGGAACCAACATTCTACAGAAGCTACATTTTGTCATACGTCAAATCAAATTCAAATCCTAGGTAACATTTCATTTTTCTTATTCTCCAATTCTTGATCTTTAAGCCGTGGTAGATAAGTAAATAAAAACTTTTAACTTTTTATGAACTAGTATCTTCAGGATATAAATTATATTGGCTCCATTGTCCAACTTTTGTTCAGAATTATTAATTGTGTGTATGTGTGAATTTTAATTAAATATGTTCTGTATTTTTTTTTTTTATTTCAAATGTATTAAAATATTCAAATGAAAAGAGTGTGCGTAATTGTATTATGAGACAATGTGATTATTTTAAGAAAAAAGAGCGAGATTTAAACTGTTGTTGAAATATTTATGTTAATAGAATGAACGTACACATTTATTATGAGATAATATGTTTAATTTATGGAAATATAGCAGGGATTGAAATATACAATTGTTATTGAGAAGTGATTTAAGTTGAAACTAAAAGAGTAGGGAGTATCTTTTGAAATAAGGATTTTTGAATGACGCCAAAGTTTTATCATGCGTAATTTTTTTATTATTATTAAGAAATAAAATTTTAGAGTGGGCAGAGATTTTTAAGACAGCTACAATTCGATGAGCTAGCTAAGATTTCAGGTACTAGATTCGTTGCTGGTCGAGGGAACACGTTAATTACTCCGTGATTAACTGGCGCCTAAAGGGATCTTAAAATAAATAAAGTGTTTGGTTGGCCAGTGTTTTAATTTTGTAGCCAAGTGTTTATATTCTTGGTAGCTTGCTGCCAATGATATTGCTCACTTCACCTGAGGAACCAGAAACCTTCAGAGATAGGATAGTTTGATAATAAGGGAAGGGTAAAAATATATTTCTATTTTTATTACTATAAAAAAAAGATGGGCGGTTCAATATATTATAATTTATTTTATGTATAACATAAACATCAAATAAATATGCATGCATGCATCATTCTCTAACTAATTTAAAAATCATCACAGATTTTATTCAAGAAATAAACTTAGTAAATTTATAAAAAAGGAATAAACTATATTAAATTTCAAAAAATCATAGATTGTTTAGCAAGCTAATAAGGAAATTTTATATAAAAATATATTTTTTTTTATGTATCAAAGCGTCAGCTAGGAAGCGAACCCCGGAACAACTGCTTGTAAGGCAGCTGTGCTAACCATTCGGACAACAACGCTTATTTGGAGGCTATGCTAAGAATGTTCTAAAAACTAAAAAAGATTTTCTAGAGTAATGGGAGTGTAAATTCAGTTACACAGAAGTAATTGACATAATGTTTTTGTATTTATTAAACTGTATGCTTATTAGCATTATTTTTATTTCATTATTTCAATATCATTCTGTCACTGTTATCATTACTAATTAACAATGTAGATACAATATAATGTATAGCATATCAAACAAAATAGTGCTAAAATAGACCGACTGAACATAGAAGATATGATTTTAAAAAGTAGATCAATCATTATGACCAGGCAAACAAAAAAAAATATTTTCATGAATATTTGAATACTATCAATATCTATTAGACATAGATAGAAATCATGGCAACAAAAATTGCTCAATAGGAAATATGTCAGTAAATTGCGAAAGCAAATTACATTAAAATATGATAAAAATAAAAGTACATGCAATGAAATAATCATCTGAAATGAATAATTTTGCCTTTAGTTATTTTAATAATTGATATCACTACTCAAGATATTAAGTTTATTAATTTATAACTTGTTTTTTGTTGTTGTTGTTGTTGTTTTAAAACATTAATTAGTTTGCTGTTTGATTTTTCAATTAAAAATATTTCTCTCAATATTTATGTTATAGCTACGCTTGCTTAAAAATTTTGCACATAGTGCGCAAGAAGGAGGAAGGAGAGTGAAACAAAAACTTAAAATATCATTACAAAGAGATTAATTATGTGTATAGTAAATATATATATATATATGTTGTTTATTCATGTATATAGATCTAAGAGTATAATTTATAGTGTCATGTCATGAATTTTCAGTTAATAAATGACGAGAAACCAGACTATATTAATCTTACAATATTTATAAATAGTTCCTTAAAAGATGAAATAATGTACATTAGTAATAACAAAAATTAAGGTCTGCAATTTATAGAACCCCCAATTGTTATTGTATGCTCATATCTTATAACAAGAAATGTGTCAGTAATTATTTATTATGAATAATTATTAAATTTGAAGTAAAAATGTTAGTTATATTTATGTAAATGAAATACTAAATTTCCCATTTCTAGTAATTAATCATTAATTTAAATTAATTAAGAATAGCAATGAGTCGAGGATAATTTTATAGTAGCATAAATGTTAAAACAAACTTGGATACGATTATCTAATAATAATTCTTATATGTATATGTGTGTGTGAATCACTATACTACTGCATAAATGAAAATGCTAAAATAAATATTGCAATATCATTGTTATGTTATTTATGTTCAAGCTGAATCTTTAAGTCTGAATGAATATGAATTGAGAATCAGCAGCATATTTATTTTAAGAAAGTGAGTATGTGCAAATGAGATATGATCTAATGAATTAATAACTATGTGTCTTATTAATAAGACAATTTTAATTTATAATAAAAACGATTACGTGATGATAATCCTGATGTTAATGAAAGATTTTACTTACTAAGAATGTTCAAATAAACGATGCCCTAGGGTAGTCTCTTCTTAGTTGTGATGCAAAAAATAGATTATTTTAAATATTGCTCCTAAAAGCATGGCATGGATAACATTGTACCATATATGTCTAAATAATGTATTTGTATTAATACAAATTGGATTAGAGGATCCAAACTGAAAAACTCATTGAGGATTCAAGTGTTTTATTATAAAGTAAATAACAACCCAATACATAACTTATGACATTTATATAAACCATCAATATATTATAAATTGGAAACCACATTCAATAGATAGTAGGGGCAATTATCCAAATAATTGCTCAAATTTGTTTAAACTTAGCTTTAAAATATTTTTAACATGATTCTATGCATATATGTCAAAATGCACACTAGTAATATCATTATACTTTGCATAGATGCACAAGTATAGTGGGGCTGCAATGTCCATTATATTTTGTTCCAAGCTTTCCTCTCATACATCATAATCATTTATAATAGCCCATATTTTGTTGACTATTTGATTACAATAAAATACATATTGTTTACTAAATTGCACCTGTGCAGTACTTTTCAACATGAACATATATGTAACACAGATTGTATTTATGTATTGGACTATTTCCATTATCTAATATAAAGTATTGAATGTCTTTGGAAAAATTTAACTATGTTAATTAAAGCATTACTTTAAAATTCGGTATTCAAGAATCTAAGAGTCCAGGTTTGATTCCATGTTAGTACTGTCAGTGGTCAATCCAGTTAACATCTGAAGAAGAGAGAAGAATAATACCTCTTGAAATGTGCATATACTAACCTGTGTGCTGTTACTAACAGTTGAACGTACTTTAAAAATATAATTATTTCTAAAGACATTAATACTTTTTATTACATGATGGAAATAGTCCAATATATAAATACAGGTAAAATACCATCATCACAAACCTTCAGGAAAACCCTATGTAACCCAGATGCTTTTTTGTGTATAATATGCATAAATAAATTAAGATTATAGTTTAAACAAAAATGTAAAAAATGTTTTAACTATTGATAATAAATTGGAAGAGTGAGTATATTAATTGTGTGTGCTCACTCATTCACATTCACTCAAAAAAATAAAAAACTTACTGTACTATTTTTTTTAATAAAGGAAATAGTGAAACATCCGACTTTTATCACAATTAAACACAATCTGGATAATTTCCTCCTTTTTTTAATGTCTTTTCTCTTTATGAAAATGCAATAATAGTCTCATTATCAGCAAATGACAACCTCTTTAATTGTTTTGATGTTTTTAAATCCATACTGACTTCATCCTTATATGCCAGATTCTACATTACTCTTGAAACTTTAAGCTTTTTGATGCAATACAAGAACTTTTGGTAGTTCTTCTTTATGACATTATAAATTCAGTAACTATTTTATTACTTAAAGAAGATATTTTATGAATTTTTAAAAATTATATAAAACTTATAACTTTATGCTTAGGACAACATTTTGTTACATGAAATATTGTACTAAATCATATTTGGAAATGATAATAAAGTGAAAAATAAAATATGTGTAGTTTCAATTTAAGCCAAAGAAATATTATTGATAAATGTAATACTTTATAGTTCTCTGAGATGGATTTATGACTGGTACCATATAAAATTTATTACATTTACAATTTTTTCATATTTGTTTTTAATATGCGATTGTTTATTTATATTTGATTTTGGATAGTGTGTAATTGAAATAGGGTTTATTAATATAGGGTTGCAACTTCATTGTGCTAATTTTAAATATATAATCACACTCATTATGTTCAAATAGCTATGGAGGAAAATAAAATTTTATTCATTTAAAATTAGTAATAGATTAATGTATTAAATACATTTTATTTATAATGATACAGGTTCATTTGAATAAAGATTTATCGTGGAAAAAATTCCATGATGGTATTGTTAAAAAAGTTTTTGATTGGCAGAAAATATGACACTTGTCTATTTAATAGAAATTTCTATATTTAATAAAAAAATAATCATTAAAAATTATATAATATTGAGATTTTGCTCCTTGTTATTTATTTGTTTATTAAATGTTTGATGATGTTGCTTAGTTAAGTGAAAAGAAAAGGCCTTAATTATTAAAGAATAAGTAAAATGTTGTTAATAGATAGTCCTTGCTGGCTACAGATTGATCTGTCATGATGGTGGTAGAGCACTACAAGGTTGAAAGAAGATAATTAATGAAATTATGAAATGACGATTATGTACACCAGCAGGAGAAACCAAGTTATATAGCATTTCTGTTATTTATAATAAAAATATTTGTTTAATTATATATTGATTTTATTCTTTATCTAAATATATTCAAATTTTGTTTGGGGTGATTATTTTAAAATGGGACCTAATGGTCAATTTATATTCACATGATAATATGTCAGCAGATTGTAGTTTAGTTCCATAATAATTTGATGATATCCAATATGAGGAAGTTATCATTATCACCACACATATATACTTTCAGCAAATGCCCGACCACTAATTTTCAAAATTGAGTTGCTAAAATCAATTATATTAAGAGGATAGTGAGGAGTACCAAACTAAAATTATGATTTTGGTTGTAGTATCTTATTGTTTTAATATCTGGATCAGTCTTTGAGTAGAGATTATACCTGCATTCATCAAATAGAATCATTACCATAAGCATTGGAATTTGCATTCATTTTTTTTAAACAATTATTTATTATATTCTAACATCTACTAATTGTTAAACATATATATGTGTGTGTGTGTGATGGAATAGAAGTTTGGAAAATATTTAAAAATATATATATATTATATAAAATTAAGTTTAAATATCTCTAGCAAAAAGAAAGAATAATAACAATATGCATAAGAAGTTAAATTGTAATGTGTTATATGGATTACTTAAAAAAAATATGTTTCTAATATATCTATAGTGTGAGAGGTTGATGTGACTTCTGGGCTGGTTGATAGTTATGATAGGAGTGAGATAAGGTGAAAGACATTGAGATCAGAATATAATTTGACAATATATATATATTCTAACCTAGTAAAAGAAGCCTTCCATTATTACGAAAGAGAATTCGGAAATAAATAAACTCTTCCTTTTAGGACGGGTAGCAAACCCTATTTTACCTAATATAGCTTGACGTTAGGTTAGTTATAATAATTCAGCTACAGCGATATGCAGTTCAGACAGAGACAGAATAAAAAAAAATTATCATTAATAAAATAAATTTAAAAAAGAAATAAACTAACATTCTTTCTCTATCCAAAACACATTCTCTAAGCTGTAAGTACTTGCACTGTTCGACAATGATGATGATGATTTCATGTCATTGTTAATATTACCGACTAAAACAAAACATTAATTAATTTGCCAATATGATCTCAATATTTTATTATTATACAATCAGAAGTTTCAATCTCTTTAGCCATGCCACGCTTGTAATATTGATCATAATGAATCAATTCTTAATTTAAGAGTACTTATAATAATGACACTAATCTCAGGGTTCTCTGTTATATTTAATAAAATGCTCGGCAGTATTGTGTTGTCGCATATGACTGACATTCTGGTCGGCTATAGGAAACATTTATCTTATTTAAATTCCATGTGTCTTCATCCACATATCAACTATTATAATATTTAACGAGATGATAACTATATTTAATAACAACGCATAATTTTGAATAATACAGCCATTTTATCCAGAATCTCAGTCGGAATGATGAAAAGACAAGGGTGCTTTTGTGTCCTTCCATTATCCATGACAACACAATAATTTGATTAAGATTTATTACTCAGAGACTTCACTTAATAGTGTACTTAACAATGTGCAACCAAAAGCGACTAGTTTGGGAATAAAGTGATTTTACACACATATAAAATAAAATGTCTTGGTCTGAAGTTTCCAATTCCACAAATAATTCTTATTAAATTAAAATATACTGAAATATTCTGATCTGCTTACAATTGTCTATCTGGTGTATTGAATTTAAGATTTCATAAATGATTTTGGACTCAAGAAAGTATTGCAAGTATTATGCCAATACACTTTTATTTAGCACACAAGAAAAATGACTCAAAACAACTTGTAACAAGACTATAATTTATTATTAAATTTTAACAAGATGATGATTTATTATTACAGTTTAACAAAACTATCCTTTATGATTAACCTAATAAACAAACATATACAATTTATTTGATCCCATATGGATAAAATAAAATATAACTAACATTAATTCATCTATACTTTTAGACCTGGATTCGAACTACTTCTTCATCTTCTTTTTACATTTATGCAAATTGAATATAACAAAATAAATATTATTATCGATACATCAATTCATCCATTTAGTGTATCTTATATGAACGGCTGCTTAACTTTATTAACTAACTATTTGTTTTAAAATAAAAATAATCTGATTCTAGGCTATGCGTACAAACGATTTTTATTATCATATCTTTAATTAAATGATAGTTTTTATTTAGATAACTTATTATAATTTATGGGTTATTTATCAGAAGTTATACTTATTATTTTAATATTTACCTTAATAACAACTGAAGTTGTTATACACAATGTATTCCTCAGTATAAGTTATATTGTGAGTGCTAATTAATTATTAACCCGAATTACACCTAGTATTTGAACCCTCCATTGGCAAATAAAAATTTATAAAGCACGCAATTTTAAACTTACTCTCTCCATTGACTTACGTGTGGATTACCAGCACTATTCCGCCGCACAATCCAGACATTGATCATATATACTAGCACGCTATTTATACTAAATGGATCGTAAGGAATTAACCTTCAATATACCCGTTATCTTGCCATAACTTTCTAAACAAAACACAATATTCAACACCTTCCGTGGTGGAATTATCTCTATTTTCTCATGAGAAATATGGAATAACACTGACAGTCTGTAGAGTTAACTACTATATTAAAATAGTTTGGTGGGTCCTTGCCTCTTACTTGGGCATGATAGGAACGCACACCAAATATAATCCTCTCCTGGGATTTTAACGAATGAAATACATTAAATACGATATAAATTACTGATCGCCCTAACTCTGAGAAGCGATCACTTGGGTTATAAACATACCCGAATACTAGATTTATCTATTCCCCTCACGGAAAATAAAGCTTTTGGGGAGATCATTTTCCATCCCACAAAAAAATAGATACATTACAATTATTACTAATGCGAATCTTAATCATATACTGATGCTATATCGGGGCAAGACAAGCAAATACACTAATTACACTAAATTTATGTTCCAGGGTATACTTATATCAACGTCTGAAATCAATGGATATCACAACATTAACAATAATAATTTTTACCTTTGCCAAAGAAACATTCAACAAGTAATTGGTAGTCTAGTATCTTGAACTAAATTAAGTGAATGCGTTAATAAAGAATAATTGGGAATAAGTTCCGCAATTAACATAGTATAAATTTGTTTCAAACTTTAAATAAGTATTATCCTGTATAGCACTTCTCTTTAATTACTTCTGATAATTTTAACTAGATATTTTACCTATTAAGTATCTGAATTTTTCTTCTTTTACGCATCTAACATATAAATCTATACCCATAATGCCTATCATAAGTAAACACATTTTATATAAAAAAAAATATTTTTTTTTTATGTCGAATATAAATTTAACCTAGAATAAGTATATGAAAACATACCTTTATGATTACAAGGTCATTTAAATATTACTTGATTATATAGCCTTTAACCTGTTGATATAAAAAAAAATACACATAATTTTACACATTAGTAAAAAAAAAAATCATTACTTAACAAGTGATTATTATCTCACTAGAAAAATGTTTTTCCGTTGGCAATTTATCTAGATGAAGAACTTGATCCGTTCGTAGTTCACGAAGCAAAATTTCAAATAAGAAACACATTTTATTATTTCATTTATATAAAAGTTGCCTCCATTCTGGTGCAATTAATAAATTAGGCAAAGAAAACATAGCAGCGTTGGATGTTAACTCTTCCTTGAAGTAACTGATATAATTTTGGGATCCAAGAAAACAATACATATTTTAACATGACGAATATTGGACGATAAACGATCACATACACAATTCTTTTCTCTTTACTATTGGCGATACGTATCATTTTAAGCTAGCTGGCTTATGAATAAAATAATGCGCGAATTTTCCAAAATAATATTATTATAAGGACTGCAGCTGACTTACGTAGATCTAAAGTTTTAATGACTCCAGTTGGTGTATAATATAACATATTATATTAAGGTTATAATTAAGTCACTAATGTTTGTAGTTTTTATTCCTACTCTAGGAATTATAATTTGTCTTTAATAATGAATTCTCCGTAAAATGCACACATACAAATTTTCTGATATTTGCCTTGAGAAAATTTATATTTTCTTTTTAAAAAATATACAGGTGCATAAGTAAATATCCTTGATCATTAATATTATTTTTAGATAATTTTCAGTGAATAAAACATATTTTAACGTGGGGAACTTATGTTATTTCAAAGCAGACAATTTCTGTGAGAAAGAGCGCGAAATTTTCTAGTTAACTTTCCTTGGCTTTTATAATATGTCTTTTAATTATAATTTTTCTTTTATACCATGAAAAGATTATTAAATAAGGTAAAGTTAACAAATAATTGTTTATTTCCTGGAAATTACTCATATTGCTTAATTTAAATATAATGACGCTTTCTGTGATTACTGTAGTTAATACGGTCATTTTGAACTTTAGCATACGATAGTATATTTTTGCGTATAAAAAGCTTTAAATAGGTAGATGGCACCAGAAAACAGAATATCTTATCAAATAGGATTAACAACACATGATATTATTAAAAATTTACTGGACTTATATTTATTTCTGCAATTAAAAAATAATAAAAATTTGTTACCGAATTTCAGTACTGCTTCCTCCTTGTAAAACTAAAGTTAGACTAAACTTTCCTCAAAATTTTGGTGGTCTTCTTTTAGCGACCTCTTACAGAAAAATAATCAGTTAATTATAACATAAACAAAAGAAAAGGAAAATAAAAAAAAAACTTATTACAGTTATATTTTTCCGTATGAGTTAAATGGATTACAAAGTAAATTGACAAATAATGAAAAATAATAAGTATATTTAATTAACAATGTTTATTGGTGATGTATAATTCTGTATACATTATTATCTAAAATAACTTAAAAATTACCAAAAGTTATGGTGTTTTATGATAAGATACTCATCTACTCTCCCCCTACCCATCCAAAATCAATTACTGTTTATAATATGTGCTTTTATACTATATTAAATTGCTTTTATTGTTAATATTTTAATTAAATTATTCATGCTCTTCTTCAAAATGACATTGGATTACCAAATTTTTTTAGTTATTTGCTTAAAACACGTTAAAGTGAGTAAATAGCATATTTTATTAATCACTTAATATTATTATTATTTTACTTTTTTATTTCCTAGAAAGGGATAGCATTGTTTTCCTGTGGAAACGATGCTAAATAAACCAAGTGTCAATAACACTAGGTTACAATATATATATATGTTTAAGGAGATTTATTTAAACTTCTTTCTATCAATAATTTCAATCTCTGTGGTCAAGTTGCAATCTTTAGGGTCTATATAAATTTGAGACCATTAATAGAGGTGAGATTTTCCCTTTATTGTTAAATGGAGATTACCATGACAATAGTTTAAAATTCTTGATTGGTATCTATATTGGGATTGTTTGTGTTGACTGGTTTTTAATGGTTACTTATAAACCCATTTAGTCTTGAGCATTATTATACTTTGAGTGCAATTTGAAAATTGTAATTGCAATTTGTAATGTTATAATTATCTATTAGTCTGCATTCAGAACAGGTTATATTTACCTGTTTAAGGAGGTTTATTTAAACTTCTTTCTATCAATAATTTCAATCTCTGTGACCAAGTTGCAATCTTTAGTATCTATATTGTACCCTTACTTCCGGGAAATATAATATCAAAATAAAATGGTTCTAGCTCAGTTAATGATTATGCTCGGCTAAATGCATATAATTGACAAATAAAATTACTCTACGTTAATATTAAATATTCTACTAGCTCAAATTAATCAAATAATAATATGGTTCAGTTTATACAATAAATAAATAAATATTTATTAAAATCATGAGACTTGGAAGTGAGGTACAAGTGGTAATAAAGAATACATTGAGCCAATATCCCACAGGATACTACTTCAATGGCATAAGAACAATATCCCCCCTATTACTATCTCAAATAATAAATCTATAGCGTTGTTACGACTTCAAAATAACTAATCTTTAACATTACACTAATAAATAAATCTTAATCTTTTATTTAAAATAATTTAAACTAAATAAATCTCAGGTTCTTAAAACTACTTTAAGTTAATCAAAAATTGCTGTAGTAAAGCATGATAAGGGATTTAATATCATACTCAACCACACCTAACTAATGACAATAATAATAAATAATAATAATATTCTTTATTGTATGATTTAATCTTACATATCTTTTCTTCTACTATAATTCTTATTCGACATGATAATAATAAAGAAATAATACAACATAATCTTTTATCTTTCATATGATCTTGCAATAAATATGTGGTAGTATTTTATAATCCGAAAAATATATTTGTGGCAATGGATAGCATTATAATTCTTTATAATATTATAATAATTAACTTATGACCATAAAGATAATGTAAAATGTAATTTCTTAAATAAATAATCTTAAGAAAATATTAGAATTCTTAAATATTACTTTTATTTATTTCTGTGCAAAAATGTTATGTTTTGGTTCAAATCTTCTGTGGTTTTAAAATATTGTAGAGTGGGATAGAAAATCAACTGAACACACAAATTTTGAAAACAAGTTTAACAAAATTTTTATTATAACAAAATAAAATAAACTGATCTATTTACAATATTTACAATTTGTACAATAAATCTTGCACCATCATAAATCTATTATTCATCGTAAACTAATAAAATAAAACATAAATTTAAAGTCTTCACTCTGAATTAAAAAAAAAAATTTCTATTTCCATCTTTATCAAATTTTATAATAAAGATACAATTACTTTACATTAATTCTAAATATTATCTCTTACTAAATATTATTATAATACGCTTCCTTTAAACATACATAGAAGCATAAAGCAGAAAATACAAAAAATAACATTTCGAATGTGTATATTATCACTAAATAATTTCTCATTTTGCAATGTTATTATTATTATACACAAAATATTCAATGTTGGTTTATTAATAAAATACATGGACATCATTGCTAATCATATTATTATACTTAATATCTCTTACTTAAAATTATTTTAATATGGAATAGTTGCAATTATTGATGTACTTAATTATAAAATAACTACAAAATATACCTATGCTTATCTTGTACTGTTTCATTTTACTACATTATCTATTTTGAAAAATAGGCAATATTTATAAAATTAAAAAATATTTGAAGTTATTTAAAATTCTAGAGCAACTTCACTTCATTTACATTCATTTATGATATTTATTTTATTTAAAAAAAATATAGAACATATTCTATGATTCTTTATTATGTAATTCCATTTGATTTTTAATTCCATTTTGCATTGACTCTATTCATCCTCATAAGTAAACAAACCTATCTTATTCATCAAATAACAGTCCTTAAATTCTAAATTATTTATCATTTCCTTTTAAAAATACGATACTGTGCGATGTAATGCTCTGGAAAAATCGTGATAGTGAATAGATGTGTAGGCATAGGGAAGAAACTAGAGTCTCACTCAATAGTACATATTAGATAGACATTATGGCACAATGTATCAATAAAATAGAGGCATGACCTATTTGTCTAATGACCTCCACTAGCAACAACGATGTCAAAGCTATTACATCAGCTTTCTAGAACATCAATATTCAATATAAAATAAACACTGCCCACAGATAAAATATACCAGCTACAGGGCTTTGTTAACTGTACCTGTATACTTAATAAGATTATAAAATTTTATTCCTGTTCCCATAATAAACCCTACATTAATAATATCTCATCGGTTTCATGTTTTTAAAATTACTATCAAGTCACTATCTTATAAAATTTTCCTATAGATTTATCAAATTTACATCGACAATGATCCTAACTAACATAGTCAAAACAACAAATAAAATTCAGTTGTAATCATAATGATCTCAACTAATCAACAAGAAAAAGGTTACTTTACTTTCCTATCAATATTCTTGAACAAAATACAAAATGATTATTATCCATACTTTAAATATCTAAAAATATTAAAGTCCTTTATAAAAGAATCATATAATTATTCATCATCATGTTATATTATACTAGTAATATGAAATCAAAGTATGCATATCCTTAGAATAAATAAATTCCAATCCTATAAGTTTAATGTGTTGTATAAATGCGATCACACATAACCCAACATTCATACTTTAACATTATATAATTCATTGATAATCTGCAAAAGAAAAATACATAAAATATCAATATCCACAACTATTATCTAAGTGATATCAACTTGTCAATCACTTATGATGTCTTCTTGCCCACCAATTAAAATAAACATTGCATAATATAATACATTCATACTGTCACACTTAACAATATTAACTTATTTAAAATTATCAAAATATTTATTATAAAACTGTAATATTATTAGTGACTAAATTAATATTTATGTACCTATTCTACTAATTAAATAATGTGATAATTAGAACTATGGTTAATAAAAAAAATCAAAAAAATAATTACGTATACCTCTATGTTAAATTGTCCTTTACACCAATAAAATAAAATGTTTTTTATTTTCCTTGAAGTTTTTTTTTTTTTAATTTTCTCTTGAGGAGCAATTGAAATCCCCAACCTTTGTTGCTAGGGTTTTTTTTGTTTCAATGCTTGATGACGAAACTAGAATTTTTCTAAATGACTTAATAAATGACTGACTGACGCATGCGTAGAATCCTTCCAACACGAACGAAGTTTTAAAATAAATGATAAAAATAATAATGGCGTCTAAAAAATCTAAAAAATTAGCAAAAATAATCATTGATCTGTTGTGGAAAAGTTTATAAAATAATAGTTCATAGTTTCTATTATCCAGAACAATGATTATTAAGATCATAAATAAACTATAATATGAAAAAAATAACTTTCCGAAGTTTCCTTCCTTAGAATTTTATGTCGGCTTGGTAGTGCCTTACATGGCGACTTGAATTCGGATATCCGGATATTTTTTTTTGCGCATTTTTTTTTTTAAATCTATCTTTTCAGAATTTAATAATTACTTATTATTAATAGTCCCATTATTTATAGGGATTTATTTGTCAGAATATTTATTATTTCTTTATCCAAGTATAGTTATTTTCATCATAATTTCAATTATCAGTTCTTTTCAATAAATTATTGCAACGCGTATAGTCTTATAAAATTATAGATTTATTACATACGCTTTAAAATACTTTTCATTTTAGCTATTATTCATGACAGTTTTTTTTTAAAAATTATCTATAATGTTTCTTCAAAAAGATAAAACATTTTACCTCCATAACTTTACTTTCCTCATAAAATTTATTAAGAGTTTTGTCGTATTCTTTATCAGTTTCTATTATGACTATCTCACTACTAGAAAATGCATTATTAATTTTAATTTCCAAGTAGCTTTCCTGTTAAGCTCTCCGCATAATATCCAATATACATCCTTACTTAACAAAAGAGTTCTCCTTGTCAAAACCATTAATACTATATTAATAATTATAAATTTTACTTTTAAAATATTTTCAAATAGGTAAGTATTACTCGTTGGTATTTCCATCTTTTAATGTGAAGTTGAATTAAGTTTCGACGAAAATTCTGGCAAGGGAATTTAGCTTTTAGCAATGCATCTTTTAGATAAAACTTATTATAATTTATTTATAATACTCTCTTTGCAAAATACTTAAAATTGGTATCCTTATCAGTGGCAAATAAATTATAAGAGAGCTATGATAGCACTGAATTTACTAATAAAACAAAAAATTTAAAAGAAGCACAAAAATTTTAGAAAATTTCCTCCACTGAACTAACTGTGCATCAGTATTTATACCCAAAAAATTACTTCATTTTATTGGTGGATTACGCTTTTCACCTGATACTTAATTTGCATATAACTTTGATATCACACAATTAAATTTAAAAAAATAAAATTGACTCATTTAAAATATTACTTAAAATATTAATTTTAAGTCAATGTTTGTACTTTATTGAAATTTATTGAACATTTTAAAATGACTTTTAGAAAACAATATTTATCAATTTATTCCACCCTTTATTTTTAATGTATCTATTTTATTTAAAACAAAATATTTAATTTTAACTAACTATGTCCTTTTTTTAAAACTATTTAAACACTTACAACAACCAATTTAATATTTTCTCTTGTGATAGATAAATAAATGTATTCAATTCTATGGTGTAATTTTTTAAAGTAATTTTGAAACTTTGTTAACACAAATACTAGTAAGCATGTGTGCCTGACTGTATAAAAGTCACCTGACTTACAACTGAGACAGACTGTATCAAAATTCTCTCTGAAAAATATTAAATGTTAATTGCAACAATTATTATATTAAATAAATAATATAATAATAAAATTTGGTATAATAATTTTGAAAACATAGAATTAATTATAAATTTTCCTACCACAAAGATTACTTCTAAAACATATAATATTAAATATAATTATTAGATATAATTTATACTTTAAAATATAGTATTTATTTAATTACAAGTTTTAGCTATTAAAATTCAACTTTTAAAACATATTTTAAACATTTATTGCTACATTATTTATTATGGCCAGCTTTTCCAACCATATGCAGTTAATACATTTAGCTTTATTTAACTGCTTTAATGTTATTTAACACAATTTTAGGCATTAAGTATTTTTATTTTGCTTTATATTAAACTTTTAAAAGATTGTCAATATAATATAATCATAGTACAAAGAGAACATATCCTAAATTTAAAATTTTTAGTAAATTGCTATAATGAATTAATTCTGACCTAAAGAAAAGGGTACAATATAAATATATGACACCATTAATAGAAGTGGGATTCCACCTCTATTGCTAAAAAGAGGTTGCCTTGACAACAGTTTGAAATTATTGATTGTATTGGAATTGTCTAAGTGTTGACTGGTTTCTAATGGTTATATATATATTACGTTCATTGTTTGAAGATAACCTATTACCTAATTTTTTTTATTTCACTTCAGGCACATATTTTAATATTAGATACTTAAATCCAAAATATTATCACTATTTGCTATAATCAATTTTAAAAAATGAATGTTTTATTTCTAATATTTACTTTATATAACATATTTAGATTATATTTTGCATCTGTTTTCAAAATAAAAAATAATAGAGAAATTTATAAAGTTTTTTCTAAGTACTGGGAAATGGCAATTATAATATTTTATGCCACATTTGTTTTTGTTTTTTTATTCACTATGAATCTGAAGAATAAAGTTCAGAATATTGAATGGTTCTGATGTGCAGGTTCAGTTAATACTTAGAAAGTAAAAACATTAAAAACAATACATGCATGTTATAAGAAATTTTTGAAAATCTAAATATGTGATATTCAAACTAGGAATATTTTACCACAAATATCTAATGAAATTATTGAGCATTTCGGATATGTAAAATATTTTTTTGACAGATAACAATTTTGTAGTTTATGCTATATGAATTTGTTCAATTAGTAAATTAAATTAGACAATAAATTTATTCTTTATGATCAAAATTGTAAAGATAATTTGTATATATGCTTTTTTAAAAAAAAAAAAAAATTTTCCAACAATATTCTGTGGATAAATATTAATTTATAACTTATTTTGAAATAATTTTTAAACTATTTTCTATTTCTTATAATTTCACGAAATTTAATGAAAAGATTATGTAAATAACTAATAAAATATGAATTAAAGTAATGTTTATAAATAAGTATTAATATCTAATATTAATGTTTAAAATATATCACCTTGTGATTAGTCAATTAATGTGCTTTTATACATATATTTCAGGCTACTGAACAAAGTTATCTTAATGTTTCACATTATAAAACGCAATCCAGTTTACATCAAAATCTCATACAATGCTTTGTTAGCTTATTTTGTGAATTCTTATATTAATGACATATTCAGAAATGCAATAGGCTTACATGTATATATAAAAAAAACACAGAACATAATGTGAATTAGCATATTCAAAATTTTATTTATTTGTTAATACGTAAAATTTATTGTAAAAAACAGAGCTTGAAAATGATAATAAAAACCTGGAAACTTTGAGGCTGTTCCAAAGATAGGCTATTCTAGGCTGTAGTATGCGATATTTATTGATGGGTGAACTTTTTTTTTCTTTCAAATTTTGCAATCGACTTTTCTTAGAAAGTTATTGTAGTAAAAAATAACATCTAAAATCAAATGAATTGAAGTATATATTGTAAATTAAAATTTCAAGACATACACAAGTAAATTCTATTTGTGCGTGAAATTAGATTTCCTTATACCTGGCAATATTTTTAAAATTCTGTGTGTATTGGAAACATTATTCAATTTTTCATTAACTATTTATTTCTCAGTTTTGATTTTTAATAAAAATATGCCGATTCTGATAAGATTAGATTCTTATTTGCATGCTTTCATAAGCTTTTATTTATGGGTTTAAATTGTATATCATTTAGTAGTGTTATTTATTTATATATTAAATTATTCAACATTGTCTTAGAAGTTTGATTTACAAAGTAAATAAATTATGCATTAGTTTTCTTTTACACAGTTAATATTTGGATTTATGTTTCCAATGCCTATTTAAAAATTAATATAGTGTACGTTTGTTTATGGTAGATGTAATTGTTTATATATGTATGTGGTCTATATGTATTTATGGTAATATTTATTTTTCTTATTGTATTTTTTATAAAATATAAATAATAGAGTAATCAATTGTAAACTAGTGTAATAAAATGAATAATAATGATTTTAGAACAAATTTTCATTCCCTTTACTTATCATTATCTTGTTCTATAGAAATCCTGTTGAAAATGTAGACTAACTAGATTTAAAAGAGTTTATTACTCTCCGATATAAATGAAAAGGTCAAAAAACAAAAAAGGAAGAAATTCTTCATGTTCAGATTGTAAAATTTACTTTCAAGTTTGCTTTAATTAGAAATAATGTATTTGATTAATAGTATGGAAAAAATTACTTTTTAGTGAAGGTAACTATTTTTTTTTGTTCTTCATTTGCACTATTTTAATTTATAAATATTTTGTATATGAGAATAATTTATTTAATATATACTTTTTTATATATGATTATTCCTAATAATAATTTATTAATTTCATTTTAATCATATAGAAACATTATTAATTATAAACGTATTTTATTTAAAAGTGGTTTTTTAAATACCTAAATCTGTTTATGCTTATAAGTGGGCATGTAAAACACACATATGAACATAAATAGCCTCTTCTATGTCAAAGACCTTTCCAAATAGTCCCCATAATGGAACAGTGTGGGAGGTGGCATTATTCATCAGATTTGCCAATTGCTAGTGATGAGAATTAAAAAGCAATTTGTTAATTTACAAAACAATATTAAATAATCAATAGGGTTGTCTGTGGGCCAGCTATCTGAATAAAAAAATTCTAAATCATATTAGAGTCTAAAAAATTTTTAAGTTTATTCAGGATTCCAGGTTAGTCTAGAGTACGACTAATGGATGAGCTATCACTATTCATGAAATCCTTTCTATATATTTAGTATTATATATTAACAAACAATATCAGACAAATTTTAAAAATCGAATGTAAAAATAATATTGCTATATGAGAAAGGAAAGTTTTATATATATATATTGAAATTGTTTTTATTAACTTATCTCTTTACTTTCAGTGACAATAATATGCTATTAAAAATTTTCATACATATAATTACCTAATTATAAAATAAAACTATAAATGTAATAAAACTAAACAGACTTATGATTTTACAGAAATAACAACATACTTGTCAAATGTTTTAAATGTCAAGAAATTGGCAACATTTTAAGAACACCATGTCAAAGTATAATAGTAAAATAGATTAATATGCCAGTCTCAATTTTGAAGAGACTTCCGCATAGTGTTATATCAACAATTAGAAATTAATTATATGTATGCATGTAATATAGATCAATGCAACGATTTTTATAAATAACAATATTTAAATAGATGCACTTATTTTATTAAGAATGAAACCTCAGATATGAAAGTATACTAATAATAAATTAATTGATAATAAAAATAATTATTTATTTATAAATAAAAGAATTGTTTGTTTAATAATCATTATTATAATCCAAATTGATTGAATATAAATTTATTATTATTATTATTGAAAAACTATTCAATTTAAATAAATGGTGATATCCAAGGAAATTTATTCATCTTTATTAATTTTTTCTATTGTGTTTTTTACTTCATTATAAATAGTTCTGTTATCATTATAATCACATGAAACTAAATATTAAATAATTATTGTCAGAGTTGTCGAGAATGTGATAAAAATAAATATTGGTTTGATCGATTTATGGAATGAAAATTTGTAAGAATATTAATTATAAACCATTAAGCATCACATGATCACATTTCCTATACTAGCACATTAATTGTTGATAAACAGAGCAAAACTCTCCATACAGTATTGCCACCTGTGCTAAACAGAGTAATCAATGGATGCCAGAAGGCTTGTGCATAAAATCCCTATCTAATGCCTACTCATCCAATATCCCCAGACTAGTTTCTGGCTTGTGGCCTTCGTCAGTGAGGAGCTTTGTTTAATATTAATTATACTTATTATATCAGAAACATCTCTTTATGATCTAAGATTTTAATCCCTTGTAGCAATATTTTTTTCTTTTGGTTTAATTTACTACCTACCTATTGTCTAGTTTTAACATGAGTGCAACAGATTGTCAATTTCTAGTATATATACTATTATCAAATCATTCGGAAAGCTGAGTCTTGTGGTGCTTTATTTGGTATAATTTTAAACACAGGCCATAATTTATTTAAGAAAGAACAAATAGTATGTGTACCAACATAATCTTTTTTTTTCCTCTGTAGAAAAAATTAGTTCAAAATCAGTTTGAGGAATATTAATACTTATATAGGAACAAAATCTCATAATTGTGTCTAAAAAAACTACATCATGATATACAATAGATATATTTATAGTTAATTATTTATAATTAAATTTTTTAATATAGTTTAAACAAATTTTGACTATTAGAATATATACCAAAATTATTTTCAGACCAGCCAAGATTTTATATAAATCAATTAAATCACATTAGTAAGAGAACCTTTTGTGTATAAAAACTTATTTTTATTAATCACTTGGGATGAAATTAAGCTATTAATGAAAAAATTAATGTCATCTATATACTTTGTAAACTTTTCACATTATTATGATTGCAACAATTTAAATTAATTGTTTTCTACAATTTTAATGCAATTTTTGACAAAAATAAATAAGAAACTTTTTTTTTTTTAAAAAAAAATGCATATAGAATTATAAGTCATGAAATATTGTTATATTCCTTGATGCCACATAATTTTAGGAAGAGAACATTCTTTTACATTAACTTAATTCTAATTTAAAGCAATTAGTCACACTTTTTTTTTCATGTGAGAATACCCCTGGGTTTATTGACCTAATTATCATTTCCTTCATATTAGATTTTACAGCAAAAAAGAATTCATGTATTTTTCTTTGTCTATTTCTTTTTAATCAAATTTTTGATTAAAGTTAATCCTTATTTCTGTGCACACACAACCATGGAAACTGTTAGACAAATTGGAGCATTAACAAGCACATATATGCACTTCTTTTATAGTGATATATTTATTTATAGGATTATATACTCTGATGAAATGATCATAGGGCATCACTGCACATATTTACAAGCAAACTTAAATTAAGTTCATGAATAATTTTTTTTTTTCATTAATTTTACTATGAGATATAATTTTTTTTATTGATTTTCCATTACTCAAAATTATGCCCAATGTGAGGCCATAATTATAAACGAGAGATCCAAATTATTATTAATAATAATGAGATAATTAGTAGTGTCATATTACATTAGAACAGATACAAAGAAATGACAAATCATTTTTAAAGAAAATACAATTTATAAGAATCGTAAAATAAAATTTACGTATATATATTATAACTATATGAATAATGATATAGTCATTACAATCATGAGATAATAAAATATCTCATTTCAAAATATAAAAATCACTGGCATAATTCTCTTAAGATTTAGAGTATGCGTGACCTTAGGAAGGCATTGTAACCAATAAAATATACTAGTCATTGTAACTATATAAATAAATATTAGTTATAGCAACTGAATAAAAAAATGATAGTGAAATCAATATAGTGAAATTATATTTATTTCTAATAATAGATTTTTTCACCAAAGAATCATCCCCTTTCCACATATATAAACCATTTTCATAGTTGCACACTGGCATTATTGGCAATTAATTAAAATATCAAAATTAAATATTAAAAATCATCAAGCTTGGAAAAAAGAAATCAAACTCTTGTTTCTTCTTTATTCAGTTTACCTATGTGCATGGGTTTTACCTGGGCCCCACTAGGCTGTCTAAATCTAGAAAGAGTTACATATTCATACATGTACCTAGTTCAAACCCACTTGGTACATTTTTTACAACACATGCACTTGGATGAATGGAAAATGACATCCTTATATTTTAGCTGTGCCAATAAAACTATAAGATCCCAATATCATATATTCTCACTTAATACTTTCACAGATGTTACTGGCTCAGTTAAAGTACATAGGTTTACAGATGCATAGATGATCTTGCTAATGGCTCACAAACAAACATAGTGAGGACCATTCTTTATATATATGGCCATTAAACCCTTTTCTTTAATCTTTTTATTCATAGTAATGTAATTATGATGATCCCAGCCACACAGCTTTTGCAATTAACTCAACAAATTTAGCTTTTTATAAACCTATAATTATTTACTTAAAACATTATTATATTTAAATTATGACCCGACGCTTAATATTCATTAGTGATGATGAATGATCATAATTAAATGATAAAATTAAAAATAACGATACTAATAATAATAACATGAAAGCCAAATACTGTATAATTATATTTATTAAGATTCTTTTCTTTTAATAAAACAAATTTCTAATCATCTAATTGATCTCATCAAATAATACATTATTAAAACAAAATATCAAATACTGTATTGTGTAACCAAATAAGAGAATTAAATATATGTATGCTCCTACCCATTTAAGATAAGCTGGTTTAAAATGAAACATAAACAAAGAAAGTATATTATATCTAATTCTTATTCAATATTTCTCCCAGGTTTATTATATATGTTGTAATTGCAATAACAAAGGTCATTCATGCAATATGTATGTGTTCACTTTCGTACATGTGACTCTATACTGTATTAATTTGCTCCCTTAAAAAAAATTATTAAGCAATAAGATTTTAGTGTAACCCATTTTGACTTATCTTAATTGGCATATGTCTGTATAAGCAGTCACCCCCACACACACTAGTGATATGTTAGCATATATGTGTTAAAATGTTTCCCTTCATATTATTCATTTATAAACAAATTATATATATATAAAAAATTATTTGAATCTTGAGCAAAGCAACATTTATATCAGATTTAAATATGCAAATAAATAAAAAAAAAAAAACATAATAAATATATATTGACAGATCGCTCAAGTATCTTTAGTTAACCCAATAAATGACAAATAAAAGGGACCTTAAATTACAATAAAAAAATATTCAAAGATAAGAAACATTAAATTTAATAACTTCAAAATGTATTTGTGATGTTGTTATGCATAATGATAATTATTAATAGAAAATAAACTTTTAATGTTCATGTATAAAAAAAAACTATGTTTGATCCATAGAAGTAGTTTCAAACTATTACTTTAAATAAATATAAAAAAAAAGATTAATAAAATTTCAAAGTTACCGATCCATTTTTTCAGTTCTCACAAATGTCCAAGCTGAGACAAAAGACTGCTCTCTTGTCTATAGATTCGGATTGAGTTGGCTTAGCTCTGGCACTTCACTCTTTTCTTCTTTTTACCATTTCAAATTTATTTCTGGCATTTTTGATGAAAATAAAAGAAAACTTTAAAAAACTGATTAATAGATTAGTTAAGGCTTGACGTGTGGATTATATAATCTTCCATCTTATCTTTCTTCTTCTCCCTCTCTTCAAAGATGATGATCTTTTAATAAACAGAATGTGTTTTTGGCTTGGTTGACTTGAAACGGCCATTCTTTGGGTCTTAAAGATATATATATATGAGTGTACGGGCAAACCATTTAACTCATGATGGTGAGATCCTGGGACAAAATAGTGTAAGTTAACAAGGCATACTTTTTTTCTTACAGCTAAAAATATATATGAACACCGAATTCATTTTTGTCTAAAACAGCAATTTAGGCACTCTCCTTATGACACCATTTTACTTTTCAGCTTCTTTTTAAGGATTGAATCTTTATTTATTCTGATGGAGATTTACTGCTTGCTTCCACTAGGTTTCTTTTTCTGGAACTTTTTCATAAATAAGATGTATATAGTTCTATCTGGAATAACTTAACTGCAATAGTATTCAGATATCAGCACATCTCCAGTTATACTATATAAAGCAATATATTAACATTTGGCTTTCACTTCTTCCCTCAGTAAGAACTTGAAGAAAAAAATCAACACTGCTCATCAGAGCTTGAAAGGAGAGAAAAAATAACACAACTGACTTTCTCACACAGCCTTTTATATCTTAGTTTTCTGCAACTCATCTAGCTTTGGCCGGGTCAAAGTACCCTCATCAGCCAGCCCAAAGATTGTTTCACACAAACCACTGCCATTTTAGAAAAACAACAGAATTCAAACTGATGACACTTAATGGTCAAGTAACAAAAAGAAAAATTAATGTCTACCTCCAGTGTCAAAGATCCTCCTTTCTTTTATCAATTTTGACAATTTAAAATTCAGATAACAAAAGAAAAAATAATAAAAATCAAAATTTATGTGTAATTAAAAGCAAGTATCTTTGATTCACACACATCCTTATTTCAGATAATACGTGTGCTTTGTAGGCTATCAATCTGTTGACCCTTTAAATTTGACTCCTAAACAATCTAATCTAGCCTGTTTTATTTTAAAGCAAAATAAACTATATAATGAAACTGTTATATTTAATATAAAAGTATAAAACAACTAACTACCTTTTATAATATTCATTTTTCTCATTACTAATTATTAATAAATGTTACCCATCAATATTTATAATACACACACAAACAAAGATACACAAAAAAAAATTTTAATAATAATATGTGCGGGAATGGGACTCTTCCTACAATATATATATATTATGTATATGTATGTGTGTGCAAACAAAGCAAAAATATGAGATTATTTCCATATAAATACCTAGAGATATCTTTATCTTCATTTGATGTTGCAAGGAAACTATCCATTATTAATTGATAGCCCTAAGACTAAACACGTTTTCTCTAGTAATCTATAATAGCTTTTTTGTCATTCATTTAATTAGAAGTAAAAAGAGGTTTATACTTATGTTGTAAAATGAAAAAGTTTGATTAATCAAGATTTTTATTTGATTGTGATAACTATATTAATAATGCATATTTTGTCAAGTGTTTTATGTTTAATGTAAAAATCTATCTAATGAATATTGAAAAGATCTTGAATTTTAATAATAATAATATATCATATATTTAAGATAAAACGTTGCCTTCAAAGATCAAGAAAGCTACTTTTTCTTCCACAAAGAAGAATTTGCCTAGGGAAAAAATTTCTGGCAGCAAAACTACTGAAATTTTAACTTCAAAATCTTATGATGACACAATGCCTCCTTCTCAGAAGGCAAAGATGTTTATGAGTGATAGTAATAATGATTCTGTTCAAAATAAGACAATTAGCTGTGAAAATAAAGATTCAGAAGTACTACCAGAATGTGCCACCTCTGATGAATCTCAAGAAATTTCGAGTTTTAAATTCAATCCTTCCAACTTAGAACAGTTCCAATTAAGGCAGAAAATTATGGAGGAACAAAATGCTAAAAAGAAAAATATGCTTGTGAAAGCTATTGAAGATAAGTAAGTATATTTTATAAATGTATATTAATTTTTATAAATTTCATATAACATATGTGTTATTTGTTATTACCTAAAAATAAAATTATCACAATTTTTTTTAGAATTTTAATCATGTTTTATAAGAGCATATTATTTAGATATATCCAGGACTTGCATATATGGGTCTTCACCGCAGGTGAGTGCTACTAAAAATGGGGCACCATTGGTTACAAAAATACTTATAAATATTATTAGTGTTCATTTTTGACCAGACTTTATTTATTTAGATCTCAGTAAGTGTAGAAATTATTGACTGTGGTTTTACAGAGAATTTTAATAAACAAAGTTGAACATAAAAGGATATTTATGTTCAGCAAAAGTTTTATTTTAGACAGAAATATCGCTATAGATAACATTAATAAGTTAAATGAATAAGAAAACTGAGTAAGTTTTACTATAGTAGCAACAGGTTTATATCTTGTTGTACAGTGAGCACACTTGTGCACTCTGGACAAATAAATTATTATATTCTAGTATACAGATTTGTGCTTTAATTAAGAAGGATAAAATTTTAAAGGCTGACATTTTAGAACAGTTAATTAAAATAGAAAAAAGGTAATTAGTAAATTATTTTATTATGCATTAAACAAAAATTGGAAATTATATTTTAGTTACAGGTGCTATCATAACTGATAGAATTTTAATATATTAAATTCATTAATTAGAATGTTTTCATGGTAAAATGTTTTTTTTTTAAATAATAATAATAAAATTTAATCAAAATTAAATAATTTGTAGTATTAATTATCAATCTTAAACATGGAAAAAACAAAAAAATTATCCTGCTCACAAAATCGCAAATGTAAAACTGCAAAAGAAGCACTCGTTAAAACTAGCCAGGGTGCTTTATAATTTTATCAAAAAAACTAAAACGTTTTCTGATGGGACAGCTTCTCTATATATTGTAATGAACAATGAGACACTTCAAAAGTCACAATTCAAAAAAGTGAAAACAAGCTCATAAACCATGCAAATGCCTTTGCTTACATTTTTTTTTTTTTTTGTAAATTCTTTTCACATAATTATGATAAAAAAATTAAATTAAGTTAATTTATTGGGGGAGGAGGCACTAAGTTTGACTTTTCAGCAGATGACAACCATTAGCATTGGATATATCAATTTAAGAAATTGAATGCATAAAACATCAAAATCTCAAATTGGAATTATCTAAAATAAAGATGTCTTTAAATTTGATAAACAGTTTAAAATCAAAATGAATACAAACAATGCTTCAAATATAAAGACATCAAATTAAAATTAAATCATATTTTATAAAAATATTAAAGGTAATGTTTTTAAATCTTTCTTTCAAATTTAATACTATAAATAAGCTTCAGTGTTAACATTTTCACTTTATAACAAGTCCTGTGTGATTTAGCACTGGAGTCGAGTGATAAATCCAAGACTTAAATGTTTCTGAATTGAAGCTGAGTGTGCCATATATAGTGCTCAATTATTACATGATTTTTTTCCCATACAATTATTTGATTATATATAACTGTATATAATAAAACTTTAAAACTCTATACAATCTTAAAATGTATAGATAAAAACATATGTAAAAAGCAAATGATTCCCAAGATGCATTTCTGGCAAAATCAGCCTTCTAAATCCAGATCCTTGTTCACATATGTCTTTATTATCATACTTTAATATTTATCAATAATTTAAACTATTATCATTTACAAGTATGATATTATTTAAGTGCACACATTTTGACATCATTTAGGATAAATAATAAAGGTTATTTACTAATCATTTTATTAGGCTATAAATTGTTATTTAATTTTTAGCCTCAATATAAACTTCAAATTCAATTAAAGATTAATATATCAATTATTAAATCCTACCATCTTCCACTTTTTCTTTATCATGCTAAGCACATTTGATATATAATACATTTTAAAATCATATGAATAAAGATGTATATAAAAAACAAATATTCCCTAAGATGCATTTCTTTCAGAATCAGCTTTCATCAAATGGCTCGGATCCTCACCTTCACATGTTTTTTCATTATAATTTAATATTGAAACAGTAAGATTCGTATTCAAATCTTAAGTTTCACCTTTTTCTGTCGTCTCTCACTGACCGGTCTATCCCGCCCAAATTTAAACTTTCTGGTATCGAGTTGTGTGTGTGGCAATATTAAAAATGTATAAATATGTGTAGAATTCAGCATGGACACGCACACATTTCGATCTCAAATTAAAGGCAATAAATAGGGATAAAATAATATAATTTAGATTTCTTTTAGTTATATAATTTTGTATAATTTTGATCATTTATTTTGGATTATAAAGTACGTATTTATTGCTTCGTTTAAATTTCGTTTAATAATAATTCTAAAAAAATCTGATGTAATATTTAATTAAAAGTTAAAATAATCTTATGTTCCCTTTTTGTCTTTGAAATTTAAAAGCATTGGTCAGTGATAGATAATAGATTAATTAAAGAAAAATTCCCCAAAATGTAATTAGTAAATGTAAAATGTAAACAATAGAACGGCAGCTTTCTTTAATTAAAACCAACAAAATGCATTGATTATTCTCAGGGCAGATTAAGTAGAACCTAAAAATACCTTAACAAAAATGTGAGATCAAGATAAGAAAAGAGGCCATCTTAGACTTGCTGGAGACATTGACTTCAACTTTAGCTTTGCTCTCGATCACTGAGAGTCTCCAAAGTATAAAATTAAATTGTTCCTGCCAAGGTATGACCGAGTAAAAGCATCTAGATTATTCTCCATCGGGAGATGACCTATCGGATGCTGAACTTTCCATTGCCCGTCATAAATTCACCATGAAGATCTGCTGCCTGAAATAAATGAGAAAGCTGCTGCTGCTGTGAAAGTAAATGAAATATCTAAATACAAGAAAGAATTGCCACTCGTGAACTTTTTGCTGCTAAACTAAAGGAATCAGAAAACTTCTTATAAAACAGGTACCTGTCTGTGTTCAAACTCTAGAGTACTCTAATAACATGCTATAGCTCTTCTTCATATTATTTATCTAAATTGCAAAATGTAAAAACTACCATTTGTATAACTAAATTGAATAATTAATTTAATGTGTAAATTTCTCTAATAATCTAGCTTACCTCACTCTATCTTTCTTGGGTGCGTATTTCTCAAATCTAAATTTTATCTATCGTTATTATTTAATTATTGCATGCTCATAATTGTCTCAATTTTCAAAGTTTAAATCTATGATCGCTTGGAACAATGAATGCGTGTCAAATTTTCATTAATATTTGCTTTCATAACTAACTTAACTTTCATATAAATCGACACGCATTCAATGCATCATTTATTGTAATGCAGGGGTCTACTACTTCGCAAATGGCTGACGTATTAGTTATAATAATTCCCAATTTATATATGTTTTGTATTTATTAAATCATCATGAATAATTCCAGAAAATTACATTTCTTTGAGAGTCACCAACGTTCTTTAGTAAATGTTGATAATGTAGGGCCGAATTAGAAATCTATTTAAATCTTATCATAATCGTTTATACTTATACATGTGTTACGTTTTAAAGATGCGATGATCTATTCCGCCGTAAATATTCCGGATTCTTCAGGGTTGAAATTAACCCCAGTCGTCCTACACAAGCGGACATAATAAATGCTCCCGTAGGATTTGACCCATCGTGCAGCCAGCCGGCAAATTGCGACACGGACCACTTGTCCCTGGTTATGCTTATGTGACACCTTCGTCGGGCTGAGGCAGAGACCAGCCCGACATTCTTATAAACTCATTCACAGCATTGCAGTTTCGATATACTGCCATTCTATATCGCCTTTCTAAAGCGTACCACGTGTTCCTTTACTTAGTTTTATTATTCTATATATCACTTCGCCTCTGCATTATCTTCATAATTCACTCTCAAATAAATGTTTGCCCTTAGTCATAAAATAAATATTTTAATTAAATAAATATATGTCCGCCGCTACTCTTAAATCTTACTTTAGACTCTTGCATTGCAAAGATATAAATTCCCCAAGGCATGCATTAGAAATACTTACTCGAGAATTTTAGGTAGCTAGATTATGCCTTCAAATAAATGTATTTCTTTTGTAAACATTACAGTATCGGAAATACTGCTACTGAAGTCCTCAATATAAAATAATTTATAAATAAATAAATAAATAAATGTATTCTTTAAAATATAATAGTATTGCAAATCCCGCTAATGAAGCTTTGAATCCATAAAATATTATTAGTAAATGATTTTCTTATTAAAATGTGTGAATAAATAATTTTAAACTATACATCTGCAGTTACGTTTCATTTATTCGATACCCATTCTATATAATATTTCCTCGATTATGTAAATATGAATGTTTAATTAATATTAGTTTGATTATTGGCTAACTCGAGAATAAAATCATGAATCTCTTGCATATCCCTGATCACCGTGCCTAAGGAAATATTTACTAATGACGCATCAGATGCGTTGGTTCGTGGATTGTATTGTGAAACCGATAAACTATGTTCGAACTCAGTAACACGGGTGGCTTCGCTACCTCGATGGTGCTGCTGTTCTGTGTGGTGGTCAAATTCTGCAGTATGTTTACGAGTCACACGTTTTCTGACTGTTACAATATTTATCCATAGAAAACTTCTATAATTCAATTTACATATTATAAAATGATTAGTAAATAATCTTTACAATTTATCGAAGGCAATATCATCAAAATGAGTGCATTCAATTAATGTTGCACTTGCTACTTGAGTTATAATAGTAAACAGTGTGTCTCAATGACAAGATAATGGTTATCTCTCTAAGTATCCTGCAATGCCATCTTGAAGCAACATGCACGTTATGTAGACACATAGTTTAGCTATTTACTATAAGAATTTTATGTTGCTAGTACATCTAGATTATGATTTATGATACGAAATATGGCAGTGTGTTTGTATCTTAATGCATGATAAGGCAATATTTTAATATTAAATGTTAGTTTAATTTGGGTAAAATAATTACAAAATATGTGAAATGATTCAAACTTAAAATAGTGAAGCCATGAGTCACAAGATCAACTGGTTAGCAAGATTTTGTGATTGCAGTGAGACCATTAAAAACAATCAATGAAGGTATGAAAGGCATTGTCACTTTTTATGTTATAACTTGTGATCTGTATATGCTAGTGCTTTAAAAAATTTGTTTGTAAATAGCTAAACTACATTGCTATTTAATGTCCTTGCAGAGAGCTTGGAGAAAAAGTCAGTCACCTTTTCACTAAGACAGATTGTATATTAACTATAATGATATTTTTTTCAGGAATTAATTATGAAAAAATATATAATATTGTTTTTTTCCATTAAAAATAAATTCTAATATTAAAAAAAATAGATTTTTGTTCTACGAACAGCTAGATTTTTTTTTTTACTGTTAATGCTAAGACTATCTAGGTACAGAAAGTTATAAAAAAGTTGTTGCCGTTCGCACTTTTATTTCAAAACCATTGATTCAAAACATGTTTAGAGTCAGAAAAATTATGGAAATAAACAGTGTCACTCAAATGTATTATAATTATACCAGTAAAATGGAAAATATTTTTACAAATTAAATATAATATATTAAAGTAATTTAAATGTAATTTATTGGCAAATATTTTTTTAAAAAATTAATTTAGTAAGAAATCAAGTAAATGAATTTAAATTCTTTAGTCACTTGTAGTTATTTGATTAAGAAAAAAATGTGTATTTCTAAGTAGGGAAAAATTGATATTATAATAAAAATAGTACCTTATAAAAATGGCTGGTGAAAGTTGTTTATGAGTATATTTCTATATTATAATTGTTGCTTAACTTATTAGTGAAAATGTTATTTTTTAGACTATACAAGTCACTTGATGGTGTTGTCGCTAACCAATTCCACATTAATACTGTATACCATTTCTGAGGCCATTTAAGTTAGCCTATAAAACTGCTTTACGAGGGTCTTTAAGTTTACCTGTAAAACTGCTTTATGAGTGCCTTTAAGTGGCCTGTAAAACGGCTGTTTAATGTGGTTTGAGAATTATATCGCAATCCTCATTTGGCTAATGTAATACATCTTTCGATGTTTATGTTTCACTATTTCTGTGATTAGTTTAATTTTTACATTTTTTAAGGTATCATTTACAAGCATCTGCTTTTAAATGGCAGTGTTAATTGAAAATCTGTATTTTAAATTGATTGAGACAATGTATATACAAGAAAATAGAGAAAAATGTATGAATTTAGTACAAGGTTCAATACAGTTGGGAGAAAAATGGGTATTAAATAAAAATTGGAAATTATGTGAAATCATTTTTTACGATTGGGATTGGCCAATAGATGGTGTTCTATGTGATGTGTTAATCATGTGAAAATGTTTGGTACGTTGCAGTTTATGGATAATAAAAGAATAGCCAAAATAGTATTTAATTGGGTTATGAGTAAAGGGCAGGCAACAAGATGGGTGAGAAAGGTAATGCAGTATGCAAAAGATTTGGTTAAATAATTTATATCAGTATACTTGTACAAAATGGGATGATTGTGTTAGGAAGATTGTTGAGTGTTATAGTGGTAAGGAATGGGATAAAAGAATAGATGCATTAATAAAGAATAGGGAGTTGGAGAGATGGAGAACTAGTATAGAGAGTAAAAAGAGTTTAAATATACATAGAAATAAATGGAACATTGGGTGCGAGTTAATTTATGATAATAGCAAGGAAAGTAGTTTATTGTTTAAGACTCGAACAGGATATTTAGCAACAAGAAAATATACATGTAAATGGAAAAATGTGGGTGATTTAGTCTGCAAATTGTGTAAGAAGGCATAGAAAATATTAGGCATCTGTTAATTGAATGTAAATGCTTGAAAGCAGAAAGAATACAATTAATGAAATTATGGAAGAATAAATATGAACAAAGTGATTATACAGAAAGTGGGTTATTGGTTTTTATGCTGGATTTGGGAAAAGATAAGGGGGATCTAGATATAAAGGCAATATGTTGTGGAAATGGGATGGAACAGATTATGGCAAAACTTATGGTGGGGAATGAAAAGGAAGATAAAGTGGCTAACATGTTTCTCTGGGCATAGTTGCTAAGAGATTTCTGACTCCATTTAAGGAGAATCACATGGCATAACATCACATGACATTTTTTGAATTATTATAATATCTTGACAAGGTTCAATTTTGAACAAAAGTTGATTTGATGGAAATAAATTTTTAATTTAATTATGTAGTTGCCTATTAAATTGATTATATTCAGTTCAGGAGAAAGTATATAAGAAAGGCAACTTACCATCAAGTGAAATATATATATATAAAATATAATAAAATATATGTACAAACACTAGCAAATTCTTCTAGGGTGTATTTTATTGTATATAAATAAATTATTTATACCATATATGTGTATACATTATGTCTACAAACATATATATTTAATCTGAATCTGTTTGTTTATTTATAAATATTTCTTTAGCCATGGCTAGGTGATACTAACTTGAGATAGGGTTCACTGATTATCATCCCATCACACATAATAGTATGATTTTAAGAAAGATTGGTTTGATTTTAAGAAAGACTGGTATAATAAAAAAACAAGTGAAGTTGTGCTTTTTTTTTATTTAAAAGGAATTTGTTAATGTCAGCATAAATGATAATTTACTATTAATAATAATACACATGACAGAATACCTTGATTTTAAATATTTCTTATAAGTGTCCTCATGATGATTTAATGTATAAGAAAACAACTTAGTATGGAAATTTTTATTTAGCATAGTTTATAGAAAAAATTTCATGGAAAAGGATCAGAACAATTTTAAAAGTTATAAACAAAGCAGAGAAATAATATTCAGGATTTTTTTTTTTGATGCAACCTATATCTCACAAGAAAAAAAGAGATTTAGCTATAATGGATTTATTATGTAGTAAGAATCCAAGATCGATTATTAATTTGCAGTACAGTAAGTTAGAATTAGGGTTTAATTTCAGGATCAAATTGGTGATGAGTTGATTTTTATAGAAGGTTTGTAAATTAGAATACAAATTGAATTAAAAAACCAGAAAAGAAGTTGATGAATTTCCAAAATCATTAAAAAAAAAAAGGAATAAATAAATTTCTATATAAATAAAAAGAAAAAATAATAAATCATCAAGAAATTGTTTGCAAAGAAATCATGATTCTGTAACTTTTATGATGTTTTGTGAATTGGAAGAGAATTTTAAAAAAAGCTCCAAATAAAATAGAATAGATAACAAAATTAGTGGATTCTATTAATATAAATATTTAAAATATTGATTCTTTTTTATCAATATGTTAAAATATAAGTTAAATTTTAGTATACTTCTTTGTAATCAATGTTAATAGCAATGGTAGATTAAGATTTTGGCAGACCCTAGGTAGAAAGAATACTTGGGGCTCTATCTAAAAAGTTAGAAGATAATTGAATATTCATAATTTAGTTTTCTGTTAGCCATTCTTATACTTTCTCTTCATGCATTACTTCTTTAAGTATTTTTAGAACAGTGTGTTGAAATAAATTAATATTCGCAACACATCAATCTTTATTTATATTTTTAATAGCAATAAAAATTATAATTATATAACTATTTATTTAATGATCTTGTTACCCAACACATATTTTTTATAAAGGAATTTTGTAGATTTTTGATCCAGCTAATTTGTCAATAATTTTAATATAATTCAACAGTTATGTTGTCATTTTCAATAAACATTGATAAAAAAATTTAAATGTCTCTGATTGATAAGTTTTTATTCATTTTAAAACTGAAAAAGGTTGTTCACTACTTGCATTAGAAATCAGTATTACTATAAAAATATGAAATGTCTATTGTTAGTATGTTGGCTGAAATATTTACAATATATGTATATTAATTTATTAAACCTTAAATCATCACATGATAGGGATTTTATGTACAAGGCTTCTGGCATCCATTGATTATTCTGTCTTGCTTAGAGTGGCACTACTGTATGGAGAGTTTTGCCTATATTAATATATTATTATAATGAATTTGTCATAGCAAAATTTAAATTACTTTTTGAAAATTTGGGACCCCTCTCCAAATTTGAGGTCCAAAATTCCTCTATGTTTGGAAAATCTGCAACTAGTTAATATATAATTTTGTAATAGCAGAAACTATAATATTATTTTGAATTTGTTTAATTCATTTGATAAATTGTGTAGTATGTTGTTTTAGCTGCTTAGATATGAAAAATGCTGCTATGGATTTTGATTTGCTTGTGCTATAAAATATTAATGTAAAATAATGAATGAAATTAGTATTGATATATTCTTAAAAACTAATATTTTAATATGTTGTCAGTTTATATATATTATATTTGTTTATAAAAGAGAGAAAAAAATGATATAGATAAATATTGTATGTGCTATTTAGTCTGGCATAAATTATTAGAAGACTCATATAACAATCATTATTAAGTGCCATCAAGTTGATGTCAATAATTGGCAATCATATGAATAGTATTTCTCTAGAATATTATTTGGAGATAAGTAATTACAATTGATTAGCCAATGGCTTAAAAATAAATCTTATCAAGGTGATTTAAATTTATAGGAGAAATGATTATATTATTAAAGGAAAATGATTGTGTTAATTTATTTGGATTTTTGAAAAGATTTTGATAAAACTTCACATATAAGTGATAATATGAAAGTGTTTAATTGGAATTCTTAAATTGTAAAATCAGAGTAGTTCTCTAAAGATAACCAGATACTTTATTGTATTTTAAATCCCCATTCTCTAGCTTTGTGTGAGCTGAAGAATTAAATGATTCCTTGTTATTAATTCATGAATGGCTAATAATATAGATTAAAAATTTACTATGAAGTAAATTGAAAAATAATCATTGATTGTCTATTTTCTAATTGTGTAATCAATTTGGATTTCTTTTTTGTTTATTATTTTTTATAAATTTCAAATATAATTTTAATTTTTATAAATTTTTAAAATGATTGTATTATTTTTGTAAGTTTAATACAGAAAATAAGTAACAATATTTCAGACTAATATTTAAAAATTGGCATTATCATTAAGGATTTGGGTGTAGTTACTAATGGTAGATGTAAATTTTATATCTCATTGCCATTGTAGAATTAATTTGTAGAAAATAATTAATTATAATACCATTAAATAATAATTTAATTAGATTCTATCTAGTATGTTCTCTTTCATTTTGTTTCATCTTATTGTATAAAAGATGTGACTCAGGTAAAGAAAATTAAAGAACCACTAAAATGAGATTCTTTAAAATGTTTTCAGAAATAGCATGGTTTGGGTTTTATACTTTTAGTAATAAATAATTAATTAAAGTTATTTAAAGAAAGGCATATTACAAATAATAGATTGATGAATAATATTTCTATAATATAATTTTCACAACATCATTCTCACACAAGGTAGGGATTGGTTTCTATTCACTTTTAACACTTTGTGGAGGGATGTAATCATAAATATATGACCAAAGACATTAAAAATATGTATGATCCCAAGATGCACATTTCATGCTGAACCAGCACTCATAGTTAGCACAAAACACAATCTCTTACACATATTTTTTTTATTATTCAAGTACATATAGATAGCTAATAACTACAATTTAATTGATGTGTCAAACTTACTATCCTCATAACTTTGACACAAACCACTTGATGGACATATATTAATAATTTTTATTAATCATTCATTAGTCTAGAAATTATCCATTTGATGAATATTTTATAGTGTAATTTTCACTACATCACGTTCACACAAGTTAGAAACTGGTTTCTATCCACTTTGAACACCTTGTGGAGGGATGTAATCATAAACATGTGATCAAATAGATCCCTCCACAAAGTGTTAAAAGTGGATGGAAATCAGTTTCTACCTTGTGGGAAATTGATGTATCGAAAATTACACTATAAAATATTGTTCATTAAGTGAATATTTTTTTTTCTGACAAATGACTAATAAAAATTATTAGTGGTTTGTGTTAAAGTTGTGGGAGTAGTAAGTTTAACACATCAATTAAACTGTAGTTATTGACTATCTACAAGGACTTGAACAATAATAAAGATATGTGTTTTGGGGCCAACTATGAATTCTGGTTCAGCACGAAATGTGTGTCTTGGAGATCATACATTTTTTTCATGACTTTGGTCATATGTTTATTGGCCTTATAAGTTGTTAATACTATGTTTAGTAAATATTAAAACAATTTTAGAGAAATTTGTTACAGCGATTACAAATTAGGTTGAATGATGTTAATCTTTAAGTAAAATTTGGAAGAATTAATATTGGGAAATTGCCTTTTTCTAGTTTTAATTTGTTGATTTAAGCAATTTTTTTATATATGTTATTAATTAAAAAGTCTAATATTTCATGTTTTGTCTTATTTATGATTTATAGGTTAATTCTATTCTTTTAAAAATATACATTATAATGTTAAATGAGAGTATTCACTATGTTGAGCATTCATAAATGTATATTCTAATTTTTAGACATACATGTATTTAAAACAATAAATTACATATAATAATAGAATGTATGTGTTTATGAAGAATAAGATTTCATCTGTGATTTATATATAATTCAGACTTTTTTTTTAAATAGTGTACCTACTAATTTTTTTTTACTACTGATTTTAAAAAATACTATATTTTTAATGTTGCAGATGGAAGAAGACACAAGGTGAAGCAGTAAAACTTGCACAAATTCAAAAATCATTAGCACATTTAGATGGCTTATTAAGCAATGATGTTGCGATTCTTAGGAATAAAATTGAAGATGCTAGTAGAGAATATGTGGAAGCTCAGTAAGTTTTTATTTAAGCACAAATTATATAGTTCTGTCATATATATGTTGAAGTGAAAGATTTTGTAGATATAAGATATAAAATAATTTATTGACTATATATATTTCAACTCTTCCACAAATAGTCATCAGTTTATTCTTGTAAAACATTGCTAATTTATTTGAATCAAAATTGTTAACATAGCTTGCTGCCCAACATTTCAGCCATTTCGATATGGCTATTGCCAAGAGTTTTCAATTAAAAAATGCAATAAATAAAAGTCTTATAAGATAAAAGATTCTTGACAATGGCCACATTGAAGTGGCTGAAACGTTGGACAGCAAATTATGTTAATAATTTTGATTCAAATTTGTGAAAGCATTGGAATATTTATAGAGAATACACTGTGGTTTAAATTTTGGAAAGAAAACAATATGTGACGGAGATATAATAGAATAATTTATTGTAATTTTTAGGATCATCCATTTAAAATATTAAAGATATGTCAATTGGATAAATATGTTATTCTGTGGACACTTATAAAGATATAGATGGTTGTTTTATTAATGGTAATAAAAAATAAATTAATAATTGTGGAATTAAAGAGAATATGTGAAATTATGTGTTGCAGAGCTGAAAGACAGAATCAACATTCTCCAAATAATAGTAGTTAAGCTAAATAGTTGATGCAGTGAGGCAAGTCCATGTTCTAGACTGGAAGCTGCTAGAACCAAATGCTGACACAAGGCAAGCTCTCAAGTACAGACAGAAGTGTCACCAGACCTACTCATGATGCAGACTATCACAGTGCAGCTGGAAGTGGTAGGAAAACCTATAAGGGCATATACAGCCTCTTTCATAGTTCACCCTAGAACTAGGAGCTACATCTCTCAACAGTAGCAGGTGGAATATAGCCGTTGTAAACATAGTGTAAATATCCAAATGTATATTTGTTTTTTTATTTCAATAATAAATATAGTATAAAATATATTTGCATGTGTTTATTTTTATGTATAGATTCATGTATAAACACAACATTATGGAACAAAATAGAACAAATAAATAAACAAATTAATAAAAAATGATAACTAAATTTAAATCCAACTAAAATCAGTTTTCACAACTACAAATTTGATCCTCACTTTTTGATTGGATGAATTATTTGTTTTATTTTGTTCCATGATTTCATGTATTCTTTTAACTTCATTATTATTAACTTAATTAATCTTTTATTATCATTTATACAACAGCTATCTATTTTTTCAGAGATCACAGAGTCACATCGCTACTGTATAAAACAAATGTCTTTAATAATTTTTATTAGTCATTCATCAGACTGGAGATTACAACCTTGCACGAGCATGGTGTAGTGAAAATTATACTACAGAAGTGTTATTCATTAAATGTTTTTAATATTTTACATGGATGATCCTGAAAATTACAAAGAATTATTCTATTATATAAATGTAAACAAAGAAAATATTTCAGTGCTTTAATAATTATTGTGCTATTCAATTTACAAACACTTTTATTTTAGAAATATATTTTATGTAATTCCCTTGTGTTTCTATATGATATATTTCTTTGCCTTTCCATCTTCTTTTTTTCTAATTAAAAATTTATTTTATAACTTTTTTTTTCTAATGTAGTTTCTTGAAAATCTAAGATAAATTACTAAATTAAAAATCAGTGAATAAAGCTAGAATTTTACATTAAATATTTAACTGTTAAATACATGATTAATTAAAAGGCTCTTAATACACATAAATTAATAGAGTATAACTATATTTATACGCAAAAAACCTGAAAGTTGTGAAGGCACAGTAATTATATACACCTGGTTCTCGTTTTATGCGGTATATAAGTTCTGCAGAAAACCCGCATTAAAAGAAATTGCACAAAAATAGACTTAACTTACCTTTTAAAATGGGGATAGGTTCTGAAATTTTCAGAAATCACATAAAAGCAAAGCAACAAAGAAAAATTACTTTAAAATTCGCATTAAAAAAATAAGGAAATAAAGTATGACTAATAAAAAATTTCAAATATTTGAAAAAAATTAGGTAAATGTTTACTTTAGCGGCCACAACATGTTTACCATCTATTTTTAAAAATTAGAACTGAAAAAAAAAAAAAGAAACATATTCGTAATAAAAATTATTTGAAAATCTTACATATCTGCTATAAAAAACTTACATTACTAGACCTATTATTTTCAATTTGTAACTATATTAGAATTAGATCAAAATTTATTAAAATGTAAAAGATAAAAAAAAACATTTATTTTTTTAAGCTTAATTGTGTTCTATGCAGACTAGGAAATTGGGGGAGAAAAAAGCACTAGTGCTGTGTCTACTCTAGAAGGCAAATTCTTCCAGGTATGATGAAAACAAAGCTCTGCTTGTACCAGATTGGAATTTCAGCATACGCTTTGCTCTCATCCACATATTTTCAATATTCTGGGTATGTATAGTAGCAACATCCAAAATTTGATCATCTGAAACGCAAGATGAAACAGGTCTACCTGCCATTTTTGCAACTATAAAACTACACGCATGTGTGTAATTCGAACCCAGAGGGTGTCTTTTTTTTTAACAAGTGTTATAAATGTAGATAGTTTAAATTCTTAAAGTTTCAAATAAAGTAATTATTTTAATTAATGTAGTGTAATTAATTCAACATTCAATGTATCGATACAAATGTTTTAAGTAATATTCATCTAAGAAATGGTCAAAACTAAGTAATGTACAAAATGAAAGTAAAAATGTTTACTTTGCCTTCCGGAGTAGACACAGCACTACTGCTTTTTTCTCCAACTTCCTAGTCTGCATAGAATACAATTATGCTTAAAAAGGTAAATGTTTTTGTTTTATCATCTGGATTTTAATAAATTTTAATCTAATTCTAATATAGTTACAAATTGAAAATAATAGGTCTAGTAATGAAAGTTTTTTATAGCAGATACGTAAGATTTTCGAATAATTAGAATATATTTCTTTTTTCTTCAGTTCTAATTTTAAAAAATAGAAGGCGAACAGTTTGTGGCTGCTAAAGTAAACCTTTACCAAAAATTAATACAAGACAGACTTTTTTATTTTTTTTTATTAACTACCGTATTTAATTTTACATTTTTCATACATATTTTAATCATTACCACTATTTGACAATATGCATTCATTTGTGAACTAGTAGAAATCAGATTTGTCACAAGAGGGAGTACAACTAGCGCCACTTTCAGTCTTGTGCTGCATTAATGTTTTCTGTCAACAATGTAAGCAGTGATTAAACTTTGAGATGATGATTTTACTAATTATTTATAAAGCTCGCAATATCCAGACATATAAATATTTAGCTCTAGTTGGAATTTAAGAGGTTGTTCATTGCTGGAAACTCAGATTTCAGCATTTTCTGATGTTTTTCTTTTTACTTATCAGAAAATAATAAATTTATCTTTTTTTGTTTACTACTGAAATAAATTTTAAATGTTCATATTTTGTTTTTATATTAAAAAAATGAGATCGCAATCAAAACAAACAAAATCAATAAAATCTTCTTTATTTATTTTAAAAATCTAAAAGATTATTATTTATTTCTGTTATATCTAACAAAATACGTTTTAAAAGTTTAAAATTTTTGAATATTTATTGCGATATTTTTATTCATAAGTATAAATCTATTATTATTATTTACTCATTAGTATAAGTAGGTTATTTACATAGAAACTAAGATTCTAAATACAGCTTCAGACCATATTCAAGTTAGCTGCTAATATAACATTATATTTTGGAAAAAGTACTTCAAGTCAAAATAAGTTATTAATAATTTAAATTTCTTGATATCTAATAAATATAGTGAAATGTGAACTTCTTTATCGGAAGAAACATGAATCGCATAACTTCAAAATCGCATTTAAATAATCCGCATAAAACGAGACCCAGGTGTACTCTTATTTTTTGTAATTGTTGTTGTATGAAACAAGGAAATATAATTATAATATATTGATGACATTTACTTATTTTGGGGAATAGTACTTAATCATTAATTTTAATCTTATTAATTTATTGAAGAAAAATGATTGGAGTTTAGTAAAAGTGGAATTAAAGACAAAATTTATCCTAGAAATGACAGAATAAAATTAATAACTATTGGGATTAATATTGGGAAAAATCATTTCCTATGCTATTAATTAATGTATGCAAGGGTCATATGTTAGAATGTGTAATGTTCGCTATGATATTTCTAGTTTTTTTTTTTTTTTTGATAAGCCATGGCATTGAAATAGAAAATGGTTAATCATTTTTTTATTTTAGCCACATGAGGAATGTGTGACATCATTGTGAAACAATCATATTCTAACTGCTAAAAAAATATTAGTAAGAAAAGCATTGATATTAATCTTTAAAAATCCAAATAGAGTTCATGAAATCAATCTTTGAATTTTCTATAGAATATTGGGGGAGTTGTGAAATGTAGTATATCTTTTTTGTTGGGAAAGGAGGAGATATATATGCAACTCAATATTTAATTTTATTTAAGAATAAGATTAATGTGATTTTAATGTATATAGAATTAATTATATCTTTAGTGAATTAATTAAATGAAGGTGGTAGTATATTTGTGGATGAGTCTTAGAAAATTCAGAATTTCTGAAAAGCAGTTTAGCATTGTAAGCAGTACATTAATTGACTTTTTTTTATCAGAAATTATAGAAATGGAATGCAAAAAATAATCTATTAAATTTAACATGTTTTTGTATTTATTTATTTTTTATTGAGATAGTAGCAAGATAGTGAATTAAAATTTTATTTTAAAAAAACTTATATTTTTACTGGAATATAGTGTTATTTTAGGAAAGATGAGCATATTGGTAAATGAAACTTTCACATTAATGTAAAGATGGTTTTTAAAACTGAACTTATTGTTCTTTTAATTGATTTTATTTATAGATAATTTTTTTGACTATTGGTACATAGAAAACTTGATGTTAAGTGAATAGTAACATTAAGAAATTTGAATAAGAATTTGTAAAAATGAAGGTAACTGTGTTTGAGTTATAATTTTCTAAATGAAAAATTAGTTTAATATTTTTGGCTATAATTATTAAATATGTTAAACAGTTGGGCAATTTTTTTTTCAAAGAATTACAAAATCATTAATATTATAAATGTTATTTAAATGATGTTACTTAACATGTTAAATTTGAATGTTAAATTGATGTATGAGATAAAAAGAAAATCAATGGTTATCATTGGCATATGGAATTAAATGATAATAAAACCTGGGAGTATCTATTTGTTCATCATTGAAATCATGAAATTTAGGGAAAAGGGGAATCATAGATATTATTAGTCTTAGGTTTCTGAGTGGTGAAGGAAAGATTTACTTTTTGAAAAAAAGAATCAGTGGTAATCAATGGTTCTAAGATCCAGTGAGAGAGTAATGATGAAGTTGATAATTGAAAATTGTCTAAGATGCTTAAAAATGAAAATGGAGAATAAATACCTAAATGTATTGTCTTTTGATAAGAATTAAGCTTTAAAACAATGTCTTATTTGATAATTCCAAGTTGTTTAGTACTGGAATCAAAAACAGGAGTGAAATTTGAGAGTGTCATATTTCACCTTGCCTTCAGAAGTAGAGTAGTCCAGATTCCTTTCTTATCTGATCGGATTGAGCATTCATTGCTGCTAATTAATGTGTAAACATATAGATAAAACACAGCCAATGGTTAGTATGGACCAATAGGCAGTGATATTCTCTGAATCCGATTGCTTCCAGTAAAGTTGGGGATCTGGCAATAAATAGCCTTTTTGGAGGTAAGGAGAGAATGTTTGTCTAACCGAAGCGACGATACGGACTCTCCATTGAAACCACTGCTAACAATGAGCGTTTCTATTATAAGCATTGAGCTATAGATCTATACAGTGAGGCAAGTCCATGATAGGACTGGAAGCTGCTAAAACTAGAGTAGAATTGAGGCAAGCTGTCTGATACAGCTGGAAGTTATTGGACAAACTTAGAAGGGGGGGCTGTTACATACAGCTGGAAATGAGTCAAGTCTTTTGGGCATCACCGGTCCTGCATTAATTGAGATTATATGGTGGCAGTACTGTATATGTATATTATGTAAATATTTAAGCCTAATAAATCATGTATTTTTTGTTACCTTTGGTTTGAGTCTGCAATCCAGACCAAACATAACAGTAAGAATGAGTTTAACTTGATTTTGAATAGATAATACATTTCTGGTATTATGGATCTTTTTAATAGCTGAGATTGTCATTGTTTTGGATTAGTATCTCAATGCTGTGGGGATTAATGAGAATAATTTTAGTCTTTTTTATTGACAAATATTCTGTTAATAGTTTATGTATTGTTATAGAGCAATGATTGACTGCATTGCTAAAGATTTGTAGTTATATTTCTTAGTTTATTCTGAATCTCATTTAAGTCTTTCAATATTTTGATTGGTCATTTGTGTTTTATAATATTTTGATTAATTATAGAGGAAAACATTTGATAAATGAAAGCCAGCTCTGCACTGAATTGAATGATAAAATGTCAATCTTTTTGAAATATATAAAAAAATTACCTCAGGAGTAATAATTTTTAATATAATTCTAATTGTATATATATATGAATATAGTTTTTTTTTCTATTTAAACGTTAAATTTAGTGCATGATAATCTGAGAAAGAGATTAGTATTAATGTTTGACTTTCTTGTACAGCTAGTGAATTAAAAAAATATCCTTGAATCAATTGCAAATGTTTAAAGTTCTCGCAATCAATTCCATGGATATATAGTGTGTGTATTATGAATTATGTATAAGTCATATCAATGAATTAAATAGGTCAATGAATTAAATAGGTGAATAAGATTTATATAGATAATCTTCAAATATTTTATTGACTTAGTAACTATTTCTATCAAATACATATTAGCATTTAAAGAATAGAAATTATATCCAAAAGTGGAAAAGATTTCTCAATATTTTTATAATCTTCAAAGAATTAGTCCATCAAGTAAGATTTGTATTGATTGCTAGAGCAACAGTTTTATATCAAGCCTTCATAACAAATTTATATAGAGTTGAAGTGGAATCTCAAAATTACAAAAGTTTCTAGATTATATTTTACTTTAAAAAATTAGATGTTAAGATTATTGCTATGCATAGTATTTACATGTCTTAATTAACTGAAAGATTAAAAGGAAGAAATAATATTCTACTAAATAAAAAGGAAATTCTGCAAGTACAATACATTTTTCGTATTTTAAAGATATTTTGAACAATTAAACATTCAAAAGTAACAAATTATTTTAAGTTAACCATTGTTAAAATTTGCAATAACTTATTCAGAGATAATATTGATGTGTAAAATAATAATTGTAAATTATAAGTTAATATGCATTTATATATATATATCAGGTACGAAGCGTTCATGCATTGAACGGAATGAGAGCTTCTGTAGAAAAAAATTCACTAAAACTTTCAAAAGATTTAATTAAAATTCAATTTAAAAAAAATCACTTTCAATTTTTTTTACCAACAGTTGAATTTTTTTTATATATGGAAAAAATGAACTTGACTAATGCATTCGCGTTGATTATAAGAAGTACAAACAGTGCTAAAATCTAATTTACAGTTAAAACATATAAGAATGTTAAAAGGATTTTGAAGATAATAATCTATTGATAATGTATTATCTATATTTAAACTAATCACAGTCTGATTAAAATGAGTGATTTAAATTCATTATTTTTTTGTATGGAATTACTGTTGACTTTCATTTTTTTTTACCAACAATTGAATTGTTTTATATATAGAAAGAATAAACTTGACTAACGCATTCTCGTTGATTATAAGAAGTTCAAACAATGCTAAGACCTAATTTACAGTTAAAACTTTTAAGAATGTTAAAAGGATTTGGAAGATAAAAATATATTGATAATATATTCTCTGATTTACAGATAAGAGAGTTTCAGATTTTTTTAGATGTGTATAATATATATATATTAGGCGCTATTATATAAAATTGTTGTGGCAAGTGAAATAAAAGCATTATTAAAAAAAAAGAAGTGTGCTTCCGTTCCTAAAAAAGTCTTACTTCATCACTGATATCTATATATATGTATTAGATTATTGTAACAATAGTTAATATGCCAATTTAAAGTAATTGAATTTTCACATGTTCAGCTTAAATTTTCAAGATTAGCATTTGAACCACAGACAAGCAATTGTAGTATAACTGTGATAGCATTAATGGTTTTATTATTTCTTATATATAATGTATGACTTTATAATTATATAAATGTCAGTCAACTCCTATATTCAATATTATTATTTATTAAATAAATTTGATTGTTTTGTTAACTCATCACATTCTTTATTTATTACTTCTTACTTTTCATTGCTCATTGAGGTCTCATGCTTCTTCATTGAGTTCTGATTGGTAATGTAAACAGAAGTTATTCTTTATAGAGGGAAGATGATGTATTAAATTAATATTTGTTTTTCCTAACATATTTATTATTAATATTATCAGTAGTTTATTGATAATCAGTATTATTAATAGTGGTAATTAATATAAACAATTATTTTATTATATGTAATTTGGCACTTGGTTTTTATTGCATAATCACATTTATTTTGCATGATTGATATAGCAACATGTGGCTATGTTTGCCCATAGGCTATCATTTAATTTTCCATTGCAGTGGGTATGTGTGTATATACATATATAACAAAATCTATTTCTAATAATATTTTATACAGGGTTTTTTTATTAGTATTTGTAAATTATTTCTTCTTAGTGTCTTAAATTCTATTAATTTGTTTAGTGTACTTTGATTATTTTATGGCACATAATGAGTGTATACAGAGTTTATATTTTTAAATTTTGTATTTCTGTTTTTTTAATAATGTTAAAAGCATTGATTAATTGTATTTTTTGTATGCATATACAATACTCTTTGACTTTCTCTCTCACAGATTATCTCAATCTCTTTTGCTCTGAAAGCATGCCACATTTTAATCTTAAGTTCTAGTAATATGAAAGTGTGTGTCACATTTATTTTTACATGTTTCATAAATATTTATGTTAGGTGATTCTAAATACTAAATTTGCTTTGGTCTCCTTTTTGAGTCATTTTAAAAATATTTGATAAAGATATGATACAGAGAAAAAGATCAAAAAGATATGGTGCACATTCAAAAACTGTTCTAAAAATAACTGGAAGAAAAAAAATACTAATTATATATAAAGTCAGTAGACATGTTTTTATATTCTTTATTGTGCCTTGAATATGATGTGAAAATATCACAAGTGCATTAAGCATAAAGTAAATGTTTAAAATACTGTAAAGTAATAATCTTAAAAGATTAATACAGAATCTTGCTATAAAATACTTTAACTTAGTATTAGCTTTTGTTTCATATATTTAAGTGGGATTCTAAAAATTATATATTTAATGTAATATATTGTAAACGTCAATAAACTAAGGATATGTAAATATGGTAAGCATTATTTGTTAGTTCTGAATTCAAATCTGATCTCTCCAGTGTTGATATATTTGAGGTTAACAGAATTAGACCATTAATCTTAACCATTATCACATTGGGCACCATCAAATCACTGTTGTGCTTGAATTTGTTTAATTTGAAGGCTAAATATCTCCCCAAAATTTTTATTTACATGTATGCAGGTTAAAATATATAAATATGCATTAAAATAATATACTTATGAAAATAATAATAACTGATATGTGAATAAAATATATCTTATTTTATGAGAATAAGAAATTTCCACCATTATTTATTCTTATCATTTCTTGTTTGTCATACCACTCCATCCCTAAATTAGTTACAACTATTAAAGATTCTTATTACAAACCAGATTAATAGTGAACGTAAACCTTTAGAGATTAATATGGGACTTATTCTAATAAAAGAATAGTAGTAAGAACTGAATTAATAATCATAATAATAAAAAAATAATAATAAGTATTATAAATTACCATCACTAATTGTGAAAATTAGATGATATATAGTTGCACACATATATATTATATCTATTTAAAATAATCAATTTGTAGCCTCATACATGAAACCACTATTATATTTTCTGGTTATCCAGAATAAATAATAGATATTGCAATGAAAATTATTGTTGAATGGTTTAAGATAAATATATCTAAAACATTTTTTTTAAGATGCCAGTATTAATGAACTTTTTTTTTGTTTTAATATTAATTAAATAATCTGTTCTCCATTTTCATATACATATATTTTAAGGTAAATCTCAAGCAATTATATATCACTGTTTACATTCAGTTAGGTACAAAAAAATATATTCAAACGTACTAACACATTAAACAATGAGCATTTGCCAATTGCTCAACAAGCTTTGTGATAAATGCTTAGCCAGAGAAAGCATTTAAAATATCTTTGTCAGGCCCTCCCCCCTCTAACCTCTGACCATGGTTTCGTGCTTTGGCACTCCTCAGAGAGGTGCTAGGGTTAGTGTCTGAAGCTACCCTAGCACCTCTCCGAGGAGTGCCAAAGCACGAAACCATGGTCAGAGGTTAGAGGGGGGAGGGGTTCCTGACAAAGATATTTTAAATGCTTTCTCTGGCTAAGCATTTATCACAAAGCTTGTTGAGCAATTGGCAAATGCTCATTGTTTATACCTTACAAGCTTAAGAGAATTGGGTCATGTGATCTATGACTTTTATTTTGACTACTAACACATTACTTTTATATTTATAAAAGAAATAATTGTGGAGATTGTTTATGGTTATATTATTATAAACAGAATATTCAATCAAAAAAACAAAATACATTCTATAACCTATTCACTTCGACACCCATTTCATAGAATATTAACATATCAGAATATATATATTATAAAGTAGTAATAACACATTGGCATGTTATATGATTACCTCTAAATTATATAAAATAATGCATAATGTGCTTAAGTTGAGTTCATTAGCAAATTTAGGGCTTTAAGTTTATTTTAAATTAATATAGTCTTAAAAAGTAAACAAATAAAAAGAAGGCCTTTGTAAATAATTATTCATCAAGTCTTATCATGGATTTTCAGTTGTTAATTATTGCTGTGGTCATGGCTATATGTTTTGATTGCAATCTATTTTTAATACTTTATTTCACTCTTCATTTCTTGAATATGGGATCATTGTATTCCTGGAATTTATTCCTTTTGTTGAATTTTGGATACTGAGCTATATATCTAGATGATCATTCCATTTACAACTATTCTGGCAGTAGAATTATGAGGACAGCATTGACAGATGTACTTAGTGTTCTAGCCACACATATATAGCATTTTCCCGATATATATGAAAGCTTCTGCATTATTGACCATGTTTGATTTTTATTAATGTGCAACTGAAGTATAAGTTCAGTACAACTTAGTATCTGAGTTAAAAAGAAAATGTAACAATATTGGAAGTTTTAGTTCACTCCGTTGTTTGTGTCTCTTCTCAAACAATATCTCAGTAATATTCTATAGATCACTTTATATACCTTGCTTTCTGCACATTCATTTTATCACATCATTTTTTTTTTCTTTCTTTTTTTCTTCTTTACATAGATTTCTTCCTGTGGATCTTTAATCCCATGCAATCAAAACAAGTATTATTTTCATCTGTTTGATATATGGTACACATTTTTGGCTATGAAAGAAGGTATTTTTAACTGCAAAAATGTGGACTTTATAAAAAAAAAAAAAGGCAATACAAAAGAATATTCACCTTTTTTTTTTTGTACTACAAGATTAAAACTAAATTTTAATTAATTTTCCTTATAATACATCTTTAATTAACATTTCTCTTTCTATATAAGACATTTTAAATAATATTTTAATTTGCGAAGCGCAGATAGTTGAAAATTGAAATAAATTGAGATACTGTCAAATCTCTCAGCGCTCGTTACAATACTTATCCGACAGCCAATCAGATGTCAAAGATAGCTGTCCAAATAACAACCAAACCTAAACACACGACAAAGATTTTACAAGAAAAGGGCGGCCACCCTTATCTCTACTTTTCTTTCTATATATCTAAGCCAGTTGTAAGTATTTAGGTCTGAAAGCCTGAAGCTTTAAACATCTTCACAAATAACTCACTGAGTCTAAATCATAAACGTACAACGCGGAATCTTATGATTTACCATGTAGTAGTTTTTAGAATACATAACAAGCAGTAAACATTTAAAGCTTCATGTTTTCAGACCTAAATACTTACGACTGGCTTAGATATATAGAAAGAAAAGTAGAGATAAGGTTGGCCGCCCTTTTCTCGTAAAATCTTTGTCGTGTGTTTAGGTTTGGTTGTTATTTGGACAGCTATCTTTGACATCTGATTGGCTGTCGGATAAGTATTGTAATGAGCGCTGAGAGATTTGGCAGTATCTCAATTTATTTCAATTTTCAACTATCTGCGCTTCGCAAATTTAAAATATTATTTACATACTTTACTGCTTGTTATGTATTCTAAAAACTACTACGTAGTAAATTATAAGATTTCGCGTTGTATGTTTATGATTTAGACTCAGTGAATTATTTGTGAAGATGTTTAAAGCTTTAGGCTTTCAGACCTAAATACTTATGACTGGCTTAGATATATAGAAAGAAAAGTAGACATAAGGGTAGCCATCCTTTTCTCATAAAATCTTTGTCGTGTGTTTAGGTTTGGTTATTATTTGGATGGCTATCTTTGACATCTGATTGGCTGTTGGATAAGTATTGCAATGAGCACTGAGAGATTTGGCAGTATCTCAATTTATAAGACATTTTACTATATATTTTTTTATTTCAACTATAATTAAATTGAGTTTTAATTTTTGCTTTTAATTACTCTTACATTTTCTGAGTGAGAAAAGTATAAAACTAATAAATAGTAAAAGAATAAAATATTTAATGATAATCACAAAATATTTAATGCTATTCTATTTTATTTAATTTTCTTTTTACAATCTCTAACTCAATTCATACATGTAAGCACACTTTGTTCATATTAATGGTATAATATATTGAGATAATATTTATTATATGTAGTATTTATACGTATTTATGTTATAATTATTATTTATGAAATCATTATAAATAACAATTTTCAAAATCTGCAGAATTTATTCTTTCTGTCATTCTTTTTCAGTATTATTTTTCTATTTTATTATCAAGTAGTATAAAAAGCTTGCTTTTATTAATTTTGTATTATAAAATATATGTAAATAATTATTTATTTATATTTTTTTTAGAAAAAAATATAATAAAGCTGAGAAGGAATTTATTGAAGCAAAATTAGAACTACAAAAGAAAACTGAAAGAAAGGATCAACTGATGGAACATCTTTGCACTATTATTGAGCAAAATGAGGTTCGTAAAGCTAAAAAACTTGCTGAATTAATGGAGAAGTTAGAAATGGAATTATCTGTAGAAGAATTATCTCACTTAGATAACACTCCACATTTTAATGTATTAACTGCAAATTCTGTACCAGTTTTAAACTCTGATTCAAAAATTCTTAATCATAGTGTTTCCTTAAATCATGAACCTTCCCTTTTATCACAGTCTACAACCACATCTACTCTATCGAATTTAGTTGATGATGTTGCAACAGATAATGGAAGTTCTAATAATGGTGAAAATGAAGTAATTACAGAAGTTAACGATAACACTTTAAATTGTTCAAATTCTCATGATGAAAATCTGTCAAAAGATGTTGAATTAAAATCATAGATTTGTTACCTAGAAACAAAGATATATTTATGTATGAGTATATATGTAAGTGTGAGTTCACACCTATATATATTAATGATTCAAAATACTTCAGCAATTTATCTAAATGACAAAAAAAATGATATTGAGATTATACAATTTAAATATCTATTTGATACCTTTATATTATTTATTTAAAATATATCAGAAGTCTTTCTTTTTGTATTATATTTTCTAGTTATTATTTTAAACTTATAAGAAGATGATGATGTGTAACATGTTATTTATTTGTAATATCTGTTTGATTATTATATATATGAAGTATAAAAATATTTTCTTAATCTTTCACTTGAAGACATTTTATAATCTATTAAAAAATGATATTCCTATCATAATTTATATAAAATAGTTGACTGTCATTACTAATAATTTCATAATTTTTATCTTTTTGATGCAAATTCTTAATTAGTGAAATAGCTCAATTATTGTCATTATTATCACATTTTGTTTTCATACAAGTAGTGAGTTTTTTTTATTGGAGCAAAGGATTATAATAAATAATATCATTCCAGTAGATAATAATATTATAATCGCTATATAGTATTTTATTATCTCTTTTAGATGATGGAATGAAGAACTATAATTAATTATATGGAATAGCTATTTCTGTGTATTTATAAGACTTGTATGACAGTAATTAGCATATCCATCTGCTACATTCATGATCTGGTATTTTAATCTGTCTCAGCTAAAAGTTTAAATTTTATTTTCCACATTTCAAATAATCTTAAAATGTTATTTTATACAGTCAGCTCTTAATCCATTCAACAATCAATTACTGATTTATAATTGAGTATGTAATTATTATTGAAAGAATCATCAAAATCCTCAATTCCTGGTATTTAAATAAAAATCATTTTCATGGTGCTTTCTCTTTCACATTTCTTTTTTAAAGAACTGTTGGAAAAATGTTTGTTCTTTTTTTCAGTTATTTAAAAGGTTGTGTACTTTATATATGTATATATGATAAAAAAAATAACAATATGCTAATGGGACCCCCCCCCCCCCCAAGCAAATCTCAAATAGATTAACCTTTTATCTTTAACAATAAGATATATTTGTGAAAAACATTTATCTGAAAAGAATGTAGATATTTTTTTGGAGAAGACTAATATTTATTCATTTAAATACAGTGTTGCATTTCAATCATATGTTATGTGCATTTGATATATTAATTAAAAACGTTTGAATTTTTTAAATCATGGAAAAGCTTTATTGAGATGGTTTTTTTTTAAATATATAATTAGAAAGAACATGATTCAAATTTATTTTGATTTCATCTTATAATTTCCTTTTAAAAATAAATTTGATAAGATTTTCAAACTGCTAGCTTCAAAAAATATTTGTTTCAATTTTGGGAAAATTAAAGACTTTCTATACTTGAATTTAGACTTACTCATATTAAATAAATAAATTAAGTGAAAAATTCAATAAAAATGTGAACTATTAATATTGTTTACATATTTATTTAGTTTTATAATTTAAATATTTTATTTTTAAAAATGATAAATCATTTGTAATTAGGTAAAAAAAAGTTTATCATACTTTTAATTTAAGTATGAAATGCTATAAAAATCCAAAATTGAATTTTAAAAATATGTAAATTTTCATTTGCTATCTATCATAGCTTCTGAAATATATTCATTTATTTGCCATCTTTTGTAATATTAGAAAAATTCAATATTTGCACTTCAATTTTGAATATTCATTTGCTAATAATATATGCTTAAAGGTTAGCTTTTATTTTTAGTTTAATTTTATATATATTGATAATTTTTCACATGATTATCTTAAATCTAAAGCATTTTTTTTTTTTTGGCAGTTAATAAACATAATTCACTAATAATCAATCTTTTTTTGTCTTTGATTTTTATATCATTAATTAACTATTAATTGATGTATTTAATTAAGGTTAAAGAGTAACTGTATCAGTCTTTTATGAATTGAGATTTTTAAGATTAAATAAGTTTTCTTTTGTCTCAAAATTTTTCACTATTAAAAAATTTATCTAAATTTTGCTTTTAAGTATCTAAAAATCATGATTTGAAAACAGATATTATTTCCACTAATTTATTGAGTTAAAATGCATTATTCTTTTTCAGTAAATGAAAATAGAAAAAGCATACATTTAAACACAGTTATTTGCAATTTGAAAGAAAAAAAAAAGATATATTCATCCTATTTTCAACCATGTAATATATAATTATTAAGAATATTAAAATTTTAGAAGTTTTGACATTTATTTTGCTTTTTTGAGTATGCTCATTTTTTGTTAATCAAGTCATGAATTATTTGCAAAACAAGTTTAAAATAGAAACTTTTTTAAATAGTCTTTATTATCCGATTTTTCCCCACATATATAGCTTTGTTGTCTTTTTTTTTTTTTAAGGAAAAAAGAGATTTAATATATTAAAGATCATAAAGTCATTAGCTTTTTACCTACTTGCTTTTAATAGGAGGAAAAAATTGATGTTCTAATTGATAAAGAAATTTTTTTTAAAAATTACTTATTTACAAGAATTTATGTAGTCTCTTGTTTAATGGCCTTATTTTTTTACTTTATTTAAACTGAATATTTATTTTATAATTTTTAAAATGTCCACTTTTATATTTTTTTTCCAGCGCATTTTTACAATGTATCAAATGACTAACATAATACTATTAACAAGCAGTCACACTCACAAATGACCTCAAAACTATAATCACATAAATATGTCCTTAAAAGATTTAATACTTATATTACAAAATTGTATTTAAAAAAATACTCTCCTGATAAGTTAAAATGTTGAAACAAAAATAAAAAAGTATTGAAAAAATAAGAGAGGGTGAAATTAGACATCAATTAAGATTATAATTGTTAAATAATAAATAACATTTCAAAAATGTATATATACACACACGCTGTTACAATATATATATTGAAGATATAACAGCTACATAATATATTTTCTATTTTAAGAAAATTATAAAGTTTATTTCACTCATATGTAAATTTTAATCCAAATAAGATTGAGGAATTCATATCCTTTAAATATTATGAATTGTATCTTAAACTAAGAAATTTAAATTCATATGAAAATAAGATGATATACAGTCAGGAATTGACAGTCTATGCAATTTGCTTTGGTGTTCCTGTTAAAGAAGTAATAAATAACATTTCTTATTCTAGCTTTTATGAGATTTCAAAATCTATATTCTAGTTTTCACAAGATTTTTTAATAAGATTTTCATCAAAAATGGAAATTAGTGAAATTCATTATGCTATTCTTTCATATAAATTATAATAAATACTTTAAAAAATCACATACAACAGCTATATAAATATATTAAAAATGATTATACATAAAAAGCTTTTGTCAGCATATGGTTTTATGGCCTTTTCAAATATTAATCCTGTATTTTAACTTTATGTGATGTGATACACTGTGACTTCTTAACGGAGTCAGGAATCTCTCAACAACTATGCCCACAGAAACCTGTTAGCCATTTTACTTTCCCTTTCCATTCCCCACCCTAAGTTTTCCCATAATCTACTCCATCCCATTTCCACAACATAATCTTTGTGAACTCTATGGCCTTTATATCTAAATTCCCTTTATTTTTTCCTAAACCCAGCATTAAAACCAATAACCCACTTTCTGTATAATCACTTTGTTCATATGTACTCTTCCATAACTTTATTATTTGTACCCTTTTTGCTTTCAAGAATTTACATTCAATTAACAAATGTCTAATATTTTCTATGCCTTCCTTACACAATTTGCAGACTAAATCACCCATATTTTTCCATTTACATATATAATCTTTGTTGCTAAAGATTCTGTTTGAGCCTTAAACAATAAACTATTTTTCTTGCTATTATCATAAATTAACTCGTACCCAATATTTCGTTTACTTATATATATTTAAACTCTTTTTACTCTCCATACTAGTTCTCCATCTCTCTAACTTCCTATTCTTTATTAATACATTTATTCTTTTATCCCATTCCTTACCACTGTAATACTCAACAATCCTCCTAACACAATCATCCCACCCTTTGTACAAGTGTACTGATATAAATTCTTTATCCAAATCTTTTGCATACCGCATTACCTTTCTCACCTATTTTGTTGCTTGCCCTTTATTTGTAACCCAATTAAATACTATTTTAGCTATTCTTTTATTATCCTTAAACTGCAACCTACCAAACATTTTCATTTTACTTTTTGCATCTCTCACATAAAAACTTGACCATCCCATTTCTTCTTGAATTGCCTTTCTTGCTGTCCACACATCTGCATCCAATGCATGTCTTCCTACTTCCCTTTGTACTTTTTCTAAATAATCTAATATCTCTTTACTAACACATAACGCATCATTACCATATGTTATCCCTGCTACTGCAACTCCCTTCCATACAATTCTAGTTACATCATATTTATTATAAACACTTAATTTCTTTATCAATCCCTTTCTTTTCTTTGCTTCATTTATCAATTTTTTTGACTACTTAAGAAGATTCCAAAATAACTATATCTATTCACCACACTTAACTTTATATCCCCCAATAAAAATTCTATATCTTCTCTTTCCCCAGTATTAACCATCATTATATTTTATTTTTCTTCACTAAATTTAATCTCCATCTTTTTACACACCCTTGCACATGTCCTCAGCATAACTTCCATATCTTTTTTTCTTTCTGCACACAAAAAGACATCTGCAAAAAAAAAGACCTGACAAAGTATATACTCCCTTGCCACCTATTAACAGTATCTCTATCTCTCTTCCTAATCTTTCTATTGCTCTCTCCATTTCACTCAAATGCAACAAAAACAAAATAGTTGACATAGGGCATCCTTGCCTTAGTCCCACCCCATTTTTAACTTCAACTGATTCTATATTCCCTAATTGATATGTATAGTAATTATTTTCATATAATTTCTTAATAATATCCACTAAAGCTTCATCCATTCCCAAATTTGCTAAACTTATCCATAATCTATTTCTATTTACTCTATCATCTGCCTTCTCTATATCTATAAAACTCTTATATAACTGTCTACATGAATTTCTACTCATATCCATAAGTTGTGTAACTACAAATAAACTATCTCCTATACACCTATCTGATCTAAAACCTCCTTGCATTTCCCCTACTACATTATTCCCTTCCATCCATTTTGCAACTCTTCCAGCCACCAAATATGAGAAAACTTTATATAAAACTGATGATACCACTATCAGTCTATAATCCTTACCCTTTCCTTTAAATAATAATCTTACTCTTGTATTACTCCAACTACCTGGAAAAACTCTCTTCTGTGCCATCTTATTAAAACAGGACAATAGCTTTACTTTTGCCCTATACCCTAAATTCATTACCATCTCTGCTGCACATCCATCTAAACCTCTTGCCTTTCCACTTTTCAATTGCTTCCCTACCTCATTCAGTTCAGTTTTTGTAAACCTAATATTCCTATTATTATATGTTTTCATGTTTTCTATCTCTCTGTTCTTCATATCTAACATCTTTTCTATATCCATTACATATCTATTTAAGATTCTCTCTAAATCTTCTCTAGAGCTACACTCTATTCCCTCATCATCTAGTAATACTATCTCTCTCTCTCCCACATTTCTCTTTTTAATGTAATTTCAAATTTTTTTACTCCCATCTCTTCCACTTTTATTAATATCTTCCAACAATTTATTATTCAATTTTATTTTCTATAATTATCTATTTTAGCCAACTTCTTCTTTTCTAAGTACTTTTCCCATTTAGCATTAATATCTTTTTCACTTTCCTTGTTTTTAAAAGCACTTATATTCTCTGCATGCTTTTTTCCTTTCTTTTATCTCATTTTTTTATTACTTTTATTCTTATGAATATTCTTACCTAAAACCCTATTTGCCACTTTTTCTATTTCATCACACCGGTCCTTATACTCATCCCCAAGTAACTCTTCCATGATTTCTTCAACTTGTATTTTATATTCTTTCAACTTAATTTTATCATTCAGTTATTATTGCATATATAATACCATCTAGTGTCTCATACTGGAAGTAAAATAACAATAACAAAATAAAATATAAAATAAATGAAAACCTTTATATAGAGATCTGATATAATTTCAAAGAATTGACTATATAGCATAACAATGTACAGAATTAAATGAATGGAAAATTATATAATATATAAAATTGAATGGAAAATTATATAATATATAAAATTGTATACTATATGTCTTATTTATTCTGTATATTACGTTATATAGTCAATTCTTTGAAATTATATTGGATTTCTATATGAAAGTTTTATTCTATTTTACTGATGTTTTATTTTGTTACTGTTATTTTACTTCCATTATGGAACACTAGATGGTATTATATATGCAATAATTGGTTAACATTAAAATAGATGATTAACATTTGAAAAGGGCACAAAATCACATACCAAAAAATATGATTTTTTTATTATAATTGGTAATATTTTTATGATAGAAAACTTTAATAATAATAATTTATCTAAATTGTATGCAAAACCCAAATTGTCAATAAGGAAAACCATACAGTTGGTATCAGAAATATGAATTGGGATTTTAAAAAAAAGCTCAGGGGATGGTTTGATTTAAATTCTTTTTTAAGCTTCTAATAAAATATTATTTATGACTTCTCTTTACATTTAAAATATTTTGTATATATATAAGACACATTCATTATTATACTTTATACAATACCTTTTTTGTTTAAACTTTTATAGTATTTTGTGTTTACATATATATATATATCCTTGAATATACATATATGCACAATAAATAAATCTAATATTGTTGACATCCACTAAATATATATATATGTAATTTCAAGTGGTTAATTTTTAAGCTTTAATTTCACATAGCTATGGTGCTTTACCAGCTAACTTATTTATACATATATCTAATAATATGTGCAATATTTAATTAAGTAAGATGCAATTATATATTTCATTATTATAGATAAAAATAAAATAGCCTTTAAGTAAATCATTTCAAGGCAAATACATCTCTACAGAATTTCCTCAGAAGAATAGTGAAAGAAAAACATTTCATAAGGTTGCAATTTTTTGAATAGAAAGGGTTTTAAATAGCTTTTCATTTATATTGCTAACTAATAATAACCAGATATCAATTTATCAACTATTTTTGGATGGTTATCTAGTTTGACAATGGATCAGCTATCTGAAAAAAAAAAATGCATGTTTGGAATCTGAAAATTTTCCAAGTGTTACTCAGCCTGCATTAAATGTTTAGTTTATAGGCATGGAAATGGCAGGTAAATGCATTAACTAGTATTCATGAGACCTTTTATTTCAGCATTATATATGTATTAATATAAAAATATAAACAAATATTATAGACAACTACATTTGAATTAATAAGTATTTAATTTATTACATCGAATCGATTTTCGTTCAAAATGAACCTTTTCAAGATGTTAGAATAAATCAAAAAGTCACTTATATTAACGTAGCACACACTTATTGTTCAAATTAAATTTTAAAAATTATTAAAATTTTTAATGTTTAACTGCCGACTTTCAACTCAAATTCACGGATTCTTGGTGCAAAATTCAGAAACTTAGCATCCTTTAACCTTAATAATAAAGGCTTCATAAAAATTATGACAAATCAAGGACACAGTTTATAAAATTTACCATCAACAATCAGAAGACACAGATGACACCAAATGTCTGTAGAGTTAAAAGAAATCAGATGGCATAAATTCAATATAGCAGTTTTTCTTAATCTTGTTTATAAAAATCTTTAAATAAACTAAAAGATATTATATCCACTGAATTATATAAAAACTTGCATTTTTCTTTAGTAGATCAAATTCTAAAGTCATTTCTTCGTTAATATTAATACTTCTATGACGTTCTAATTTAAAAGCATTTCTAAAATTTTTTTCAATAATATTTTATATGATGGAATTAGAATCCATTATGTTACATTTGGTGTCATTCGTGTCTTCTGATTGTTGATGGTAAATTTTATATCTGTGTTCTTGATTTGTCATAATTTTTATGAAGCCTTTATTATTAAGGTTAAAGGATGCTAAGTTTCTGAATTTTGCACCAAGAATCCGTGAATTTGAGTTGAAAGTCGTCAGTTAAACATTAAAAATTTTAATAAATTTTAAAATTTAATTTGAACAATAAGTGTGTGCTACGTTAATATAAATTGCGTGACTTTTTGATTTATTCTAACATCTTGAAAAGGTTCATTTTGAACGAAAATCGATTCGATGTAATAAATTAAATATTTATTAATTCAAATGTAGTTGTCTATAATATTTGTTTATATTTTTATATTACAGTATTTTATTAAGGCAACATAATGGATTCTAATTCCATCATATGAAATATTATTGAAGAAAATTTTAGAAATGCTTTTAAATTAAAACGTCATAGAAGTATTAATATTAACGAAGAAATGACTTTAGAACTTGATCTACTAAAGAAAAATGCAAGTTTTTATATAATTCAGTGGATATAATATCTTTTAGTTTATTTAAAGATTTTTATAAACAAGATTAAGAAAACTGCTATATTGAATTTATGCCATCTGATTTCTTTTAACTCTACAGACATTTGGTGTCATCCGTGTCTTCTGATTGTTGATGGTAAATTTTATAAACGGTGTCCTTGATTTGTCATAATTTTTATGAAGCCTTTATTATTAAGGTTAAAGAATGCTAAATTTCTGAATTTTGCACCAAGAATCCATGAATTTGAGTTGAAAGTTGTCAGTTAAACATTAAAAATTTTAATAATTTTTAAAATTTAATTTGAACAATAAGTGTGTGCTACATTAATATAAATCACGTGACTTTTTGATTTATTCTAACATCCTGAAAAGGTTCATTTTGAATGAAAATCGCTTCGATGTAATAAATTAAATATTTATTAATTCAAATGTAGTTGTCTATAATATTTGTTTATATTTTTATATTAAAGTATTTTATTAAGGCAACATAATGGATTCTAATTCCATCATATGATATATATATATATAGAGAGAGAGGGGGAGATAGAAATTGAAAAAATAACTTGGAAATTCATAAGAAGTTTTGCACCAAAAGTGATAAACCTAGGCTGCAATCCATACATCTTGAGTTCTAGGGCAATGGTTTATTTTGGTTTTAGATTTTATAAAATGCAGTTTATTATTTAAGTATTTTTTTTATTTATTACTCAGATTATTATTTTATTGTATACAAATATAATACAAATATTTATTAATGAAGTTATATAGTATATTGTCTACTATATGTCCACTTATAAAATCACATTAGCATTTTTTTTTTCAGAAATTAGAAAGTATAAAATTACATTTATTATTGTAAAAATATATTTTATAGGTCATTTTATATTAATGATATAAGCACTCATTAAAGTTTTTGATATAATTCTAAAATTAAGTTATTAGAATAAATTGTATTTGAAGGGCAATATCAATGATGAACTATCATTAATGATGGATAAATATTATTTCTTGATTATATTACTCTTTTATTTGTTTTGTTTAATTATTTTATTTTTCTTCAATAGATAATTTGTGATATTAAGAAGTGTAAAATATATTAAACATTAAACAAATCTTATGCAGTAACTGAAATGCCTTCAGATATTATTTTTTATGATATTCTTATTTTCCATTTGTCAAGTTAACAATCCAAAAGAATTGGAAATAATATTTTTTGAAAAACTATTTTAATTTTAAAAATATATGTGTAATTATATAAATGTACAATTTATAATATAAATATCTTATTAATAGAGGGTTACATTGTTATTTATATTATTTTTTTATAAATATTTTTACAAATATTATACCTTTACTTTACTATAAAATAAAGTATCTAAAACTACATATGTCACAGTATTAGATTTTTTTTTTTTATTCCTTGTGAATCATATTGTTAATTTTGGTTGTCATCGATGAACCAACATATCCCACTGGATGGCGCTGTTTTCACGTTAAAACACATAAAAATGCCGTTTCCGTGGCCGACACGTTCGAACCCGTGTTTTACAATACAACCTTTTTCTTGTACTACAGATTGCAGGCCGCTATGTCACGTCGCAGTACAGCATGTATGTTTACGCAGCAAATACATTTTCCCAATTCGCACAGTTTATAAAAAGGTTACAGCTTGGGGAGAGGGTGTGTTTTTTTTAATTGGATGGAAATGTTATTTTCATTGGATTTTTTTTTTATTTTAAAGTATTGAAATGTTCAGATTTTGTAAAGTAATAATTAACAGACTTTTTACACCGTAGTGTATTGAAGTTTTAAGTAGTAAATGTTGACGAGATATATGTATAAAGTGAACTGGAATTAGGTAATGCGTCAAGTAACGTACTGTTCATAACATTTCCATGAGACATTTTAAGATTGTACCATGTGTATATTTTTGAAATCAAAAAGAGCGTTAACACACAAATATCCAGTAAGAAAAGTACAATTGTACACTGTTTTTTTAAATGTCATAAAAAGCATATATTATAAACATTTTATATATATATTTGTCATTGTTTAAAAAAGTTTTAGTTTCTTTCTTTTCTCCGACTACTGTTATACTTTGTTGAATATAGTTTACGATTATTGTTATCATTTATTTTATAGATGTTAGTAAAAAAAAATATTTACAAAAATACGATTTTGATATTTTTTATTTTAACTGTAAGCCTAACCCTAAAACTAACCCTAAAGCTAACCTTAGCTAAACTAACCCTAAAACTAACCCTAAACTAATCCTAAAACTAACCGTAACAACTTTTAGTTGTCATTCTATTTGAAATAAAAAATAGCGGTAAATGACAAAAAAAAAAAGCCGTAACCCCAGTAAAAAAATCTCCGATAGAAAATTGATTTTTCTAATAAAAAGAAAACTAAAAAAGACGAATCAAATTGTAATTTGTTTATTTTATTTTACATTTATTATTATCATTTATTTTGTATACGTTAATAAAAAATAATATTTAAAATTAAATAATATTTAAAAAAGACGATTTTGTTTTGTTTTTATTTTCGCATTACAAAAAACACATCAAAATGATTATAATTAACGGCCCGTGAATGATTATATTTTATAGTTTTAGCATGATAACTGCACCATCCAGTGGGATTTGGTTGCTCATCGATGACAGCCTTAATTTTTTTCCATTTTAAAAATATATGGACTTTATTTTAAAAATAATATATTTATATGTTCATAATTTTGTAAGTTACATGATTATCATAATAATTTTCAGGTTTTGAAAATTGGTATATATCTCATTATTTTGTATGATATTTCTTATTCCATACATCTTTTTTAAAAAGTTTATTTCAGTGAATTCATATAAAGATTACACAAGTTAACAATGTTTAATATTTTTATATTGTTAAAATATCTCCAATCTATGTCAATAAAAACATGAAACCAGTTAATGTTCTTCACTATATGTTAATCCATCTAAAAATTTAAAAAATCAGAAATTAAAAATGAAAACATAATACCAATTTTTTTTTATATATTACAAATAATACATTTATTTGTGTTTTTTCTTTTAATTTATATTTTAAATTTATAATACTTTTAAATTCATAATTGCCAGTCATTAAATTAATCATCCTTAGGTATAACATTAAATCAATTAATACAACATATTAATCATTTCTTTTTCATTAAGACCTATATATATGTGTGTGTGTGTGTTTCTATATTCAGTATAGACTTTTTTTTGGTTAACCTTTCTTGATAAGATTCATTATTTTCAGCCATCCTAATGTTATAATTAAACTGTTTAAACTCTAAGTAGAACGATCAAAAACAGTAGAATTTGTAATTTTTAAATGTTATCTCAATCAAATTATAATTTTACTTTTTAGAAGTAGATTTTGGCAATATTTAAAAGATAAAAAATATGTTTTTTGTTTAAGGACTTTAAATATTTTAATTATGGCATTGAAAATGTTGAATCTTATCAAGAAAGATTGCTTAGAGAAAACATATATATATACAGAAAAAGAAATATTTATTTAAAATGAAATACATGGGGGGAAAATATTTAGTATATTATAATTAAGAATAATTAATTTAATGACTGGTAATTATAATTAGAATAAAAATAAAAATGGAAAATTAGATATTTTAAATTTAAAACCAAATTAAAAGAATAGAAAATGATACAACGATAGTGAGTTTTTGATTTTTATTGGTTTTCATTACTTTTATGTTTTCATTTTTATATATTATAGGTGTCTTGACAATGGCCATATAAAAATAGATAAAAATTTGGAAAATTATGCACTATTTATAAGAATTTAGTGAAATAAGCTTTGAAAAAAAAGATATAGATTAAGAATTGTAAATTTTAAAGAACTGAATTGTATTTGGAAAGAAAATTAAATGATGAGTTTTTTGCAGTTTTGCTTTTATTTTACTACTTGAAAAAAAAAAATGTGTTAAGGATGAAAGTAATAATAATCTGATTGATGCCAATTTTATCGAATTAATAATGGTTGAAGAACTATTTGCACTTTTTTTTAATGCAAAAGTTAATATTTTCTAGTTATTTGTAGAATTGAGTAAAATAATCAATAACTTTGAAAATATCCTTTTGTCTTCGACTAAGCAAAAAAAAACTTTGAAAATATTAGTGACTTTTTAAACAAAAATAAAGGTAAGCTTGAGTTCATCATTATAGGAGAAGGATATTTCAATCAATAATGAAATTATTTCCAAATCACGATTGTATTTCTTATTTTTTACAGTCAGGTGCATCAATATTTATTTACCCAATCCAGATTAGGTTTGTACCTTTACTTAGTTGGCAGCCAAGTTGGCTAAGGGCTGAAAAAAAAAATATTAAGCCTATATATGACTTGGGGGGAAAATATTCAGGTTTATCTAAACTGAACTAGAATCAGGGAAAGGCTGAGCCTTATATTTAACTAATATAACTCTGTCAATAAATGAAAAAATATAGGCTACTAGTACCTTAACTTGGATTTTAATTACGCTTCATGCAAAAAAGTGAAGCTTAGTATTATAAGAAAAGAATTATAAGGCTTAGCGCTTTCGGGAACTTAGGTCTCCATATTTATAGCCTATCTTGGGAGTGTTGGCTTACATTGAGATTTTAAATGAAGCTTGACAGTAATTTATGCAAAATTTATTCAACTTGGATTATTGATATGTGACAATGCAGAGCAGAAATTCTTTATGATAACATCATTTTATGCAACCATATACTATTCCAAAATCATCATAAAAAATTAGAAAGAACAGCTAAGCCCTCATATTTAACAATTCCTGAATATTCAATGAATCAGCAGTTAATAGATTTGAATATTAATTGCAATAGCTCAAATGTAGGTGAAATTTATAAAGAAGTTATTGAAAAACCCTACTAAGCTGTGTGTAAATTAATACAACACCATCAATAAATGAAAAAGTACAGGTATATGTTCATATTGCAATTAAGAAAGAGAAAATTTTTATATGGACATATAAAATACTTTTGATTAGAGAAAATATCATTTCAAAATTGTTATGGGAAACTTTATTATTAGAATTAGTACATGATTGAAAGAAGAAAGTGCTGCAGGCAGTGATAGAAATGAGAGGACACAGACTTCTTTCTTTGGTAAAAATGCTAAACGGAAATGTACATGGAATAAAAGTACAACAGAACTAGATTAAATTTTGACTAATATAAAATGTAAGTCAAGATTGTAATATTGTTAATAAATTTGACATAGGAAGTTATTGTCAATTTTTTAAGATACATGTTAAAGCAAAACTAGAGAGACAAAAATTGTTAAGAAAAATATTGATATTTCTAACTTATGAACATTCCACTGAATTTAAGTAACAAATTTTAAAAGATGCTTCAGATTTGGATGAAATCACTAAAAAGATAACTGATACACTATTAAGAACTGCAACAGAGATAGCTGGTATAAAAAACAGCAATGTTCTGATAAATTTTCTATTGCAATAAGTCTATGTGAAGAGAAGTATGAATACAAAAATGATCCATCAAGATGAATAAGTATTGTAAAATGATATGGAAAAGCTTAATTATGCTATAAGAAAATATAATCGTGAATTGGCAAGGAAAGCTGTAGAAGAAAATATAAGTCTCACAACTATATAAAATAACATTTTGTATTGGAAGGTATTTCTGCAATAAAAAAAAAAAAGATGTGTCATGTGTTTAAACGAATATGAATATTGATATTTAAGAAAGATGATAAAGAAAATATTACAAATTACAAGCTTCTCAGTGCTATAGAAAATCATTAATCAACTAAAAGAGCAAACTGGATTTAGAGTGGTTTTTAACATAGTAAATCGCATCCAGGTATTGAGAGAATTTATAGAAAGACCCATTGAATATGATTTGCTATTGTGTTTTGGATTTGTAGATTATGAAAAGGAATTTGACTATAAGCATTTTTACAGTAATTAAAGCATTAAATTGTCAAAATATAGACTCAGACTATTGTCATCTTCTGAAAAATATTAAAATGCAATGTTAATAATTATATTACATGGTGATATTAAGATGATTAATATTGAGAAGGATGTACAAATGAGTGACTTCATATCTTTAAATCTTGTAGCAGTTTTACTAGAAATATTTTGTAGATTAAAGGAGTAAAAGTAAATGGTGATTATCTAAATCATTTAGATTTTACAGATAATATGGTTGTTATTGTAAATAATGCTTCAGAGCTTCAGAAAATGTTGCAAAAGTTATCAGATGAAAAGACTAAAGTAATGCTCAATGGATTTTCTTAAAAGAAAATAAAGATTGATAATCATGAATTAAAAGTTAACAACTATAAATATTTGAAATACTGATGCTATGACATATGAACTATAAATATTTGAAATATAATTAATGGAATTAATTATAGAATTAAATTTGGAAGAAGTGTTTTTGGTAGAAATAATTTAATATTAAAAGAAAATAAAGGGTAGTTGTTAATAGATGTGTTTTAGCAATTCTTACTTACGGATCTGAGATTTGGATACTTAACAGAAAAGATTTAATGTATAGAGAGATGTATGGTAGGAGTAGCAAAGAAGAGATCAAAAATGAAAAACATAAAATAAATATCTTCTGATATCAGTGAAACAAACTGATGTAGGGTTGGGCTGTTCATAAAATTAAAAGAGATAACCATATAAGAATGGAGAGGAAATCCAGACCCACTGTGGTTTCAATTGGACATCACGACAACATTTGACTCTGTAAGGATTGACATACTTCTAAATATTTTAAGTGAGTATGGAGTTCCTAGAGTATATTTGATTATGTTAGAGAACCTTCTGAACAATAGGGAGATCTTGGTGACAATCAATGGTTGGATAACCCCTAGTTTTAGACCCTCCATTTCTATTCCTCTGGGCTTTTCATTGAGTGCCCTATTGTTCATAGCATATGTCAATCTTACTTAGACAGATTGAGGCAAGCCTTCCTGGGGTTTTTGTGCCGGTGCTTAGCCATGTAATTAAGCTTCTCTTATTTATGGATGACATTATGATTCTTCCCTCCCCTAAATTCTTACTGGTGTGGGAACAGATTTAATCCAATTTGCAGCAGATTCCAAATTATCATTCAACCCTGAAAAGTTGTCTGCATGGAGAATATTATCGGGAAAGTATGTTCCATCTCGATTTACTGTGAGACCTCATTTACTTCCCTTTCTACCTCTCCTCCAATGTGATGCAGAAATCATTGCAAGATGACCTTTTTCCTCCTTCCAAGAAAAATATTGAAGCATTAAAAGGGGTATACCTTTCTATTTGTGATAAGGCGTCACTCCTTAACTCCCTCATTTCTTCATGAATAGATTATTACCTCCATGTCTTAAATCCTTCAAAAAAGTTCATTTCACAAATTAATACTTTATGCTCCGGTCTGCTTTGGATGAAAAAAGTGGTTGGCATTAGCATGCGAAAGATGCAAAATGACAAAGCACTCAATGGTTTGGGCTTACACTCCATTGTAACACAAATATTCAAAAAAGAATCCTCAACATCATCCATACTATCAAAAACAAGTTCTTGGTTCTTGTTCCAGTAGAAGATTGCTCCTATGGACAACCTCCCCCATATTATTGCAAATCCTGGGTAAAGAAATTATTTAGTCTTTCTGCCCAATATATCAATGTAGCCTCCCGTGATTTTGATGAGAAACTTACTTATTGGGAGGCAATGAATCCTCAATTGACTTGTCCCCCTAGCATTCTTGGTTTGTCTAATGAAAAACTAATACCAAAATTAAAAAGATGGTATCTTGTACCCAAATTCATTGACTTCATTTTAAAAACAAACCTGAACTCTTTTACCAACCAATGATTTCTTGACATCTAGGAGAGGGTTTCATGAAATTGTGCCTACATGCCCCATCTGTAAGTGGGACTTGGAGACCCTGCCTCATATTTTGAATGATGGATTAAATGATGCAAGACTAAATTTATTAAAGATTTTTAAGCTTAACCGGTCCAAGCTATTTGACATGGCCAGTTGTATTGCATTGGATAGATTCCCAGACATCAGGAGGGCCACCTTCATAAATCATTCTATTTGGCTTCTTAGATGTCACCTAGTCCTAGATTCATCACCCTGTAATCCAGTGCAGTTTGTGAAAAAATCCTTGTGCATCATTAAGAGGAGAGACCAACTGTTAATGTCAACTGAGAATCTTCAATCCCACCTGGTCACCCACTGATGAATGTATCTGATCTCTACACTCTCTCACCTGGCTTTGGATTTTTAACAGCTAGGAAGACACATCTTTATCGTCATAGGAGACAAGTGTAATTGTTGTTTTTTCTTCATTTAATTTCACAATTGTAAATTATAGTTTCCTTTTTTCACCACCATGAATGTCTCAACAACAATCATGTAACAATCAGTGTTTTCTTTTTTGTTATGTAAACTAATAAATAAGATCTCATTTTAAAAAAGAGATGATAATAAATGGACAATTGAAATCTTAAATTAAATATCAAAAGATTGTAAGACTAGAAAATGATTACATGTGAGATGGATGGATAAAGTAAGGAAGTTTTCTGGTGTCTTGTGAAAAAGAGAGGATAGGGATAGAAGAAAGTTTAAACTTGGAGTCATCAATCTATAGTGAGTAGATAGAAAATGATGATGAAATAATAGAGTTGTATAATATCTACAGAGCTGTTTTTTTGTTTTTTGCTTTGACTAATAAGGATTTGTGCTCAAAGCTACTTCATCAATGAACGTAAAAGCCAGAAACTGATGTAGGGGTATTGTAGCAATGTCTCTAAAGTAGATAAAAATAACTTGTGGAAACATATGAAAAAGCTTATAATATAGTTGATATTATCTGTAACTTAATATAGATAAAATATTATTTAAATGTCAAATACATTTTAATTAGTAAGATAGTTATTTTTATGTTTGCCTGAGACACATCCACTTTTACTTTCATAAGTAGAAAATCAATTCTTTGAACAAAAATTCACCCAGATTATGTACTTTTCCCCACTATTTTCACATCTTATATGCTAGCAAACTTTTTTGATCTGCATATATATATATATATGTTTTCAAAATCACTTATCTTTTATGAATATTTTTGGATGATTTAATACTTTAGCTTTTTAATGTTTTTTTTGGATATTAGTACAGTAATAATTATGTGTGAAACAAGATTTTCTATACCTTCAGATAAACTAGATATTTAAGGGTTACTCATCCAGATTCCATCATACTCAAAACACATAAATATGCTGGCTTAACAACATTTCTCCATAGAAACTTTTTATTTGTACAAATTAGAAGAGGACTGAAAGGTAACAGAGAGAAATACATAGGTGAATTATGTGATATCATGTTCAAATACAGCATACTGGCTAATATCAACAACAAAGTATAATAAAATCAGAGCAAATCATCCAAATGTTGACGTCATAGATACTGCTCCCATATATCCCCCAAATAGCCAAGAATATCACCAAAATTTGCTCTGAATCACATCAAGTAAGCTTTCACTCCCCTCTCAATAAATAGACTAATAAACAACTCTAAAGTCAAAGCCCCCACAGAACAAACATTTGACACAATCTACCAGATCACGTGCATTCTATCTGGATGCAACGCTGTCTACTATTGACTATCATGCACCAGCCATACCAGAAAGCTATCACAACACCAATACCTATACAAAAGGGTTTGAAGCAAGCTAAATATTGATTCATATTCATCGAACACTTGGTCATGCATTTGAGCTCATAGCATCCAGCATCACAGGTATTGAAAGAAATGATGACAAATGCAAGATTAAAGAGGCATGGCACAACACCAATGATTCCAACTCCATTAACAAAAATGAATCCTGTTTTCCCTCTCGAAAAAGTGGGCTATTTAATCCATTAAACTCACTGGAATATATTTAAATATACTAAGACTACATTTACTTACACGATACTCCTACCTACCATTTAGTGCTATAAATATGATACGAAGAGCATATTGAAAGTGCTATCCTCAATTTAAAGTACTTAAATACTGAGCTTTTCTTATTGTAGTATCCCAGCACTAGAAAGTCATTTAATCCTTCATATTAAAAATGAGTTTCTTGCTAGTATAAATATTAGATTTTTTTAAAAAAATATCACATTTGCATAAAGCAGGTAAGAACCAAGAGAGAAATTTGGTTTTAAACAAATTTGTCGTAATTATTTGATATTTTTTGAAACTTAGTTAGCAGCAGTATATGCAGTTCTGTAAAACTTGAAACATTCTAATAGCATTCTTTATATGTAATAAGCATGGAAATTAAGTGTGATTATGCAAGGAAAATTATTTCTGGATTTACCTGTCTTTAATTTAATTTTAAAATCAAACTTAGATTTCATTATAAATTATGTTTTTTTTTAAAACATTCAAGAATGTAATGCAATAAGAAGATAAGTGGTAAATTATGAAAAAAGCATCATAAATGTAAATAAATAGTATCTGTTAATTGTCTTGCGTAAAGCAGGAGGCTAACAAACCCATACTTTCAGACATATGTAAAATGGTATTTGACTTTCAAGATGTCTGTGATCCACCAAGAACCCTACTCTATTTAGAATTATTCTGTCACTGGTAAGAATCATATTAGGTACCACCTTCATAATGGAGGATTGTCCTGTGGATTTTATTCTAATTTTTCTACACTTTTATTAACTTCCATGATATTGCCTATGGGTTCTACTAATAAAGTAAAGCATAGGCTTTAAAAATGATGATTACTCAAACTAAATATCTTAAGCAATTAATTGTAGAAAAAGTAGACATATTACAAATTATAATTACACCATGTTTACATATTTGTATATTAAGAGGTTAGAATGCATAAGTTTATCAGGTACTCAAACTTGCTTTATTTTATTACTATCCACTAATATTCATTAAATTTTAAATACAAGTATATTTTATATATCTGGAATTTAGATGTAATAAACATAGGAGATTTGATCACAGATATTCAAGCACCCTTCAGTCATCTACTATCATACAACTGATACACATGACCACACATGTGAAAAAGATAAATGATCTTAAATATATGTATTTCATGCCAAGAGGTCAGAGTGACAAAGTCAAAATGGGCATGACAATATTGGCATTAACAAGAGATCGTCAGATTTTCGATAGTATGGATGGCTGAAGAGTTGGACAGTGGAGTAGATTGAAGCCTACCCATTAAAGTGTGAAGATTTTCCATCTTAATATCAACTGAGCACTGACTATGTATGTGTGTGGGAGATGATGATCTGAATCAACTGAAGAGTATTAGTGTAATGCTTCATTTTTGTGATTGTTTCTTTTGTTGCACATAATTTTGACAAACACTTGGATCACAACTATGACCATGCTCTTTCATGATTATGAAAGAAATATAAAATAATAACTTCAGGCTTAATATTAGATTTTTTGTATATTAATGAAGGTTGAGTCCTAAGTCTAAGACTTGCCCTGGTCTCACCATAATATATATAGGCAATCTTTTTTAACAAGAAATTTTATTGTGAGCTCAAAGAATTACATTATAGCAGTAACAGAGTTATGTTGTTAACGGAAACTATAAAAAAGGTTACATAACCCAATACCTATGCTCTGGGGTAAAAAATCAACTCTTCAGTCACAAATTGTCCATTACAACAAGGCTCCATGTAGTATTGTAGATGTATGTTGGAGCTAGTTTCATCTCTGTTTCTGATAGCCTGAGGTTTTGCCAAAAGTAATTTCTTATGGACAAGCAAGGTGTGGCCATGAATAGGAGTGCACATATTTGACCAATAGGCAATTAGTAGAAAGGTTATGTTTCTTATGGATGGAAAGATGCCATTAGATATGCTAGAAATCAGTGGTGAGGAGAGGCACTCTAGTTTTGTATATGGATGTGATAAAGTCTGTCCCTTTGGAGTGAAGTACATCCCATTTATATAAAAGGCAGACTGGGTCCAAGCTCAAGAACCCTCTACAAGAGACCAGAAAATGATATGTGGGCAGAGCATTCAGGTTCATTTTAATTTAAATCTAAAAATTTCAGCTCTAGATGCCACTTTTTAATGATTGAGATTTGTTAGCAGTAATGGGATTTGGGGGGTGGGGGTTCTTCATTAATTAGATGGTATGCATCCCAGTACTTAATTTTTCTGTGAGTTAACCTGATTAGGTAGAGGGATAAATTTTGCAGGAGGAAGAGGGTACAGTAGGACAAACAGAAGTGAAGCATAATTCTGGGAAATAGTGAGATAGGTTAAGGATAGTGTTATATCTATGCTAGAAACAAGGTTATAACAGAGTGCAACAATAGCTCATTGAGTTTTGTATGCCTATGGAGACCCCTCAGACTGATGGCCATGGTCTTGCCCTTCCATATAAGTTTCATAGTGAATTTATTTTTTTGATGAAAATTTTTGGGAAAAGTTAATGATCGGCATGAAATAAGAAATCCTTGGGACCACCAGAATATTGAGCAATGTTTTTGCATAACTTTGGATAACAAACCAATGGTTTTTGTATCAAGAAGAGAAGGGAGTCCTGTATAGTTCTTTTCATTACAAGGGGTGAGTTGTAGTTTGGAAAACCCAGAAATTTTGGGGGCATGGCACTAAAAGGAGAGGGGACAGTGTTCCCAGAGGATATTTTCCATGCTGATGATTTATTTAAATTAAAGGTCAGTCCTGACTCTGAAGAATAAGCATGGAGCATTTTGGCAAGCTTTGGAATTAGCTTTTATGATGGGAGAAAAACAGCCAGGTCATCCATATATGCTGTGTGGGGGATTGATCTATTGAGGGTGGGTATCAATTTCCCAGGGAGGTCTTGGTCAAGTCTAATTAATAGAGGATTAATGTAAGTTATAATAGCAGGGCACTCAGATGAGAGCACTGTGGAATAGAATTTGTTGGCGGTAAAAGATGAGATCCTTCCATTCAGGGAGATGGAAATGTCCCTGTTATTGAAGAAATTTGCCATAAGGTTGATTATCCCAGTTGGGATATCATATTTGGCAAGGAGGTTGATGAGACAAGGTGTTCTGACAGAGTCAAAGGCACCGGCAATGTCCAGCTAGATGACTACTGGTTTAGATTTTCTCATAATTCTGGTGTAATTGACTATCATCTTAAATAAATGCTATTGCATCAGTGGTTGAAGAACCTTTCTTGGCAAACTGGTATTGGGATATGAATGGAATACCGTAACCTGTATCTTATCCTTGATTAAATCTTAATTCAACCATCTTGATCATTAAGGGTGTCATATAGATGGGCCTAAGATTCTCAAGGAGAGATGGTGATACTCTCCTTATTGAGAAAAGGCACTCCCTATAAGGTGCAAGCCACCAATGTCAAGGGGTTTGGTAGATAAGAGATCAACCATTCTATGTATGATTGGAACCAAAAAAATTTCAAGGTGAAGTAGGATAAATTGTGGAAGAAACCCAGATGTGTTTTCTCCAGCATAAAGAATAGTTTAGTACTAATATCTTTTTCAGTTATGCTGTGGTTTATAGTTGTGGATTTCTTGATGTTAGGATGATTTGACTCATGAGGATAGGATGATTTGAATCATGAGGATATTTTTTTAATTTGGCTTAGAAAAGTTAAGAATTTGTATAATTATGTTGTTACCAGAATAGAGTTATTGTCAATTATGATGGAGGAGGGAGTATTTAATTTATCCTTGTATCCTAGGGGCTACAGCTGCCTCTGGACCAGTTATGGGGTTGGCTTAGGAAGATTCTCAAATTTTTTGTTGAGATGTAGTCAGAAATGGAGATGAGGGAATATTTAATTTATTTTTGCAGCCCAGAGACCACATATTGTAACCCCTGGACCAGTTATGTGGCTGGCTTAGAAAGATTCTTGGAATTTTTTGTTGAGATGTAGACAGAAATGGCTTGTTGATTCATTTTGTACTGTTGCTCAAACTTAAGGATTAGCTCTATTGAAGCAGGGACTGCAGGTATCTGTTTCAAGGTGTTGCTGATTAAATCCATCTTGTGGAGAATGGAAATGGGACCCTTAGTCTTAGCTGTGTAAAAAGAAATTATTGTACTCAAAAAAAAAATTTGATGAAACTGAACCACACCTCTGCAGGAGGTAAGGTGAGGGTGTTAATTTTCCTAAAATATATGTAACTCTCAGATAAGATTGCTTCTGGGGCAGTGGTCTTGAGTAGGATGTGGGTGGATGACTTCAAGCACTCATATGGCTGTCGAAACTGGTCAATTGATAAATTAATCTTGTGCCAGGTGCTCTGAAAAAGGAACAGGCTGGAGGGAGGAATCAGTGATGAAATGGAGGTCTGGGGAGTAGTAAGCTGATCTATGAGTGTCACATATTGCTTAGTGTAGTAGGGGAAGGCTTCAGTGGGAGGCACACATAAATGGGGTGTTTATGAGATGAATATATTCATCTGGAATTGAAGTGACTGTAAGTAGTATTAAAATCTCCAAACATTGACGTAGGATAGGGGTTGGATTTGAGTGATATATTTATTTGTTGGATTAATGAGTGAATTAATGATAAGTCTCTCTTGAAGTAAACGAAGATGATGTTCATGTTCAACTTAAAGGACCAGTGCGATAATGTTGCAATTAGGAGATATGATTGATGATTTGAATGGTGACTATTTAGGAATTAGGATGGCAACACCTGCAGAGGGGTGGGACAAAGTTGAGTGATGAGAGGACCCTAGATTGGCAAGTTTAATTAGTAATTGTGGATTTGAGAGTGGCTGTAGCTTAGTTTCTGCAAGACATGATATGAGGTTTAAATTGGTTAATCCAATTTGCAATTGATTCTATTCTTCCAATCGAATTCAGGTCATGGGTATTGAAGCCAGAAAATTTAAGATTCATGTGGTCGGTACCAGAGTGGTTAAGTTGACCTTTGTCAGATTTAAGCAAAGAGTACATGGGTGGTTAAGAAATTGGAGGAAATTTAAATTTCATTACTCATTTCTTCCGCACTGACTTAGTTATAGTTTTGACATCCTTAGCATCCACTTTGTGATTAGCATCACTAGAGTGGACCTTCCCTATCAACTTCACTTTGGGTGGTCTGCACTGCTCAGATTGGGCTATTTCCTGGGTACCATCACCTGGAACTATCTCCATACTACTGTATTTGGGTGGTGTGTCAGGGTTTTTGATAATATTAACTGACAAGTCAGCTTTCATTCTTTTCCCTTTTTGGTATTTATTAGGTGATTCATATTCTGATGAGCTCTTGCTGGAGTCACCAGACTTTCTCCCCTGCTCATCATCCCAAGAATTTTGCCACTATTAGCACTTTTGGACTTCCTTTTACTGTTTTTCCTGTTGGAGGGATGGCTATCTATAATTGTAACATTTGACCTAGGGGGATGAACTACTGCTTCTAGAGGAGTGGATAGAAGCAGTAGTTATCTAACTGTTCTCAACATCAGCATCCCATAAGGTTTCATCAGGTAGAGGCTGGTTACAATCTCGTGTGTATTGTCACTCAGAAGGACACTTTCCAAAGTATCTTTTTCAGGGGGAATTAAATGAGTATTACTAGGTATTGCAAGTGGTATGCAGTTGTGCAACCTTGGTCTGCAGTTGTGCAGCCTTGTCTTTTTCATATGACAGAATTGACAATTCCAGGTGGGACCTTAATTTATAATGGAAACACTGCAGCAGTACCCTCTAAAAGAGATAATAAGAGGGACAGATTCTGCAGGGTGCATCAAGGGAATAGCAGTTGATGTTATTCCCTTGTTGAGTATGATAGTGAATACTGCCATGTTTGTCAAGACTGGGGTTTCGGCCCTTTTTTCCATGAGGTATTGGAAGTTTGAAACTGTGCCATATGGTCTTAGCAGCCATTGAAGATCAGCTCCTGTAAACTTGAGATAACAGTTTCAGATTTGGCCATTGAGTATTGTTGGTCTATCCAGATTGATTATACAATTGTCTCCAATAAACTTTATTGACTTTTGAAAAATTTGACTTTGGAATATATTGTAAAATTCAATGATCAGATATCTGCTGTTGGGATGATTTAGTAATTTATATACACTTCCACAATTTCTTTTTTGAAAGTTCACAGCAGAATTCTTCACCGGAAAATTGAAAAGTTCACAATTGTGACAGCAAGAATAAGGGTCTTGTCGCTGCTATAGTTGAGAAAAGACTGATGCAATTGCAGAGGTATAGTCACATTAAACCTGTGGACAAGATTATTTAATGTCTGTTGATCAAGACTTCTGTGATGTAACTTATTTTTGGCAGGGTTGGGTTTGGAAGCCAATGGCTCTTCATCCTCAAACATATTGAAGATGTCCTGTTGATTCTGATAATCCCTATTAATGTAAGTTTTCTGTTTGTTGGTATTTCTAAGTAAGGCTCCAGAGTATAAAATATTACTTGCTGGACCCAATTCAGGCAGAATAGTTTTATTATGGTTATTAGTATTAGTTGTAATTCTCCTGTTGTTGCTATCATTAGTGTTATACTGCAATTTACAGCATAATTAACATTGGGCCAGTCCTGTGTTAAAATTTTGTCCATTGTGTTGTTAATAAGCTTATTTAAATTTATAACATTCTGAATTGGACATTAAATTTTTCTGAATATATTTGTGCTATTTTATTATCTGTACATGATAAATATGTTACAGCATTCCAGCTTTTAGTATTTCTATGATTGATTATAGAAATAATAAAAGCTGGAATGTTCTATCATATTGATAATAAAATAACACAAATATGCTTGGACAAATTTAATGTCAAATTCAGAGCCCCTATAAATTTAAACAAGCTTATTAACAACTCAAAGGACAAAATTTTAACACTAGATCAGTCCAATGTGGCTGTAAACTGCAGCAAAAAGACTGGTCTATATATATATACATATATATATATATATATTATGGTGAGACTAGAGCAAATCTTAGAACTAGAGTGATTCAACATTCATTAATGTATAAAAAATCTAAGATTAAACTTGAAGCTAGTTGTAATCCAAATGTTATCAAAATTACATATTGTAAAGGATAGCTTACAACACAAATATTCCTAATAAGATTGGCATATTTATTGAATCCAATCTATTTGAAACTTGCTTTAATAATGGGGAGATTATTTGCTTATTTTTAACACATATATACATTTACAATACATATATATTTATTCATATTCACAGTGAATTAGGGAATTCACATATTGTATTTTGTAATAAATTTAATCCAACCAATATTTTAGAAAATAATATTGTTTATATATACGTTATTTGATTAATAAACCATAATGTTTTTCTTTTAATCTAAAATTAAATGTAATTTATAGTCAGATGACTTAGGGATAACCTGAGGTCAAGTTAGGTGGCCATAGCAACTGTGAAAATAAAACTGATTTTATTATTCGATTTTTTATTTGGTATAAATGAAGTGTATTTAAACAATAGGCAGTTAAAAATCTAAGCATTTTAGGAGATCTACGCACGAACTGCATAAAAACAAACTTTTTAAAAATTGTTCTTCTTGTCAAAAATATTCCAGCTATAACAATATACAGCAATTAAATTAAAATTTCAAACATTAAAAATGGAGTTTTGTTTCTTCTTATATTTGAATCATAGAAGTTTTTAAAGTCAAATAAGTTTTTAAAGTCAAATACTGTAACTTAAATTGGTAATGTTCTGATCTATCGTGTCAGCCACTTGATGGCATTGATGCTAAGCAAAAACACATTGATATAATGTTACTGGGCCAGCCATTCTATACAACTATGATGTCCATAAAATTAAAAAAAATATAAAAATGTACAGTAATTAATTAGAGACTGGCTTTTTGTGTGTGGGTGGGTGTCGATAAAAAAGTATGTTACTTTCCAATAGCATATAATAGTTCATTGGATACTTTTTTGGACAGTAATTTCAACAAAATTTACAATGAAAGCTGACTTTGACCTTTTTGGGACCAATTAATTTGGACAGTAATTAATCAGAGACAGCCTTTTTTTTTTGTTACTTTGTGTATCTGAAAAGTTATGGTACTTTTTAAATACAAAATTAAATTACATTTTACCTTTTTTTTTGGACAGTAATTAATAAGACACCGTGTTTTTTTTTTTGGGGGGGGAGGGAATTAAATTATATTGCACTCTTTTTGTGTGTATATATATAAAATTACATTACTTTTTTTTATAACAAATAATAGTAAATATAGCAGAAACTTATTTGTACACTAATTAATCAGAGATAGGCTTGTTTGTTTGTTTTTTTTTTTGTTTTTATGTATCGGAAAAGTTATGGTAGTTGTTTTTTTTTTAATTAAATCACATTTTACCCTTTTTTTGGACAGTAATTAATCAGACACTGTGTTTTGGGGTGGGGGAATTAAATTTGATTGCAATTTTCCAAATAAAGTTATTAAAAATTATAACAAACTATTATAATGAAATTCATCTTTAGTGTCTGGCAATTGGCAATTAAAATAAGAGTTGGAAGCAGCCATCTTCTTTTTCTCAGACGATTTCTCATGATATGTTACTTTCATCGTGATTTTTGAAATAGTGTTGTGCCCCACCCTAAAATCCAATTAGTAATGCTAACACAGTCTTGATGGAACAGTGACAACACTTAAAAAATGTTAGAAGGTACCAGTAGGTCAGTTCATATGAAACAAAAAAGGGTTGACCTGAAAAGTTAAATTATTTAGACATGATGCAATCAACACACCATCACACAATACTGTAGCGAAAATATAAACCCAGCATTACGATAAAGTGCATAACACAACCAATTATGGTAGCCAATGAGAGCATTTTTCTGTGCTTTTAGCATAGAAGAAAGTCACTGCAGTAGCCAGCAGCTAAGTAAACTGACTCTGTGTTTTATCATAGAAAGAAAGCTGGCTGTGAAAATGGCATATTTCTAGCAATTTAGCTTCAAATAGTGCCATAAGTGGCTAACATGAACCCTTAAATTTTGTCAAATTCAGAAAAAAGTGAGAAATAAAAGTAAGAATTTATAGATTCTGAGAAATAATTTTAATATTTTAAATTTTTTCAAAAAGAAAAATGAAAATTAAGTCTGCTGAAAATAGGAAACAAAAATGAAATACCTTTTTTAATATATATTTATATGTAAAGTGCTTCTATATTATTTAACATAATTTATGATTACAAATAATTATTTAATGGTACTTTAAGATGAATTTGGACTAAAGCAAAATATGCTATTGTGTATCATGTTCTTTCCTAAGAGTTGCATAAAATCTCTCCTTTCATTCTACTTTATTGTAAATCACACAAGAGGATGCCTGCAGTCCAAAGTAAACAAGCATTGGAATATTTAAAGGTGAATCAGTTAAGGATTAAGGTGTTTACCATACACAACTACAGAAGACACCATTGTACCTGTCTATCCTTGCCAAGGAAAATTATTTGCTGAGTCAAACTGCTGTTGGAGAGTAACACACCTAACTGTCAATTACTACTTCTATTAGGATGATTTTTATGAACTTTGTTCCAATTACAATTTAGTCAAGAAATTAATGTTGTAAATTTTTGTTTGATTTTTTTTTATCTATGTTGTATTTTCACACTCTGATGCTAGAAACCTCATTTTTCAGAATTAGCAAAGAAGAAATGGGGGATGATTCACTTAGTTATTTTTCTATTTTATTGTAAATAAAATCTAGGTCAACCCACCTGCTTCACATCAGGTTATCCATATAAATAATAAGGTAAGATTCTCTACATTTATTTTTATAGATTAAATTGCAACACTTGATACAAAATACATCATTTTATTTTGTTGATTAACCCTGTATATATATTTTTCCAGTGTGATTGACTAATCAACTAGTATTAATTTATATACCTATTATATATATGATAACAGATGGCATTCTACCAAAAACACCGTCAAGCATAGTTTTCTGTTTACATAAACGTCAGAGCGAATATTCACTATCTCTAACTTTAATTCCACTTTCAGATCATGATTTCAAGCTATTTGCTATTGTCAGTGAAAGACAGGAATAAGAAACTAGATCTAAACACAAACTCTGAGCATTTATGAAACAGTTTCTATTCAGCTTGCAAGCATGAATCTTTTAGACACGTTAATGTCTTCAAACTCAGCATAGCAAGCCAGATAGCTACATGGGTCTGATCTCAGTTCAGCATCACCACATAGTAGAAGCCTCTGCAATATACATCATTGCAAGAAAGACCTCAAAGGTACATTTATGAAAAACAAAAAAACACAAGTTAAAAAACTTGCTAATGCTTGTATTTATGATAACAGATGGCGTTCTACCAAAAACACCGTCAAGCGTAGTTTTCTGCTTACATAAACGTCAGAGCTAGTATTCACTATCTCTAACTTTAATTCCACTTTCAGATCATGATTTCAAACTATTTGCTATTGTCAGTGAAAGACAGGAATAAGAAATTAGATCTAAACACAAACTCTGAGCATTTATGAAACAGTTTCTATTCAGCTTGAAAGTGTGGATCTTTTAGACATGTTGATGTCTTCAAACTCAGCATAGCAAGCCAGATAGCTACATGGGTCTGATATCAGATCAGCATCACCATATAGTAGAAGCCTCTGCAATATACATCATTGCAAGAAAGACCTCAAAGGTACATTTATGAAAAACAAAAAAACACAAGTTAAAAAACTTGCTAACGCTTGTATTTATGATAACAGATGGTGTTCTACCAAAAACATCCGTCAAGTGTAGTTTTCTGTTTACATAAACATCAGAGAGAGTATTCACTATCTCTAACTTTAATTCCACTTTCAGATCATGATTTCAAGCTATTTGCTATCGTCAGTGAAAGACAGGATTAAGAAACTAGATCTAAACACAAACTCCAAGCATTTATGAAACAGTTTCTATTCAGCTTGCAAGCATGAATCTTTTAGACATGTTAATGTCTTCCAACTCAGCATAGCAAGCCAGATAGCTACATGGCTCTGATGTTTATGTAAACAGAAAACTATGCTTGATTGTGTTTTTGGTAGAATGACCATCTGTACATCATGAAATACAAGCATTACAAGTTTTATAACTTGCTAACTGCTTGTTTTTCATGAATGACCTTTGAGGTCTTTCTTGCAATGATGTATATTGCAGAGACCTCTACTATGTGGTTATGCATAAACATGAGATCAGAGTCCATGTCAGCTATCTGGCTTGCTATTCTGAGTTTCAGATAGACATTAACTGTGTCTAAAGATTCACACTTGCAAGCTGAATTAAGAAACTGATTCATAAACACTCAGAATGTGTTTAGATACTAGTTTCTTATTCCTGTCTTTCAATGATGAAGCAAATAGCATTGAATATCTTGATCTGAAAGTGGAATTAAAGTTAGAGATAGTGAATACTCACTCTGACATTTATGTAAACAGAAAACTATGCTTGACTGTGTTTTTGGTAGAATGCCATCTGTTATCATAAATACAAGCATTAGCAAGTTTTTTAACTTGTGTTTTTTTGTTTTTCATAAATGTACCTTTGAGGTCTTTCTTGCAATGATGGATATTGCAGAGGCTTCTACTATGTGGTGATGCTGAACTGAGATCAGACCCATGTAGCTATCTGGCTTGCTATGCTGAGTTTGAAGACATTAACGTGTCTAAAAGATTCACGCTTGCAAGCTGAATAGAAACTCTTTCATAAATGCTCAGAGTTTGTGTTTGGATCTAGTTTCTTACCTGTCTTTCACTGACGATAGCAAACAGCTTGAAATCATGATCTGAAAGTGGAATTAAAGTTAGAGATAGTGAATACTCGCTCTGACATTTATGTAAACAGAAAACTACGCTTGATGGTGTTTTTGGTTGAACGCCATCTGTTATTATAAATACAAGCGTTAGCAAGTTTTTTAACTTGTGTTTTTTTGTTTTTCATAAATGTAGCTGGTCTTTCTTGCAATGATGGATATTGCAGAGGCTTCTACTATATGGTGATGCTGAACTGAGATCAGACCCATGTAGCTATCTGGCTTGCTATGCTGAGTTTGAAGACATTAATGTGTCTAAAAGATTCACGCTTGCAAGCTGAATAGAAAATGTTTCATAAATGCTCAGAGTTTGTGTTTAGATCTAGTTTCTTATTCCTGTCTTTCACTGACGATAGCAAATAGCTTGAAATCATGATCTGAAAGTGGAATTAAAGTTAGAGATAGTGAATACTCACTCTGACGTTTATGTAAACAGAAAACTACGCTTGACAGTGTTTTTGGTAGAATGCCATCTGTTATCATAAATACAAGCGTTAGCAAGCTTTTTAATTTGTGTTTTTTTGTTTTTCATAAATGTACCTTTGAGGTCTTTCTTGCAATGATGTATATTGCAGAGGCTTCTACTACGTGGTGATGCTGAACTGATATCAGACCCATGTAGCTATCTGTCTTGCTATGATGAGTTTGAAGACATTAACGTGTCTAAAAGATTCATGCTTGCAAGCTGAATAGAAACTGTTTCATAAATGCTCAGAGTTTGTGTTTAGATCTAGTTTCTTATTCCTGTCTTCCACTGATGATAGCAAATAGCTTGAAATCATGATCTGAAAGTGGAATTAAAGTTAGAGATAGTGAATACTCGCTCTGACGTTTATGTAAACAGAAAACTATGCTTGATGGTGTTTTTGGTAGAACGCCATCTGTTATCATAAATACAAGCGTTAGCAAGTTTTTTAACTTGTGTTTTTTTGTTTTTCATATATATATAAATTGGGGGAACTTAAACTAAATAGACTGTGAAAATCAGTAAATATATAATTTAGCTAGTCAGCATCTCAATCATTTTAAATTATTAGTATTTATTTTTTTTAATATAGTTCATGATTTGTAAAGAATGAGTGACATAGATGGATTTCTACCATGGGGTAAAAGGGATGGATCTAGTGAATTATTAATTAATAGAATGGTAGCTCACATGTGACACATGTATATATTTTTATTATTATTATTACTATTGTTATTATACTTTATGTTAATGTTATTTATCATTGTCAATAAATGTTTAAGAGTTGATATTATTCTGGTCTCTGGTTTATTGAGTTGTCCTGACATTCCACAGTTAACTAACAATCATGCATGCACACATCTATTTTCTTGTCATATAAAAGTTGTAGAGTAAAACATCTATAATAAATGCTAGTTGTAACCTATATATAGGTGCAGGAGTTGCTTTGTGTATCTGTTCATACCTGTTAAGGGAGTCAAAAGCAATATTCTCTCTGGGCTCGAATATTAGGGCATAATGGAAAAGGGATGAAAGTTGATGAACTAACCTAAATTGCATTTGATATTATTATGGATAGAGCTAGTCAAAAGTGCATGCAATCATTGGTTAAGCATTATTTCATTAGGTTTTTATTAGTACCCTACCCAAAGACAAAACTCTGACCATAGTTAGATGAGATTTTTCCCTTTCCAAGCCTGGTAGAACTTCGTGGATTGTGTCATCGGGAACAATAAATTAGGGCACATTGAGGCATAGTCTCCAGATTGCTACATCAGCATAGTATCATAGTCCACGTTATTTTCCCATCTGTTATATCTGGGGTATGGGCAGGACTGAATCCAGGTGTAGTTGACTGTCCATTACAGTATGAAGAAAGAAATGATTGCAAATGTAAAACAAGAGAGGCATGGTTCATTACACAAAATCATAGTATTTTTAGGGTTTATGTGATTTAATTACCTCATATGTTTGATTTATTAATTTTCACATCAGAACATTTCAGTTAAATTTTATTGACACAATTATCCTTTCTGGTCCCCTCTTGGTTAATGTAATTACTCGAATAATAGGAAGAATAAACCAGCTTTTAATTTGTTTGAAAGGCACCAGAACTTCATATGAAAGTCCACTGGCCTACTCTGTCAATTATTATTGTAAACTACTTGGAAATGACTGGAGGATTATATTTTACAGTACAGCATCAGCAATTTATTTACTCAGGTATTAATGGTTGAGTTTAAGTAAATTTAAACACATATTAAATTAAATTAATGATTAGATACAACTTTTTTTAAAATCTATTTTACTTAAAATATATTTGCTTCAATTTAAAGTATGAAATTTAGTATACTTGTAATTAATTCTGCTGAAAGAATTTAAGATAATTGATGTATTACCTGGAAAAAAAATGTGGTTGTACATGGATCAATTTTTGTTCTTTCTGAGTTAGCTCTAATGAACTATTTTTTAAAAAATAAGATTTTTATATTTTTAAGCAAAGAAAAATCATAAAGTTTTTGGCAAATTGGAAGATTACTTTGTAGATATTTTATTTGTAATTATAATTCATGAAAATTTGATTACTATAACATTATTCAATGCTGAGTAAACTAATATCATGCATTTTAATGAATAAAAACATGAGTGAATAAATACAGAAATCATTTTTGTGTGTCATTTTAAAGTACAAAAATAATTGGTAGTGTTCTGATCTATCATGTCAGCCACTTCATGGCATTAATGCTAAGCAAAAACACATAGATATAATGTTCCTAGGCCAGCACTATTGACTTTATTTTTGGAATAGGAAATAAAAGTAAATTATATTACAGTTTACACCAAATTAAAAAATTCAAACAAAATATAAAAATGAAAGCCAACTTTTTGGACTTTTAGTTACAGTAATTAATCATAGCTTTTTTTGTGTGTGTCGATAAAAAATTACATTACTTTCTAATAGCAAATAATAGTACATTAGAGACGTTTTTTGATTTAATCAAAGGGTGGCTTTTTTGGGTGTGTGTGTATATATATTCTAACCCAATAATTTTATTTAGTTTGTTTACTAATTGCACTTTATTTATTTAGTTTCTAACCCAATATATTTATTAGTTTAGTTTATTTGCACTTGTTTATTTATTTGCACCCATGACACTAATTTTTCTGGTTGTTGTTAAGGCAACCAAAATAAAGCAACTTATCCATTAATTTTCCAATATGATCTAAAATACCTTTCATATAATACAATTGTACATTTAATTCTCTTAAGCCATGCCACGATTGTAATAACAACAATAATTGATCACTTATTAATTTAAAGAATAATTATAATAATATTAATCTCAGGGTTCTTTGTTTCATGTAAGGAAATGCTCGGCAGTATTGTGTTGTCGCATATGACTGGCATTCTGGTCGGCTATAGGAAACATTTATTTTACTTAAATTCAATGTGTCTTCATCTCTCATATCCACTGCTATATTATTTAAAGAGATGATAATTCTATTCAATAATGACGTATAATTTTGAATAACACAGCCTTTTTTTTTTTTTTTTTTTCAGAATCTCAGTCAGAATAATAAAAAGACAAGGGTGCTTTTTGTGTCCTTCCATCATCCATGACAACACAATAATATAACTAAGATTTATTACTTAGACAATTTAACTAAATGGGAATGGAATAATGTGCAACCAAAGTTAATGGTTTGGGAATAAATTCATTTTTTTTTTTTTTTACACAAAGGTGAATGTTTAGTCTTAAGTTTTCAACTCCATAAATAATTATCATTAAACTAAAATATAATGACATATTCCGATCTGCTTAACTTTATTTATCTGGTATATTAAGTTTTTAAGAATTTGGAATGATTTCGGACTCAAGAAAAGGTTTTGCAAATATTGTGCAAACACTTATATTTAGCATATAAAAACAAAAAAAATGAATCTACAACAAATTTTAACAAGACTATAATTTATTATTATCACAAAAAAAAAATTTATGAACATTTATTCAATAATCCCATAGTAATACAAAAATATAAAATATAACTGACATTAATCTGTATACTCTTTTGGTTATGGACTAGAGGTTACTACTTCTCCTGTATGCAATCATATGGATTGATTAACTAAAAGTACATTTCATTACCAATACATTGTTTATTACATTTTGGCAACCTTGTAGAAGCTTTTATTCAAAATTATTGACTAACTATTTTTGTTTTTGTTTTGTTTTTTTTTAAAATGATTAATCCCATCATATGCAATACGCAAAATATTAAATTTATTTCTAATACATTTACTTTATTTATGGTCTTTAATGGGATAACCTATTCTAATTATAGGCCAGTTATCAGAAGTTACACTTACCATCTTACATTTAACTTAATGCTAACTTAAGTTATGATACAAATTTTATTCATACGTATAATTTTAAATATGAGTATTATTTAATTACTATCCAGAATTAAATATTGCATTTGAATATTCCTTCAGTAAATAAGCGTTTTAAATTATGCAATTTTAATTACTTTCTCCATTGATTTACTTGTTAAATACTAGCAATATTTAGCAGAACAATACAGATATTGATCCTAGTTACTAACGCACTATTTATACTAAAGTGGATCTTGAGAAACTAACATCTCCAATATAACCTTTATCTTGCCCGAACTTTCAAAATTAAGCACAATAATCAACACCTTCCATGGTGGAGCTATCTTTATTTTCACATGAGGAATATGGAATAACCACGAAGTAATCTACTACATTAAAATATTTTGGTGGTTTCTTGCCTCTTACTTGGGCATACAACGAACACACACCAAATACAATCCTCTCCTGGGATTTAAACGAATGAAGCATACTAAATGCTAGATAAATTCTTGATCGTCCTATCTATGAGAATCGATCACTTGGGCTATAAACATACCCGAACATTATATTTAAAATCTTCCTCTCATGGAAAACAAAGCTTTTGGGGAGATCATTTTTCATCCCATAAAATAAATACATTATAATTATTACCTATGCGAATATTAAGCATATACCAATGCTATATCTGGGCAGGATAAGTAAATACACTGATTATAATAAACTTATGTTACCGTGTATACTTTGATCAACATCTGAAATCAATGGACATCATAGAATAAAAGTATAATAATTTTAATTTTAATAAAGGAACATTCAAAAATAGTTGGTAGCATACTATCTTAAACTAAATAAAGTGGATGTGTTATTTAAGAATAATTAGGAATAAATTCCTCAATTAATACAGTATAAATTTGTTTCAAAACTTTAACAAGAAATATTTTGTTATAGCATTTTTTTTTTTTTTAGTTACTTCTGATAATTTTCAATATTTATTTTACCCCTTAAATATCTAAATATTTTTCTTTTACGTATCTAACATACAAAATTTCTACCTACAATTGTATGTAATAGTTAAAACATATTTTATAGATTTTTTTTTTTCTTTCGTGTTAAATATCAACTTAACCTATAATAATTATATTAAAACATACCTTTGTCATTACAAGGCTATTAAATATCACTTGACCATACAGACTTTAACCTATGTGATATAACAAAAAAATACATATCATTTATAACTTAGTTTTAAACAATCATTAATTAACAAGTGCATACTCTCTCATTAGAAAATGTTTTTCTGTTGAGCAATTGGTCCAGGTGAAGAGCTTTATCCAGTCATATTTCACGAAGCAAGTTTAAAAACAATAAATGCATGGTATTATTTCCTTTAAATAAAAGTTTTCTCTTATTTTGTGCGTTTAATAAATTAGGTAAAGAAAAATATAGCAGAATTGAAGATTAATTCTTACTTGAATTAAACTGCTACAATTTTGGGATCCATAGAAAAAAAATAGACTTCTAATATAGACGAATATTTGACTATAGACGATAAACATACACAATATTTTTTTTTTATTGACGATACATATACTTATTAGCTAGCTTACTTATGGACGAAAATGCGCAATTTTCCAAGAGATTATTATGATAATAACTGCAGTCAATTTACGTGTACATGAAGTTTTAATAATTCCAACTGATGTATAATATAATATATCATTTATTTTTATCATTAAGTCACTAAGATATTTGGTTTTGTTCATACTTTAGGAATTATAAATTTTTTTAACGGTAACTTCTCCGTAAGAATGCCCCTATACTGCTTTTCCTATATTTACTCTGAGAAAGTTTATATATATATATTTTTTTTTTAAATATACAGGTGCATAATTTAATCTTATTTATCATTATTATTATTTCCAGACAATTCTTGGTGAATAAAACATATTTTAACGTATGTAACTACATTACTTGTAAAGGCAGACAATATTGAGAAAGAGCGCGAAAATGTTTCTAGTTGATTTTCCTGGGTTTCAAAATATTTCTTTCAATTATTTTTTTTTTCTTTCTATACCAAGAAAATATCAATAAATGACATAAAGTTAATAAATAATTAATTTTTTCTTGGAAATCGCTTCTTTTCCTTAATTTAGATATAATATAATTTTTCGTGACTCTTTTAGTTACATCTGTCATTTTTTAACTTTAGCGCGAGACAATAAACTTTTAAGTATAAAAGGTCTTTAAATAGGTAGATGGCAAAGAAAATCAGGATATCTTATCAAAAAAAAATTTTAGCCACACATTATATTATTAAAATTTTACTTTGATTACATTTATTTCTGCAAAATAAAATGAAAAAATTGAGTTACCAAATTTCAGCACTGTTCCTTCCTTGAAAACTAAAAGCAGACTATCTATTTTTTTTTTCAAAAAAAAAAAATGATCTTGATTATGAAATTGGTTGTTTCGTTTTGTTGTTGTTTTTTTTTTTTTATTTACTTTAGCGACCTCTTCCAGAAAAATAATCATTTGATTATAACATAAACAAAAGAAAGGAAAAACTTATTACAATCATATAGTTTTCAGTATTATCTACCTGGATTACAAAGTAATTTGACAATATAAAAAAAAATAATAAATACATTAAATTAACAATCAGTGATGTATAATTCTTTAAACATTATATTTTTTTATTTTTTTTTTTTTTACAAAAAGAAATTACCAGAAGTTATTGTGCTTTATGATAAGACACTCATCCACTCTCCCCTCTACCCATCCAAAATCAATTACTGTTTAGCTTTTATACCATATTAATTTGCTCTAATTATTAATATCTCAATTAAATTATTCATGTTCTCTCTTTAAAATGACATTGAGTTATTAAATCTATTAGTTATTCACCCAAACATGCCAAAGTGAGTGAATAGCATACTTTATTAATCAATTATTACTATTGTTATTTTATCTTTTTATTTCTTTAAAGAATAGCATTGTTTTCCTGCAGAAATAATGCCAAGTAAACCAAGTGTCAATAACACTAGGTTACAATTCTCCCACCATTATAATAAATAAAAAATAAAATAATATATGCATTTTTAACACTTCTTATGGTATTACTAAGTTTATATCCTACTTCTTTCTTATGTCAATAAATACAGTTTAAATGATTTAATTTTGCTTGGGATATGGTAGTAAGCTTCGGGCATTATAGGTACCTCTTGTTCCATCAGGGGTTGAGACCAAAAAAGCATTCTCACCCACTTGTTTCACAATTTCATAGGGGCCTTCATAAAGATACATGAATTTTCTAAACATATGTTTCCGGAGATTACTCACATGGGGAGTTCTAATTAAAACAAAATCATGGACTTTAAAAGGATGTGGACTGGTTTTGGAATAACGAGTGCGTTTACCACCCATCTTTTTAAGGTTAATTCTGGCCAGTGCTTGGTCATGTTCTACATTATGCTGTTCCCCATATGTTTAAAAATAGGGCCCCGAAGTGAGGAACATTCCTGCAAGGTCCTTTTTAATTTAATGCCCCGCTACTTTTACTACCTTTTATATTTTTCTTTAGTATTGTTGGGATACCACTAGTAGAAGGCTGATTCTCATTCAGAATTCTACTCTTAACTGTTGGCCTACTGAGGTGGCTATTCTGTCTACCATAGGGATTCGTCCTATAATATCCTTTTTCTCTAACTAACTTCCTCCTTCCCATATGTGACCTATCTGCGAAATTGATATTACTCACCATCGGATGGGTGTCTCTATTTACCCTAATTCTATTATCAATATTCCTATCGCTGGTCTCTAACAAATCTAAAATTTCTACTACCTCTTCTATGGTATGTCTGTCAGCAGCAATCAAGATCTGCTCTATATGCCTCGGCAGATTATGGCGAATTATTCGCACAATTTGTGTCTCAGATAAAGGATAAGCTGTCAAGGTTTTCAATTTGACGGCCTGACTCCTGAAAAACTGAGTATAACTACCCTTATTTACATGATATCTTTCCTGAGATATCTGATATCTCAGGTTATCTTGGCGGTCTTCCCCCAAAAAACTGGCTAACATAAGATATTTGAAGTCTCCATATGTTTCTGGTTTAATAAATAATGATTGCCACCAGTCTTTAGATGCTGCACACAAATGGTTAGCAGCAATAGCAATCTTTTCTATCTCAGATAAATGACATAAGGTGAATAACTCCTCCAGATTCTGGAGATACTCGTGTGGATTCTCCAGATATTCACCTCTAAAAAATTTTATTTTTAAGAATTTTAAGGCCATGGAGCTATTACTTTCTGGCTCTAGCATGACTTTACTTCTAGCCTCATTTAATGGATCGTATATTGATTCTACTGGACTAATTACCGTATGTAACACAGATATTACTTGGTTATTATGACCATTATTTGTTTCCTTTACTTGAGTTTCAGATAAACCTTTACTTTGAACAACTTTTTTACTTTTTGTAAAATTATCCCTATTATAGTCTATAGCTTGCATTCGACTCTCTAATTCTAACTTATATTTCTGCCATTCACAGTCTATTCTCTTTGAACTATCTTTTAGGCCTACATTTAAGTGTTTAATCTGTTGTTCCAATTGGTTAATAGTTTCATCTTTATCTATCCCGAATTTATCTTCTAACCTTTGATAGACTTTACTCTCACACTGAGTCATTAATTCCCCTATTTCATCTTGGAGATTATTATGTAATAGCTGTGCATTACTCTTTATTATATCATTAAAATTTTCTACTCTTCCCCTAACTTGACTTAGCTCACTTTCTAGATTTTGATTAATCTCACATTGGGTTAATTCTTGAGTTTCTAGTTTAGCTATTAATCTGGTAATCTGGCTCTGACATCCTTTCACTACATTGTCAGGTGCTAGAGTTATATTTTTAACTTCCTCTTTCAAATTACTGACTTCACTTCTAGCACTGTCTAATTCTCCCTTAATAGATTCAACTCTATCCTGAACTTCTCTTTGAAATGCTACTGTTTCCTTTTGATAATTTCTTATTTCCTGTACTTCATTGTTTAATACAATATATTGACTTTTAAAGTCCTGCTGGATAGCCTCAATCATATTTTCTGCCCTTTCAGAATTTGTTTCAATCTCTTTCCTTATTCTTATTTCCAGCTTTTCAGAGGCCAATTTTGATTCTTCTACATGATTTCTCAAATCTTCCCTTAAGTCCTTTATCTCCTGTACTTGATTTTGAGATGTCTCTTTGATCTCCTGCATTTGATTCTCTAATTTAATATTTAAATTTTGTATCTGACTTTTTAATTCACTTTCTAATTTACTATTTGAGTTTTGGATCTGACTTTTTAATTCACTATTTGATTGTTCTAATTTACTATTTGAGTTTTGGATCTGACTTTTTAATTCACTTTTTAATTCACTATTTGAGTTTTGTATCTGACTTTTCAATTCACTATTTGATTTTTCTAATTTTTTCAAGAATTCCTCCAATGTATTTCTCATTAATTGATCTGGCTCATTTTCATGTTTTCCCTTTATTATTGTGGCTTCTTCTGGGTTAGCTATATCCAAATCTTCCCCTTCCTCTTTTAATTGTACACTAAAATATGGAGTCCGTGTATCAGGGGATTGTAACTCTTGGGATCCTCCCAAATCCTCAGAAATACTATGATTATCTTTGTTTTCACTCATATTAAAATTCTAACTCTTTTAGTATTGAACAGTACTGAAATATTAGCAATGAACTATTAATAAATTTATCGATAAGAAATTATTGACAAGACATCCTGCCTCCATGCCTCTCCTACCAAAAACAATCTACACCAAAAACTATGCTCTGACATTTAATATCCCTAAAGCTCCAACATTAACTACTAAATATGCTTTTTTTTTTTTTCACATGCTTCTTGGTCCATATAAATATCATTAGATATTATGTAATATAGCATAAGTGCCAATCACAAGACCAGACAAACAGATCATCATAAATGATAAAATCATTACAGTGTTTTATGGAATTGCCTACAGACCATAACATCATAAACTGACAACTTAATTATTTATTTTTCAGTGGCAAAAGATTAGATCATATAAGAGATATTCACATAATATCTTATGGCTAAAACAATTCATTATTGGCAAATATTTTTAATCAATGAATAACTAATCCATTCACGTGCAAACAATATTAATATTGACTTCAAGAAAAGTTTACTAAATTCCTCGTGGCCAGCTATAGCCATCGATGGCCCCTGTAGTTGGGCAGCCATTTCTAACCCACTATATTTTTATTAGTTTATTAGAAATTTATTTGTTTTATTTCTAACTCAATATTCTTTTTTTTTTTTATTATTTATTTGTTTGCTTTAGCGACCTCTTCCAGAAAAATAATCATTTGATTATAACATAAACAAAAGAAAGGAAAAACTTATTACAATCATATAGTTTTCAGTATTATCTACCTGGATTACAAAGTAATTTGACAATATAAAAAAAAAATAATAAATACATTAAATTAACAATCAGTGATGTATAATTCTTTAAACATTATATTTTTTTTATTTTTTTTTTTACAAAAAGAAATTACCAGAAGTTATTGTGCTTTATGATAAGACACTCATCCACTCTCCCCTCTACCCATCCAAAATCAATTACTGTTTAGCTTTTATACCATATTAATTTGCTCTAATTATTAATATCTCAATTAAATTATTCATGTTCTCTCTTTAAAATGACATTGAATTATTAAATCTATTAGTTATTCACCCAAAACATGCCAAAGTGAGTGAATAGCATACTTTATTAATCAATTATTACTATTGTTATTTTATCTTTTTATTTCTTTAAAGAATAGCATTGTTTTCCTGCAGAAATAATGCCAAGTAAACCAAGTGTCAATAACACTAGGTTACAATATATAAAGTTACATTCCTTTTTTTAATAGAAAATAAGAGTAAATGTTACCCTTTTTGGGACATTAATTAATACAAAAACTGTGTTTTGAAATCAAGTCAATTATATTACAACTTACACAAAATTTAAAAATTCAAACAAAATTTTTAAATGAAAGCTGATTTTGACTTTTTGGGACAGTAATTAATCAGAGAATTGCATTTTTTGTGTGTGTGTGTGTTTATATAAAAAGTTACGTTACTTTTTTAATAACAAATAATAGTAAATAGAACAGAAAAGTTATGTTACTTTTCTAATAAAAAATAAAAGTAAATTTTACCCTTTTTTGGACAGTAATTAATCAGACACTGCATTTTGGGGAAAAAGTAAATTCAATTGCAATTTACCCACTAAAGTTAATAATTATAACAAACTATTAAAATGAAAGCCGACTCCAGTGTCTGGCAATTGCCAAATTTCAGAGTTTGAAGCAGCCATCTTACTTGCCTCTGATGATTTCTCGTGGATGTTAATTTCATCAGGATCTTTGAAATAGTGCTGTGCTGCACCCTAAAATCCAATTTGTGAGGGTTGCACAGTCCTGATGGAACAGTGAAGACACTGTTAAAACTGTTAGAAGATACCAGTAGATCAGTTCCCATGAAAAAAAAGAAGTTGGATCTGAAAAGTTAAATTATTTTGGCACGATGCAGTCAACACACCCTCACATGATACTATAGTGAAAATAGACAACAGAGCATTATGATAAAGTGCATAACAAGCAACTATGGCAACAATGAAGGCATTTTTCTGTGCTTTTAGCATAGAAAGAAGCTACAACAGTAGTCATCAGCTGAGTAAATGGACTCTTTCTGATCATAGAAAGAAGGCTCTTGGCTTGGCTGTGGCAGCAGAAACGGCATATTTCTAGCAATTTAGCTACAAATAGTGCCATCAAGCAGCTGACATGATAGAACAGAACACGACCAAAAAAATCCATGGGGAATTTTTTTTTAAAGACTATGATTTGTAGATATAGATAATGGAAGTCTGAAAAAGATAGTCGCATTAAATATTTTTTATGATGCTGATTATTGGATTAGGGGACTAGGAAAGCAAAAAAAAAATGTAGATCATACTAATTAAGATTAAAATGCTATATTCTTTTTAATAGTTGAATATCTCTTGAAGTTTGCCTCTGAGTGATAATTATCTTTATAGATAAGCCTATTAATCTACTTTCAAATTCATATGTTTTAGTTTTAAAATAGGAAACACATATCAAGAATGATTAATTATTTTTAAAATGTTACAAAAGTATAGCCAGCAGTATTATGGAGAACTGTTTTTATTTATAAAATATACTTATTGTATGTACATGTAAAAATTAACAAATCTTTCAAGAAAAAAAAAGAGTGCAATAATTAAAAATTTTCCCACTATTTTATTAAGAAAATAGAAAGTTACATAGTATGAATTTAATGAAATATTTCCAGAATATATTTAACTACATTATATATTTTTAAATTAGTCAATACATAGAAAAAAAATATGCATACTAAAATCCACCTTGTTTTACAGATGAATAAATATTTTTACAAAGGCAAAATGATAACTGATATAAAATTTTGTCACTATGCAATTATTAGGCATAAAAATTTTAGGAACTATTATGGAAGAATTTGATTCTTGTTTTCAGTTTGAAACTTGGTGTGGTACAGTTTACAATGCATGTATACAGTGTAAAAATATAATTTAGATTTCTTATTTAAATCATTCACTTATAATGTGAACTTAATTTTTACATCAGCCTATTATTACATCTTTAGATAAATATAAATACTACATTCACAAATTTAAAAAATAATAAACTAATACTAATTTTTCTCTCTTTGAAAAAGAATGAACATTTAAAGAGAGAAAAATAAGTATTAGTTCATTATTTTTGAGAAAGAATGAACACGTCAAGCATTGGTGGCTCAATGGGACTGCCTTACAAGCAGTTGTCCCAGGTTCGCTTTCTGGCCAATGCATTGACACATGAAAAAAAAAAAGAACATGCATCGTTTATGACACAGCTATTATATATACTCAACTATTTGCACAAAAATCTAGATTATATTTTAATGATGAGCTAACGTCTGTGCTTATATTTACTCATACAAAATACGTATAATAAAAATTATTTAGAAAAATATTTGCCCATAATTTTAATGGCATCTAAATATAAGTTAAAATTCTTCTCAATGTCATACCCTTTTTGTTTCTTTTCATAAGTCAATTACAGAACTTAACATCTGGCTGAAGCAGAAAGCTATTGCAGAACATCTTCATGAGATTATTCATCATTAAAAGAGATCATTTCTAATGTCAGAATTGGCAAAAAATGATGAGCTTTAAAAAAAAAAACAGAAAAGATTCATTATAAATAGTGAGGGAAATTTTCAATTAGAATTCATCATGGCCAGCAGAAGCTTGTAACATTATACAATTAATCACCATATTATCTTTGCTTACATTTTTCTATTTATTATGAACATAATCTATTCTCACTACTTTTATGACATCTACTGCAAGATTTAATATTCAATAATAGGCTGACAGATTGAAAGCATTGCTAGAGGGAAATGCACTAGATCTAAAGATCTAAATACTCTATTCAATAAAATCCACAAAGCTTCCTCTCTGATGAAGTCTATCAGCTAGAAACTGGAGCGGGAAATATCAGATAGGAATTTCTTAAGCATTATTACCTGGCATCTATGAATACTAAAGCTTACACTAGATGGCATAACAGTAATAAAAATAGAAAAAGCTTATGAAATGAGTTTGCTTGAAATGATTATCCAAATAATGTAAACAATTTTATCACAGTGTTTCATAATATCGTATGTTGTAAACTATAAGAAAAGAAATATTTCCTTTTAAAAAACTAAAAATTTATTTGCCCCAAGCAATTTAACCCAATGGTGAAAATAACATATTCAAGATTTAAAGATTCCTTAACTGATTCCTGGGCAAGTGAAAATGTTTATTTAGCTCAGCCTGTCTTTTTGGTGTTCAAATATTTGTAATATCCTAACCATATAAATTCATAGATTATATATATATATATATATCAAGGCATTTTTAGGTTTATATATTCATGTAGTATTAGCAATGAAAGGTAACAAAGAAAGAAGACTATGCAAAAGATCTCATATCAGCCGAGTTTAAAGTACTTAAAAACACATTGTTCTATACAAAGGTAGTACCAATATTTATAATTACATTATGATATAAAAACACAGAAAGCAATTATTGATCCTTTTCTTATATCAAAACATTATTATAATAAGAAATTTCTTAAATATCAATAATGTCATTTATTTTACAGCAGTATCTGGATAAATTAAACTTCTAGAAATGTGTACAGTAAGTGATTTGACAATGTGGATGAATTTAAATAGCTTTGAAACTTGAAACAGACAGCAATCAGAGATTTATTCTAAATAAAAGTAGGACAGCTATATTACTTTTGTTTTTTAAAATAGCTTTTGTGTATATGAATATATAGAACAGGCAGAACATATGTCAAAAGTTAACTTATTAACAAAATAAACATTTTTATAAATGCTTTACAAAACAATCAGTCTGAATACATTACTAGGACAAATTACAAGTAGATTCTAAAAAACCATTTTTAAAAAAATAAACCTGCAAGTACAAACTTTTGATATCATGCAAATTAATGTTTGGACATTAAAAAATACTCCATTTCAGATTTAATCAAGCTATACACACAGGCCAAAATCAGAGACTCAGCCCTTGCACCTCAGCTGTTACACAGAGACACTTGGGAAAAGATTGAGTTTCCAAATGAATAACCCACCATGAATATCAGGACTGCAGAATGTGTACCTCTCTCTTTTTTTAATCTGTATGCTTTAAATACAATGTAAACCTTTCAGTGTACAAAGAACACTTCATGTTTAAATAATCTATTTTTTAAAAAAAAGCTTTGTATTTACAGTTTTTTATTTATAAAAAATGATTCTTTAGAATCTACTTGTAATTTAACCTAGTAACATATTTGGATGTGATTGTTCCAGGAAGTTTACCTGTGATTAAAATTATTAGTATATTTTTATAAATAAAAAGACAAAGTGTACTTATAATTTTGCAACACATATTCAGAGTAACTTTTTAATACATCAATATATATTTAGAATTTTGAGATATATAATTCTAGAAAACATGTTTAAAATGTGTTTCCATCTTTTTTATTATTATTTATTAAATTTTAGTTTAATTTCACTTTCCCAAACAAATGAATATTATATTTATTTTATATACAGAAACTCCATATTGTGTAGTTGTGCAATGGCTATATACCCCTATACATATAAAGTGATAGGCATACATATATGCATACATCCATAGAAACTCATAACATTTCAATTACAGTAAATAATTTGTTTTGCTTTATAATTATAAAAGATTTTCTCACTTAAGTTGAATGGCTACATATATGAATTATATTAGCTAATACGTATGTTAAATAGATTACAGATCGCAAATAAATATAATATATATATAATTTATCTAGAGTTACAAAGGCTAGACAAATCAGGCTCAATATGTGCAACTTAAAGAATGAATGCATATTATACTAAATGTATATAACAAATTTAAACAACATAGCATTACATTATACATAACTAGTAAAGACTATACTGGCTCACAATACAAACCCTCTGGTATATGAATAACAATATAAACAATCATTGACAGTACTTGCATTGTGAGTCAACATAATTGGAAAACCAAACATACCTTTGACCAAATTTAGGTCATAATTAAATGAGGTCCACCCAAAACAATTATAGGGTAAGGACTTCAATTTTATTTACATCAAGTATGAATCAAAAGCTCATCATGTTGGATTTGCTTTATTTATAATCTTCATATCAGTTTGAAATTGTTATCTTCATAGGCTTTATTTGAAGAACCACTTTAGTCTTGACAAGTTATTTTTATGTAATGTCATTTTGGTTATTCTTGTTAACCATTCTTTATTTAGTGTAATATGTTTCAATTCCTTGTAAATTATACACGCAATTCATCTATGCTTTGTAAATCTGGATTAACTATTTATACTATATTCGATTAACATTTGTATCTCTGTATAACCTTCTGTATTCGATTTATAGTGTAAATAAAGTTTATTTTGAAAGATAATACATATATTTGTTTGTTTTGTTAATATTTATTTGAATTGAGGGTTTTTAAAAGTGGCATGCTAAAATATGCCCAAATATTTCTGGAAATAATATATTTTATTTTAACTGCATAAGAATATTCTTTTTGCTACCAATGAATAGGTTACTGATAAAAGAGCATAAAAATTTTATCATTTGAAGTAGTAAAACAGATCATTAAGAAATTTACAAAGAAAAAAAAAAGAATTATTACATTTCCATTATATTAGAATATTTTTATAAGCCAAATATAACATCATGAAAACAATAAATAAATTGTAATTTCTTACAGTGTGTTGAGAAGATCTTTATAAAATACACAAAAATATAATGTAGAGCTACAAAAAGGGCTGGAAATTAAAAGATAACATCACAAGATGTCAAAATAAATAAAAGATTAACAGTTATGCATGTAAGTGTATTTATAGTTCATAAATTGTTTTTCATAACCTTTGCAAAACTCAACATTAATTTGTTGGATTTTTTGTCTTTATGTTATTTTTTAATTAAAAAAAACTGCCTTCATTTACATATGACTACTAATGATAATGATAATTTATTTTTATAGTATAAAGAAATATGAAAGTACGTAATTAAAGGTATAGATAATAATGATTAGAAATATGAAATAAATATTAGATTAAATTTAATAACCCAAAGATCAATTCAAAGCATTTTTTGGCCTAGCTTAAAGCATTTAGCCATGTTGGAATATTAATATTGATAAATAATTAATATAAAATAAACTGCTTCCTTTTTTATACATTTCATTCTTGATTTAAATTGAAAATTTATCAAATTATAAAATTATCAGTGCAAACACACACATGATCAGTGAATACTGAATGAAACCCTAAATAAAATTTACTGCTTATTGTTTTCTTTATTCATAAATATATATTTTTTAAAAAATGCATTAAGATTTTTAAGTGCTTAAAAATTTGCAATTATAGGAGTAATTGACTGTACAAACAGTATTTTTGATGGTCTTGTTTTTGCACTATTTGAGAAATTATTTCCAAATTCTATAGTATTGAAAATGTAATATAAAAACTTGGATCATATTTTATTCTTAGTATTACAGTTTTTTAATGCTTTTATATCATGGTATATGCCTTTATTCTTAAGAAAAATATAATTATCTCTTAAAATATTTAAATATACCTAATTCTTTTATTAAAGTCACATATTAAATAAATTGATTAAAACAAATCAGTTCTTTAAATAGCCTCTCCTATGAAAGATTTCTCAAAAAGATTACCAAAGAAAAGTCTTTATTTATCTGGCCAGATGGTTAGAATATAACGTTTCCTTCCTTGTTTACCCTCTAGCTAAGGAAAGCAAGATCAATTGGAAGCCAGATATTTGTGACATAATTTATATTAAACCTTAATCAAAATTTTTTAAACTTTCATATTTTATACGGGCTACATCTGAAATATCAACTTGACCATAAACTATGAAGGTGCTAACCACTATATCATAAAGATTTTTAAATAATTGACACATATATAAACAGGTTTTGGAAAACACTATATAGAAGTCCTCCTCAAAAGGAAAAAAACACTGATCTGTTTTAAATTATTAAAGATTGATTTACTGAGTAGAACAATTCTCTAAAGAAGTGATTAGTTGACATTTCAATAAAATTTCATCTTTTTCAGGGCTAATTTGCCCTTGATATCAAAAATTATTACAGTAGTTCTCATTTTCATCCAACTAATGTGTTACACGTAACTTCTCTTGAGAAATTTTCTGCATATGTAGTTCAAAGTATTCTTAAAGACAATAATATGATTTATTCTGTATAGATTATAAAAAAATATTTCTGTTGAAGACTTCTAAACAATGGTCTTCAAAACCTATTTTAAATTAATCTTTTATCTGTGAAAACATTCACTTTAATGTAAATAGTAAATACAAATTTGAAAAGCAGCTTTCTTTTCTTTTTTTAACCTGAATTTTCAGTATGTTTGATTTTCTTAATAGTATTGCTGGTACATGTCAAAAAACATTATTATCCACAGGACTTTACATTTTCAATTTGATACAAATATTTAAAAAAAAACATGAACAAAAATACTTATTTTAATCTAAGCATTATTATAGTCCAAATATCATGATTACTTGTAATTATTTTTTTTCAATGTTCAATTTCATTGTTAAGTTAGCTATGATAAATATCACAATTCAGTTTTACAATGATGATAAGTTTTAATAGCTTCTTCTGACACTTCTGTTGGTACTTTAAAAGATACTCTTGGACATTTTCCTTGTATGTTTTGACAAAACAGTTTTTCAAGACTTGCTGTTTTTACTATATTAAATCCAACCTCACCTCCAAAAGTTGATGGTTTCCAATAATGCTGACTGCATAATGGATTGGCCATTAACCCTTTTACTGAAAATGGTCCACCAATTTCAATAATAGTACTAGCAAAAATGCTTCTCTCTTTTATTTTTTCTAAAAATAATGCAGGATAAAATTCCATTGCTTCAATTGAACCATAGAGATATTTCAATTCTTTAGCCATTTCTTTCTCACCTTAAAAAAAAAAAGTATATAGAAATAATTATAAAAAATGATTTTCTAAGAAAATCAATTTTTCATTACTTTAATTGCTTCATTCCTGTAGCTAATTTATGTTGACTTTTTACAATAGTTTTTCTTAATACATTAAATATCAGCATGCGTTTTTACGAGTGTTAAATAATAAATGAATACTTTCACTGCCAATACAAGATATTATTTAACACTCATAAAAGTGCATATACAATAGCTGTAAAAGGCTGATATTTAATGTATTTACAATTATAAACATCGCACTATATAAATAAATGCTTATTTAAATAGTTTTTCTTAGAAAATCAAATTTTAAACTTATTTCTATATATTAGCTTTTCAACATATTAACTAATAGTAAGTTTTAAGCAATTTAAAATTTTAAAAAATAAAATTAATGTAACTGTGCTTTAAAAAAGTGGTGATAAATATACAGCTTGTGAGCTAAAGCTTAAAGTTATTCAAATAATAAAATAGAATTTAAAAAAATATAAGACATTTTTAAAGACTGCAAATTATAAAAGTATATTATAAAAACCCATTTTATATCATGAGATATAATACCTATTGCTGATAAGGAATCAACCAAATGATTATGTCATTCTTATAACATTGTGTCATAGCATTGAACATCTTTATGTTGTACTGCTAAAAGGGTATTTGAACATACTCAGCCAATTATAAAAAATATAGAAGTTCAGAAAAAATAATCTTAAGCAAACATTATGTAAAAGTATAGCTGAAATAAAGATACATTGGCAATTAACTATACATAACTTAAATATGTTAAATCATGTCACATTCTAATTTTTGTGTTTAAAAAATTTATACAAAAAGAACAGAAGTTTTCAATCAAAATGAGAATTAGATTACCTTTTTTATAAAACTAAAAGATAAAGTTTTACATTTACTTTGTAGATATATTAGTATCTTGAAGAAATATGTTTTAAAATATCATTATGAAGTACATTGATCTGAATACAACCCATATGTAGAAGAAATAAAAGTTTTTTTTTTTTTTAATTTACACTTCAGAAACAACAATCAGTTTTTTAAAAAATCTTTGAAGAGAACAAAAGCACAGTAAAAGCTAGTTTTATTACTATGAATTTACAGCTAAATATTCAAAATGTTTTAGTGACGGTTAATTTGTTAAACGATAGATGCTAAATAATGCGAAAATACTTATATTTTAATAAATTAAAACTTTTGAGAATATTCTGTATTACAGAAATATTTAATGAAATTGCAACTGATATGAATAAAAATGTTGAATTCAAATTTTAAAACTCTCCGACTTTTTCAATTGCAGCTGATAAAACTAGATATTATATATTTTAATAAATTAAAACTTTTGAGAATATTCTGTATTACAGAAATATTTAATGAAATTGCAACTGATATGAATAAAAATGTTGAATTCAAATTTTAAAACTCTCCGACTTTTTCAATTGCAGCTGATAAAACTAGATATTAATGGATTATGGTGAATGGATTTATTTATTCATGCTTGCAATAGAAATCTGTTATTGAAGAACTACTTGACATTCACTCTCTTTTAATATTAGTAAAATGAAACTATTTTTAAGAAAATCTATCAACTTTAATAAAATACAGTCTTTCTTTATCATTAGTATGTGTGACTATAAACAGTGCAAATTCAATGACAGGAAAGACAATTTTTTCCTGTTTACTTAAATATCAGGAATAGTGCATTACAAAATAATGAAAATAGAATATGCAGTAAAATTTGCCCCCAAAATGATAAATTTTATATATTCTTGAAAATTAAATCAATGGTCGTTTTCTTCACACTTTTAAGAATCAAAAATAAAAATAAAGATTTACTTTATTATCTAGAAGTACATTGGCTCCTCTGTCATAAGGTTGTAATATGATTTTGGGAATTTTGCAATGTAATTAAAATATTTTTGGAAGTAAAAGAAAAATCAGAAAAAATTCAAAATAAAAAGTGATCGCAGGATTTGATATTCATTGCAGATATTAAATAGAATTTAAATAAATTAAATTTAAAACTTCAGGATCTAAATCTAATTCTCATATTTATGTGGGATGCATTAAAACAACTAAGCATTGTGTTTTAACAGCATACTACCATCCCTTGCCACTTACTATAAGCTTTAGTAAGTGTCATATCTCACCTTGCCTTCAGGTAATGAACTAGTCCATGTTCCTTTCTTAACATCATCAGATTGAGCATTCATTGTCACTAACCAGTGTGTATATATAAAGATAATGTGCAGCCAAGGGTAAGAATAGGCCAATAGACATTGATAGTCACTAAACATGAATGCTTCCATTAAGGTTGGGGATCTTGTAAAAATAGTTATCTTTTTGAAGGTAAAGGAGAATGACAGATCTGAAACACAGTATGCGTTCTCCAGACAGACTGTCAAACTTCAAAGACCGTATGTTTTTCTAGAGAACAGTTATTAAACCTGAATGACAATAGTTAGGTTCTCTCTATATGACCAAAGGAAACTTCAGCTAACCTGAACAGCACTGATCATTCTCCATATTCTAGCTATTTAAGCTAATGATTAACACAGTGAAACAGGTCCATCTTTAGGACTGGAAGCTGCCAGAACCAAAGCTGATTCGAGGCAAGCTATAAATGCAGCCACAAAAATCAGTACCTACTCACAAAGTAGGCTGTTAAGTACAGCTGAAAGTGGGTAGAAATCTATAAGGGCACATACATGTTCCTTCTTCCAATTCACATTAGAACTAGTAGCTATAACTGCTAGACAGAATTACTTAAATCTGTAAATATATTACAAATCAAGTGTATGTTTGTATCTATATATTAATAATAAATATATTATTAAAACATATGTATACTTGTTTGTGATCAAATGCACAATCGTGACTAAACACAAGAAATTTGGTGCAGTTTGACAAAATAAATAAAAAATCCCCCCCCCCCCCACAATTTGAACAACAAAATCTTGCCCCCATGAGTCAGTCATTAGACTTTATTATCATTCAGATTGATCACAAATGTTATTGGGGTATCAGTAAAATTTTGCAACATCAATCTAGAATGGTTACTCTTAGATTAAAGACAAAATCTATCTAAAGACAAAAACTCTCCCAGTGGTTTGATAGATTTTGTCTTTATCGGAAATTGACAGTTACACAAACAGTAGCTCTTCAGACAAACATAAAAAGATCATTTCGAGCAATGATTCACATAAATGAAAATATTTTTTTTTCTCTCTTTCTCATGGCATAGAGGAGAAAAATAACAGAATGGCTAATATTAGTTCAATTAAAGCATTCAATCTTGGCCTACCCAGAGAATTGGCCAAGCTATAAAGATCAAATAATATTATATTTATAGACTAATCAAATCAAAAGACCCGAGTTGAAATTAGCCACACTTATGTCAATAATTGAACTTCAGACTTACAAGGTATTTAAATAAAAAACAATGTTAGAGATACTGCTGACCTAGATTTTGACAAGGCATTATCTCTACTAATCAACTCTTTTACTTCTAAATCCCTAAACGATAATGCAGATATATTATTTCAATCTTTGGTTCCAAGGGAAAGGAGAAAAAACTAGAGATTTTGCTATTAGAATTCATTCATTAGCATTAAACTGCGATTTTAAAGACTTCCTTAATGAAGCTCTTTGGAATCATTTTATCTGCAGAATAAACAATCAAAATCTTAGAGTCACGCTACTAATGGATCCTGACATAAATTTTGAATCAGCTTTGTCTCAAGCAATACTAGTAGAATCAACAGCTAGTCAAACAATGCCATTAAAAAAATAAATTATAATATTCAAAGCATTGAGTAGAACTGTGGGTCCATCAAGCACCTGGATGAAAGCGCAAGTAAATCACCAATGAGTAAAAAGCATTGTTATAGATATAATGAACCAATACACATTGGCACATATTGCAAGCGTGTGTTAGTCACACACAAACTACTTGTTTTAAAATAAAACAACAAGTAGCTAATATCAGAGTGAATGAATCCATTACAAAAGGAAGAAAGCCAATTTTAAAGTAAAAAAAAACAACAACTAAATTGCCCACATTAAACAACATGAGAAATAATAAATGTAATAAGTGTGCTTATATGTAGCTAGAGTTATTATTAATGATAGATTGGTCACAATAAAACTAAACACAGAATCTGCAGTGTCCATAAAGTCAAACAAGACCTGGTCTATCATTATTAAGAGTAATAAATTTCAGTTCCATCCTAGCAGCAAATCAATAACAGATTATCTGAACAATCAAATAACATTATTGGGATAGGCAAGAGTCAAAGTTACAATGCCTAATAAGACTATATATCTACTGCTGGTCATAGCATTAGCTGAATATAGCAATTATTATACCGTGATTAGTTCAGTTACTTAGAGCTTGCAGTGACAAAACTAAATAAGCTCACAATTACGAGTAATTTAAAAAGAGTTTATCCAAAAATAATTAATAATCCATGTTTGAAACCTAAAATAATGCACAAAACTATAAGTGTGAAAAAGTAGATAGGTACTCATATCCTGTTCTGCATGTTCAAAGGTACCACCAAAATTGGTTCCAGAAGTGGTGACAGGACTTAGAGAGCTTCAAACAGTAATGGTTAAAACTGCTGATTGACAATAACGTTATCATCAACAGAGCCAACCTAGATTAAATAAACCTACAGTTCCATGATGTGCTATCAGTCAGCTGTATGAATCTTCAGCTCTAATATCAGCCATCAGCAAAACTTCATCAGATGAAACAACTGCCAATCTACCTATGATAAATCATCCGATAACTGTAATGAATCTTCAGCTCCCAAAACTTCAAAGGATGACAACAGTGGAATTATATTGCAAATATTACTAAGCCAGAAAATGTCTTCCAAAACATTTGCATGACCACATTCTCCAGGGCTAATTTTAGCCATGGGGAAGAGAATGTCATATTTCACTTTGCCTTCAAATAATGAACTAATTCAGATTCCTTTCTTGTCACAATTGGATTGACATTCATTGCCACTAACCAATGCATATATATATATATATATATATATATATATATATATATAGATAATACACAGTCAATGGCAAGAACAGATCAATAGGCTATGATGTTCACTGAATTAGAAAGCTTCTGTTAAGGTTAGGGATCTGGCAATAAATATCAGGATTTTTGAAGATAAGGAGAATGACTGTCAAACCTGAAAGACAGTTTGTAATTCTCCAGAGAACAACTCTTAAACCGTAATAACAATAGCCTGGGTCTCCCTATTGTAACGGTCAGAAAACGTGTGACTCGTAAACATAGTGCAGAATTCGACCACCATACAGAACAGCAGCACCATCGAGTAGCGAAGCCACCCGTGGTACTGAGTTCGAACATAGTTTATCGGTTCCACAATACAATCCACGAAACAACGCATCTGATGCGACATTAGTAAATATTTCCTTAGGCACGGTGGTCAGGGATATGCAAAAGATTCATGATTTTATTCTCGAGTTAGCCAATAATCAAACTAATATTAATTAAACATTCATATTTACATAATCGAGGAAATATTATATAGAATGGGTATCAATAAATGAAACTAACTGCAGACATATAGTTTAAAATTATTTATTAATACATTTTAATAAAACATTTATTAATAATATTTAGGATTCAAAGCTTCAGTAGCGAATTTGCGACATGATTATATTTTAAAGAATACATTTATTTATTTAGACATTATTTTATATTGAGGATTTCAATAGCTATTTCATACTGAAATGTTTACAAAAGGAATACATTTATTTGAAGGCGTAATCTAGCTACCTAAAATTCTCAGTGAGTATTTCTAATGCATGCCTGGAGGGATTTATACCTTTCAATGCAAGAGTCTAAAGTAAGATTTAAGAGTGGGTGGACATATATTTATTTAATTAAAATATTTATTTATAACTAAGGGCAAACATTTATTTGAGAATGAATTATGAAGATAATGCAGAGGCGAGTGATATATAGAATAATAAAATTGAGGGAAAGGAACACGTAGTACGCTTTAGAAAGGCGATATGGAATGGCAGTATATTGAAACTGCAATGCTGCGAATGGGTTTATAAGAATGTCAGGCTGGTCTCTGCCCCGACCCGATGAAGTAAGGTGTCACATAAGCATAACCAGGGACAAGCGGTCCGTGTCGCATTTTGCCGGCTGGCTGAATGACGTTGTCAAGTCCTACGGGAGCACCCATTATGCCCGCTTGTGTAGGACGACTGGGGTTAATTTCAACCCTGAAGAATCCGGAAATTTCATGGTGGAATGGGTCATCGCGTCTCTAAAACGTAACACATGTATACTTATAAACGATTATGATAAGATTTAAATGGATTTCTAATTCGGCCCGACATTATCAACATTTACTAAAGAACGTTGGTGACTCTCAAAGAAATGTAATTCTATGGAATTATTCATGATGATTTAATAAATACCAAACATATATAAACTGGGAATGATTACAACTAATATGCCCGCCATTTGTGAAGTAGTAGACCTTGCATTACAATAAATGATGCATTGAATGCATGTCGATTTGTATAAAAGTTAAGTTATTAAAGAGACTAAATATTAATGAAAATTGGACACGCATTCATTGTTTTAAGCGATCATAGATTTAAACTTTGAAATTTGAGACAATTATGAGCATGCAATAATTAAATAATAACTATAGATAAAAATGTAGATTATAGAAGTACGCACCCAAGAAAGATAGAGTGAGGTAAGCTAGATTATTAGAGAAATTTACACATTAAATTAATTATTCAGTTTTAGTTATACATATGGTAGTTTTACATTTTATAATTTAGATAAGTAGTATGAAGAAAAGCTATAGCATATTATTAGAGTACTCTAGAGTTTGAACACAGACAGGTACCTGTTTTATAAGAAGTTTTCTGATTCCATTAATTTAGCAGCAAAAAGTTCACGAGTGGCTCTTTCTTGTATTTAGATATTCATTTAATTTCATGGCAGCAGCAGCTTTCTCATTCATTTCAGGCAGCAGATCTTCATGGTGAATTTATGACGGGCAATGGAAAGTTCAGCATCCGATAGGCCATCTCCCGATGGAGAATAATCTAGGTGCTTTACTCGGTCATACCTTGGCAGGAACAAATTATTTTTATTATTTTTGGAGACTCTCAGTGATCGAGAGCAAGCTAAGTTTAAGTGAATGTCTCCAGCAGCTAAGATGGCCCTTTCTATCTTGACTTTCAATTTTTGTTAAGATATTTTTAGGTTCTACTTAATCTGCCCTGAGGATAATCAATGCATTTAGTTGGGTTTTTTTTTAATTAAAGAAAGCTGCCGTTCTATTGTTTACATTTTACATTTCCTAATTACATTTTGGGGAATTTTTCTTTAATTAATCTATTATCTATCACTGACCGATGCTTTTAAATTTCAAAAACAAAAAGGGAACATAAGATTATTTAACTTTTAATTAAATATTACATCAGATATTTTTAGAATTATTATTAAATGAAATTTAAACAAAGCAATAAATACGAACTTTATAATCCAAAATAAATGATTAAAATTATACAAAATTATATAACTAAAAGAAATCTAAATTATATTATTTTATCCCTATTTATTGCGTTTAATTTGAGATCGAAATATGCGCGTGTTTATGCTGAATTCTACATATATTTATACATTTTTAATATTGTTACACACACAACTCGATATCAAAAGTTTAAATTTGGGCGGGATAGACCGGTCAGTGAGAGACGACAGAAAAAGGTGAAACTTAAGATTCGAATACGAATCTTACTGTTTCACTATACAGTCAAAGGAAACTCCTGCTAATTTGAACAGCAGTGATTGTTTTCCAGACTACAGCTATTTAGGCTAATAGTTAACATAGTGAGTCAACTCCACATTTAGGATTGGAAAGAGCCAAAAGCTGACTCTAGGCAAGCTGTAAAATAATCGGTAGAGTCACCATATATACTTATGAGTTGGGCTGTTAAGTACAGCTGGAAGTGGGCAGAAATACATAAGGGTATATGCAATTCCTTCTTCAACAGTTCACATTATAGTACACCCTGCTAAATAGTAGCAGTGGAGTATAGCCATCATTTCTTAAATCTGTAAATATATTATTAAAACATTATTGTGTTATATACTAGATAATAGAGCTCCATAAATTTCTAACCTGTGCTGTGCTATACAGTATCTCCAGACTAGTTTAAACTTATGGCTTTTATTAGGCAGAAGATTTTATTATTAAGCTATTCTTATCAAAAGTACATCATTCAAATTCTATAATATAACTTTCATCCATTACATTTCTACCTATTTTATTTGTAACTTTTAAATTCTTTTAATTCATAAATATCAATCTCTATTTTTTCTTTTGAAAAAACTCCATTGCACATTATTTTACTTTTTTTTTACCATTTACATTTATTTAATAATTTCAGTAATATTTCTGGAGCTCTGAAGCATTACTCACAAAAACAATCATATTATCTGCAAAATATAGATGAATTTTGTAAAGAGTTTTAGAGATATAAAATCATTCCACCATACACACTTAGCAATGTTAATTTTAGTTTTATTTTACAGTTTAAGCACTGTTGTTGCATTTTGATGAATATTTTTCAAAATATAAACACTATGGAAATTGTTTTTCATAATCTATAAATCCAAAACCTAATGACAATTCATATATATTGATTTTTTTATAACATCACATATTTTGATGTGATTCATTATGCTAAATCACTTTTAAATACAGATTGTTCTTCTTATTGGATTCAGTACAAAATTTGTTAGAGATAAATTGCAATTATTTTGGTAAAAATTTTGTATAGAATTTATAGAGTCTGCAATTTCTAATATTTTCTTTATAAATTTTCTTGAAAACACAATCACAATGCATTCTTCCAAATATCTGATAGCTCACTACATCACATGATCATGATTAGCTGTACTTACATAAGCTGTTATAACAGAGACAAAACTCTCCAGTGTTTCCACTGCAAGTCAGAGTAATCAATGGATGCAAGGTTTTTGCATAAAATCCCTATCTTGTGCCTACCCCATCCAATATCCTGACAAGTTTCTAGCTTGTGGTTTTTATCAGTGAGGTGCCTTGGATTAGATCTGATATATATCATTTAGATATTTAGTACATAATTTTGCCTTTAATTTTTCTTCATTTGCTCATTTTAAAATGTCATTACTACACAAACATATTGAAAGCATGCACAGCATGAATAAAGTCAATTTTTAAAATTATATAAGTTTATCTTTTCTTTATAAATGTTTGCAAATGCCATTAATAATTCTATCATTTCTTGAAGCTTTATCCTTATTCACAGATTTGTTTTACTTCATTTTAAATGCTTGCTAATTCAGAAGATGCTATAATTAATTCTTCAATATACTTCATGATGTTGTCTGTCTTTTAATGTTTCATTTTTTCTTATTGCCAAAACAACTTTCCCGTTGTTTTGTTTTATATTTTTGAAAATTTTATTCTTATCTATAGGCTATCTTGTCAATTCACAATTATCTATTTTTTATATATCATTATTGATTTTTTTTCATATAATTTTATAGACGTCTACAAAGTCAATTCTTCTTAAAAGATAATTTTAAAATATTTTCATGTTTCTTTTTTCTTTATACACTGTCTTGTCTTAAATGAAAATTATTTTCGTGGTCCAAAGAATAATATTACCTATAAGTGTATCAGCAGTCAAAGACATTATTTTTTTGCTAAACTAAAAATGTAAAAACAAATAATTATAAATTCAATAAACAATGTCATGTTAACAATTAAGCAATGTACCAATAATTTCAACAGAATAAAAAATATTGAAATCAACAAATTTTAACGAAGCTATTAACTTACTATTTACGAAAACCAAAGCCCCCAAAACAATTAAATGTTACGATTTTTATTTGTCTGTAAATGTCTGTCATCTTTTAATTTATTTCATTTTCCTACACACTTCTAGTTTTACTATTTATTTATTTTTAAAAAAATAATTATTTTAATTTAATACATATTTTTGTCGATAGTTGTGAGTTTTATTATAAACCAAAATGACAGCCCGTATTTTTAATAAATCTACTTTCGAAGATTCACATAAAATGTTTACAAAGAAATGGGCGCTAGGACACGTAGTATTTAATATTTAAATTTCATTTTTTATTATTACTGTTATTTTTTTAAAAAAGAAATCATTTTGGAAAAAGAAAAAATTTACACTATTTCTTTTTTTTATTATTATTATTATTAACTTATTAGCAGAAAACTGAAAAAACGTATGTATCCAATATTTACACTTTATTCATATCAGCGTTGTGGTTGCACAAATCCAGCTGATCTTTTCCCCATTCAATTGACATTACATGTCTACTCAAGAAATAAATCCGAGTGCAGTCAGAAACGGAATTTTAGAGCTCCCAAAGCATAGTTCTTTACGAAGAGATATTCTGTTTATTAAACAAAATTTCATTTTGCATTGTCATTGTAAAGTTCTATTATTGTCCAATGTTTCCTTTAATAAAACATTTATAATAATTATTTTGTTTTGGTTAATATATAACGTATAACTAACTGTGTGTGCTGATGTAAGTACTAATATTGCGAACTTTAATAATTTTATTCTATACGTGAAGTTATATATGCTTATTTGTGTCTCAAGAGACAATTGATTTCAAAGCACAAATATAATAATTGAATTACTCTTGGAGCGAAAGATGACTAATTTTCACCGAGGAAAATAAATAGCATATGAATATTAATGGACTTACACCTTTTTAAGTTGTTTTACCACATTATTATTTGTTATTAAATAAATATTATTATATATACATCCCGAAGTATATTATTTATTTATTTAGCTCTCTGACTGGTCTTCAGAGACCCTCAGAACACAGTAGTTGGTACAGTAATGACAAGATTTCTATAGGATTCAATAGTATAGAACTTGCAATACATAATAAAGTGGTATGAATTGACAGTTGTCAGACCTGGAGAAATCAAAGAGATAAAAATATCTGACTATACAAGATAACCTACTACAATTATAAAATATGATAGCACTAAGTTCTGCTTTCTGTGAAGTTATGTAGAACACATAGTACTATATGTTTATGAATAAAGTGGAAGATGGGCATCTCAAAATGTCAACCCTACAAATAGATTTACTGATGATTCCAAACATCCAGAAGAATTTCTATATAATGATGTTGTAGAAATTTTAAATGGATGTGATGCTCTGAGTTTCTAAATGACAACTGAGATTGAGAAACTGAAAACAAGTAACAACTCCTATATGGCATAGAGTATGAAAATTTCCAAAACGTATTGTTCAGTGATTCTGATCTAAGTTATAAAAGAGCTATGGACAAATGTGCCCCACAAGAAGCTTTACCAAATAATGCATTGAAGTTTATAGAGCCATAACTGTTGGAGAAAACTTCGCTAATAAATTAAAAAATAGTGAAACTTATTATAGAACCCTGTGGTATAGAAAAGAGCAAAAATGCTGTTGTTGTGGTAAACTGGAACATTTTTAACATAAGTGTAAATACAGAAATAAAAATTGTAGAAAATGTGTTTAAAAAGGACATTTAGTAGCAGTCTGTCATTTTGGGGACAGTAGAGCTACTAATTTTGTAAAAGTGGAATATAAATCTGGAAGAATAATAAATTATGAGAAAGTATAAAGAGGCTGAATGACAGATTAAAATGACATTTTTAGACACAGGTATTTGTGATCAAATAGTAAAAATGGAAGTGGATAGCGAAACCGATCTATCAGTGATATCTTACAGGAATTGAATTAAAATTACAAAATGTAAATGAAAGTGTCGTATCTCATCTTGCCTTCAAATAATGGACTAGTCCAGATTTCTTTCTTATCGTGATCGGATTGAGTATTTATCGCGATCAGATTGAGCATTTGTTGCCATTAACCTATGTATATATAAAGAGATAATGCACAGGCAATGGCAAGAACAGGCCAATAGACAATGATGCTTACTGAATCTAAAAGTTTTGTATATAAGAGGATGTGCGATAATGCACATATGTAGTTGTTATAAAAATTCAGTTATTTCTATTTTTTATTAGATTTTATTTTAAAATAGTTTTCTTTTGGTCACTTGTTTTTTTTTTATCAAAGTAATTAAAGACAAGCAAACTTTTAATCTTATAAAAAAATATTCTAAATTTTAAAAAAAGCTAATCCTTTTTAAACAAAGCATTTTAGTTTTGGAAAGTTTTCTTTTTTTGTAATTGCATTCTTTTTGTTTTGATTATAATCGATTTATATTTTAACTAAAGCTGAGACTTGTTTTTACATTTTTTTAAAAAAAAAATTATGAATAAGAATCTTTAATTAAGATTAAGTCTGAGATAAAGATTTGCCCTGGTTGAAAACTACTAATTAAAAGATGTTACAGAAAATAAGCATTCATATAAATAGCCCTGGGATTTTGGACTAATTATTCTTCAGCTATTGATACTTATTCTGCTTGTTTAGTTTTGATTCAACTTTGTATGCTACTTGAAATCAGATTAGAAGTGCTGGGCTGCTGAATTTAAATTACTGTTTCCAAATTGTTAAGAAGACTCCTGCAGAATGCTAAAACTGTATTCTGGGAAGAATTGCCTCAACATGATGCCATGCTAAACCAACTTAAAGATGAGCTCCAGATTTCAAATTGTCCCTTCAAAATCATGTCATAAGAGCTCAAACTGGAACTGATTCCTAACATTGCCTTCTGCATCCTGAACAGAAAATGGAAATCTAAAGTCTTCACGAATTCTCCCATAGAATGAACTATGTGTGTTGTGCTGAAAGACATCAGCATTCTTAATCTTATACCTCAGGTAACATGTTTTCTTATTCTTACATGGTTTTAAAGTCTCAGCTTAATCTTAAAAATATTTTATTTTTATGACATCTGTTGCATGTTACATTTAAATATTTTGAGCATTTATTCTGTAATATATGTTGAAACAGTCAGATCTGTATATCCTACTGTTTCACCTACTATATACTATAGTAGTGTTTATTTATGTGTACTTATACCCAAATCCTCATATATTATAATTATATTATGCTAATATTATGCTAAAACCATACTAATTTTAAACCTAAATGTATTAGTCATGTATTTGTGTGTATATTTAACATACAGTAAAAGAAATGTATAAAATTCAGTGAATGCACACATATATATTTCTAGTAGTAAATAAATGGAAAATGCTTTGTATGTGTAACAAGAGACTACATATATGCAGGAAAGAATAATGTTAATAGAATTAAAACATTAGAAATTTCTTTATTTAGAATATTTATTCTAAAAGTAATATTTGAAATTATTATATTTTCTGCATATATCGCTAAATTATATAATCGAGTTACATATATAACAAAATGTTTTTCATCTTTGGATTGGTTTTTCTAAAAAAGATGACTTCATAAAACTTAATCTTTCTCGCTGTATTATGACCTATTTACAAATTTAAGAGTAAAAATAGATTTTAAAATAAAGTATGAATAAATTATCCTGATTGACCAAAGGAAAAACTGTGGTTGACCGAAGGAAAAACTTACCTGTAGAAAAAGCAATCACAGTGGGGATTCCATGATTTCTTAGATGCAGCGAGAAAATTAGAAAAACAGATCTAAAAACTACTTTGACAGGGGAGAGAAGTAAACTGATATATAAGTTACTTCAGCCATCTTTGAAGGCAGTGAGATCAGAATCTTATTCTTAATTATTGCAGCAATTTGTTAAAATATTTAAATTGGTAATGAATCAGATGATCATGGGCTAGAAAAGGCAATTCCTTTGCTTTCTAGACCCCACAATGGTCTACAAGATGTGGAGAGTGGTGAAGTAGGAGCCGATACCACCTAAAAGAATCCCTCAACATGAAGCTAACTTGCCAGCAGAGAGAAGATAGCAGTAACAAACCTACCTCAACTTAAAGTTAACTTTTCAACTAAAATTTGTTAATTCCTAAAAGCTAGCTAAATCTATTAATTATGGCCAAAATAAGCAAATGTATTTTAAACTTATCAGTTAAATGTAAATTTTATTTTTTTTATTTTAATCCTAAAATCTTGCATGACTTATCGATTTATTCTATGATTTATTTACTGATTTATTTATTGATTTGGTTTCAACTTATTTATCTTATTCTGAGTTATTAAAACTGATTTAGTTTTAACTTGCATTAATCAATTAATTTTAAATGATTTATCATAACTAATTTATTACGTATAATTCTAAACGATTTATTTTAAAATGATAATTAAGTTTCTAAGTTATTTTACATATTTTAGCTTAATGATAATATTTGCTTTTATTAAGAATTCTCGTAAATAACTTAAATCTATAGTAAACTGAATCAATCAAATCTATGCTAATTTTGTTTCAATTTCCTTTTAAACTAAGCTAAAATAAAGCCAAATTTCAGATTTCACTTATGTGAAATCTTATCTTTAAACTTATATTTCTTTTAGTTAAATCTATGCCAATTTTATTTTATTTTCAATTATGTATTTGTTTATGCTATATTTGTTCAAAACAAAGTTTTACTCTTAGTTAAATCATTAGTGAGAAGCCATTAGATATTCTCACACATATATATATAATTTCGCATTTATTAATGCACAAACGAAACTCCGTTCTGAAATGGATAAAATGTCTTATTTAAGATATAATTAAAAGCTTACAGCTACTCTAAGATAGATTTGCTTTAAATGTGATATTTAATTGATATTTAGCTGAAGTGATAAAATGCAGCATAAAGCTATAATTTTATATTGTAATTATCCATAATATGCTGTAATCCTCCCTAGAATTACATAAATGCCTATATAGATAGCTTTATAAATTAGATTCATAAGCTTTCCTAAATAGCATAATTATAGATGCTATATTATGAACTGATCTACGGTAGTTTCATGGAAGGAAACTATTGTTTAGCATCCTATTCTTATTATATAATGATGTAGTCAGCAGTGCGAATGTGTCCTTAAGAAACGCTTAGCATACATACTTGTTGCTGTATTATTTTTTATGGGTGTATGTGTAAGGGCTACCCCATTACTCTTAGTTCGGACAACTACATTCTTCAGATGGGTGTTGGGTAAGCACCACCCCAGTCTGCATTCTTAGAACTGGAGCATGAGACTCCAGATACTTAAACTAGTTGTTTGATCACCTGGACTAGAAGGTCTCTTATTTCACAGCAATGGGTATGGTGAAAAGGGAACCGGTACTTGGTACAAATCCCATGAAAAAGCACACATTCGAGATGCAGGGACTCAGATTGTATATTTTCTATATGCCTTGGTATCTGAAGTCTGACTGCCAATCATCAGTTCATCCCACCATAATAATTGTATATTTCAGCTTTGATCTGAATCCGAATCTAATTTCATAGGCATATAAGCTATATAGAGAATATATTAAATATTTGCATTTAATAAAATATTTTTTATAAATGTTAATAATCACTTCTGCTAGCTCTGAAGCAAATCTAGATCCTGTTATATAGCATAAACTAGGCATAGATCATCATGAGCAAACTGCACTAATTCTTTAACTTAATAAGTCTCATGAAAACTGTAACTTAAAGTGTTATAAATCTTTATCACCTGCGAGTGATATATATATAGCAAGTAAAGTAAATTAAATTATTTGTAACCCAAAAACCACAATCACCTGCGAGTGATTTGAAATGCTATACATATATAAACTGCAAATACTTATATCCAAAATCATCACCTGCGAGTGATATACATATATATGACAATTAGAATAAATTAACTGATTTGTAACCAGAAAAGTAATGTCACCTGTGAGTGATTTAGAATGTCATATATATATATATGTAAACAAAAGCTACCTGTAACTCAGTAAACCATAAATGATTATATTCAAAATCATCACCTGTGTGTGAATCAAACTTAAATGTTAAATTGTTTCCCTAACTTAATCACCTGTGAGTGAGACAATCCGTATAATCATTGCAATTATTATTTCATTTATTAATTTTATTATTTGGCTTTCATTAAATTAATTTTAAATTTAACTTCTGCTTAGTGTCTCAATGTTGCTCATTATTAAATCATTATTGATTAGTTGTTAAGAATCACAATCCATATTTGATAATTATGCTTTAGCCACACACCATCTATATAGCTATACTGTTTAAAATGTCAGTTTCTCATAGTCTTGTGCTTTACCAATGTGCTACTGCCAGCATGCGATTAAAGAGAATACTGCTGTGGCCTCATATGTGTCAACCATAAGGTAGTAAATCTGCATTAGTAAAGGAACTGGGGCTTTATCAGACACATGGTCTCAACCACCTTATGCTGATCAGCCTTGGGATGATTTACTAAAACTCTGAATTTTGTTGCGCAAATGTACAGATTTGACCATTACAATGTGGTATTTATAGCATGTTGGAATCTTAGTTTTAAGATTCCGTTTGTTTTGAATTTATTTGTCAGAACATGTACTGAGAATATTTCTTAAAGCTATATACATGTATAATTGCTATTTCACTTTCTTAATAAATGCTTGGGCAGCATAAATAATTTTCTGATTACTTACCTGTCTTTTATTGAGACTTTCAATTATTATATAGAAGCTTAGTTTTGGCCAATCATTTGGTTGGTGATTCACCAGTTATATATTTCTGTTTTCCTTTAAATCAGAGATTTGATTGTCTCCTTGTTTGTTTAAAAATTACTTATGCCAAAGAATTTTCTGAGATTTCTATTTTTGTTAAATTGGAGATTTAAGTTTTCTCCCATTCTACAATTCATACTTCATCCTATTCTTTACATCATATTTATTTTTCTTCCATTATAATCAACCATGGAAATCTTCAATGTGGTTGGTCATGCAGTGGTTTTGCAGACATTATGACATTACTAGTCAATAATCTAGTGATCGCTTATCCACAATGGTTTCATTGATTCATGCAAGAATCTTTCATTTGTCATTTGTTTTAAAACTTTTTGAAAAAGGAAACCAGAGTTGCTTAGGTGAATCTTCAGCTGAAAGAAAATTCTTCCCTTCCTTTTAAAACTCTATTAGAAAATTAGCCTGTCTGCCAGAGTGTTTGATGTTTTATTTTGTTTGTACATGCCTTGATAGAATTTAATAAAAAAATACACCTATTGTAAATAAATCTCATACTTGAAATTTTTTTTATTATTAATTTTAATAAACTATAAACTTAATTAAGTTTTTAAAATTATATTAGCTAATGTTTGTCCTAGTTTTATTTTCTTAATTTTCTTAGCAATATTCTCAAGCTCTTGCTCTCCCTGGGTTTGGTCAGTGCAAATCATCATTAACTTTTGTTCACAGTAAATAAATTTTCCAGGTATGCAGTGATCTGGTGGCACCCTCCATAGTCAAAAGAGGTAAGAACCATCCATTTCATAGTTATTTAAATTTTGGCACTCAACACGAGTTTTCAAGTTTAAAACCCATGTGAGATTTTGTTTGGAAAGTTGAGGAATATTTCAGGTGTAGTAGGAAAGATTTCATAGGTAGGGATCAGTTTGTGTTATGATATGGATTGTTGGGCAGTTTGGTGTAAGGGGATTTGTCTTTTTCATATAATATAAATAATAAACAATTAAAGCATTTTTTTTCTCCTTTGGATTTATTGTTGAACTTAAAAAGTAAAATAAACAAATATTGGAAAGTCTTTTTCATGTGAAATAAATAAATAGTTAAGTAGTGTTTTTCTGTGAAATCTATAAAAAAAAGTGTTCAGTATAGATGGATTTAATATTGTTTCAAAAATAATAGTAGAAAAAGAAGAGAGGGAGACACAGATGATGATGGAGATGCTAATAGACATACAACAAAGTCAGCAGGCAATGAGAGAAGAGAATAGAGAAATGCATCAAGAAATTAATGAGTTCAAAGCAGAAATGTTTAAGGAAATGAAACAAATGAGAAGAGAAATAATGGGAAAAGTCAAGAAAAATCATGTAGCTATTGAAGTAGTAGAGAAAGAGTTGAGTAAAGAAGGTCACGATATAGAGATAGTAAAAGACAGTATGAAAGAAAAGAAAGTTGAGTTGGAATCAGATAGTGATGAAATGGACAAGAATGAAATAAAGATAGAAATGGATAGAGTGGGTATACATAGATAGTGTGTGTGGTGGGAGGGAGTATGAAATGTAGATCATGAGATAGAAGAAAGGTATAAGGTAAAGACAAAATCATGTAAAAGTCTCCACATGAAACTAAAAATAAATTGGTTAAAATAACTTAGTTTTGAATACGAATTTGAAAAGGAGAAAAGAATTTAAAAAAAGATTAAAAAATATGATTTTAAACTGAAACAGAAGCCATTTATAGGGCAGTCTTATTTAACACATTCGAAAAGATTATAGAAAATGAATTCTTGCCAGTTACTATTATCAATGCGATCAGTAAGAAAGTGAGACCCTTTAAAGAACTGTGAAGTTTTGCTAAGCAAAAGGATCTTTAGGTATATGAGATAAAAATGAAATAAAACATGAAAGGGATAAGGCAAAGAATTATAAATGGAAAGGGAATCAATATCATGTAACTAGTTAAAAGGGAAAAAGAACCACCTGACAAAGGTTAGGGGGTTTAGATTTACAGTAATTGGATGGATTTGTTTTTTTTTTTTAAAAAATATTGTATACACGAATGATGAGAGTGAAGAAAGGTATTTTAGTAAAATATTATTTTAGACAGCACAGGGTAAATGTTCAACAAGGTTTCTAAGAGGTTTTTAAAATGTTTAAAGATTAAAAAAAAAAGCACAGGAATGCTTTTATTTATTTATTTTTTCATCATATGCTAGGTCAATTGAACCAGATATTTTATCCAATTCAAAAGTTTCATCACAAAAATAAAATTAACTTTTGTTTGAATAAAGTTTTTAAAAAAAACTATTTAATGCATATACACAGTTGTTTTAAAAATACTGTCATTTCTATTTTTTAATAGATTTTATTTTAAAATAGTTTTCTTTTTGGTCACTTGTTTTTTTTATCAAAGTAATTAAAGGCATGCAAATTTTTAATCTTATAAAAAAATATTCTAAATTTAAAAACAAACAAACAGTTAATCCTTTTTAAACAAAGCATTTTAGTTTTGGAAAGTTTTTTTTTTTTTGTAATTGCATTCTTTTTGTTTTGATTATAATCGATTTTTATTTTAACTAAAGCTGAGACTTGTTTTTAAATTTTTTTTAAAAATTAATTATGAATAAGATTAACTCTGGTTAGAATCTTTAATTAAGATTAAGTCTGAAATAAAGATTTGCCCTGGTTGAAAACTACCAATTAAAAGATGTTACAGAAAATAAGCATTCATATAAATAGCCCTGGGATTTTGGACTAATTATTCTTCAGCTATTGAAACTTATTCTGCTTGTTTAGTTTTGATTCAATTTTGTATGCTACTTGAAATCCAGACTAGAAATGCTGTGCTGCTGAATTTAAATTACTGTCTTCAAATGGCTAAGAAGAATCTTTCCTGCTAAAACTATATGCTAGGAAGAATTGCCTCAACATTATGCCATGCTAAATCAACTTAAAGATGGACCCCAAATCCCAAATCGTCTCTTCAAAGTCATGTTGTAAGAGCTCAAACCAGAACTGATCCCTAACATTGCCTTCTGCATCCTGAACATAAAAAGGAAACCTAAAGTCTTCACTGGAATTCTCCCATAGAATGAACTATGTGTGCCATGCTGAAAGACATCAGCCATTCTTAACCTTATACCTCGAGGTAACATGTTTTCTTATTCTTACCATGGTTAATTTTAAAAGTATTCTATTTTTGTGATATCTGTTGCATGTTACATTTAAATATTTTGAGCATTTATTCTGTGTGGTATATGTGGTATTTATAGCATGTTGGAATCTTAGTTTTAAGATTCCCTGTTTGTTTTGAATTTATTTGTCAGAGTGTATACTGAGAATATTTCTTAAAGCTATATACATGTATAATTGCTATTTCACTTTCTTTATAAATGCTTGGGCAGCCGTAAATAATTTTCTGATTACTTACCTGTCTCCTATTGAGACTTTCAATTATTATATAGAAGCTTAGTTTTGGCCAATCATTTGGTTGGTGATTCACCAGTTATATATTTCTATTTTCCTTTAATTCAGAGATTTGATTGTTTCCTTGTTTGTTTAAAAATTACCTATGCCAAAGTATTTTCTGAGATTTCTATTTTTGTTAAATTGGAGATTTAAGGTTTCTCCCATTCTACAATTCATACTTCATCATATTCTTTATATTATATTTTTTTTTTTTTGCATTGTAATCAACAATGGTAATCTTCAATGTGGTTGCCATGCAGTGGTTTTGTGGACATTATGACATCACTAGTCAATAATCTAGTGATGCTTACCCACAATGGTTTTGTTGATTCATGCAAGAATCTTTCATTTGTTTTAAAACTTTTTGAAAAAGGAAACCTGAATTGCTTAGGTGAATCTTCAGCTGAAAGAAACTTCTTCCCTCCCTTTTAAAACTCTATTAGAAAATTATTCTGTCTGCTAGAGTGTTTGACGTTTTATTTTGTTTGTACATGCCTTTATAGAATTTAATAAAAAATACATCTATTGTAAATAAATCTCTGTACATGAAATTTTTTTATATTAATTTTAATAAACTATAATCTTGATAAATTTTTAAAATTATATTAACTAATGTTTGTCCTACATTTATTTTCTCAATTGTCTGAACAATATTCTTGAGCTCTTACTCTCCCTGGGTCTGGTCGGTGCAAATCATCATCATCATTAACTTTTGATCACTGCAAATAAATTTTCCAGATATGCAGTGATCTTGTAACGCCCTCCGTGATCGAATAAAGGAAGAACCATCCATTACAATATATATAATATAAATAAACAATTTAACAGTAAAAAATATATTTAAATTCTTTAGTAGTGCTTTAAATTATGTAGTAATCCTAATATATATATATATGCATTGTGCATACAATGAGACAGAATCATCAGCTTTAATTTAGTTTTAACTAAATATGTAGTAAATATTTAGCATATGTAAAGAACTAGAATTCAGACTTTTATATATATATAATCTTCATTATATTACCTGTTAATTCTTCAAATGACTTGTATGGAGATAAACCAAATCGCTTTCGATAATTGTTGAATGACTGCACTCTTAAATCTCTTCCATGTTTAATCACAGCTTTGAGTATTTTTAAAGTAGCATTTCCGTGATTATGGTGGGACATCTAAAAGTATATAAACATACCAATTAAATAGTACTAAATAAATTTCTATTAAACAATCTCAAAATAAAAAATTAGAAGGGAGATAAAACATTATTTACAAACATTCTATAATACGAATCAATAATTCTACTTATTATATAACAAGAAATGCGTGTAATATATATATATTAAAATATTATTAAAAAATAATAACTATAGTTCTTAAATTAGTTATTTCAGAAGCAATTTAATAGTTTTTTGAATTAAACAAAATTTATAAGACTATTATAAGAATTTTGTATTACAAAATTATCCATTATAATACTTTTTCTAAAAAAAAAATGGTACAAATCTTTCTCTAAGTGATTAATAATTAAAAAAATATTTATTAAAAATTCAGTAATGCATTTTTTATCCAATCCCATGTGTTTAAATGAACTATTTTTACATCAGTGTCATTATATGATAGTAATGAAAAAATATTTGCTGATTAGTTTCAAAATTGAACCTTTATTCACACCCAAAACGGATTTGCAAAATATACATATCAAATACAAAATTTCAATTACATAGCACAACCATGGGATTACATAAAAATTACCTTAAATATAGTTCTTTCTTTTTTAGTTTATTCTATTTCAATTTTAAATAGCAATAATATTGTAACTAATTAATTTTAATGTATACTGAAAATATATTTGCAATAGATTTTGTATATTAATTACTTATTTTTTTTATTAATATAGCTTAAGGTTATGATGCTCACTTCATTTCCATTCATTAATGTTTAGGCTTTTATTAAAACGTGTTTTTAAAATTATTTCATATTAAATCCCTAGTATCAGGGGTGCAGCTCACATTAATCAGATTTGAAGAGTAACATGTGTGCACCCACCTATAGAGTAAAGAAAAAGAAAATATGCAGTTCATAAATTAAAGGGAAACAATTTAAGATCTTTATAATTTCATCTATTTTGAATTGTAAATAAAATCTTATTGATTTTGGTAGAAAATAGAATGATGAGCTTAAAAATTAGAAATCAACAATATTTTAGAAAGTAGAAATAAGGCAGCCAAGAATTTTCTCTCTTGTAATTGGAGTTAATTAAAAAATAATATAATAATGTAGACATAACAATATAAAATTGCGTAAGACTTATGGCAGAGACTATAAATAGTCAAATTAAGAGCCATAGATCACATGACCCTATCTCTTAAGCTTGTAAGTTATAAACAATGAGGATTGCCAATTCCTCTACAAGCTTTGTGATAAATGCTTAGTCAGAGCCAGCACTTAAAATATCTCTGTCAGGAACTCCTTCCCAAACCCCTGACCATGGTTTTGTGCTTTAGCACTCCTCAGAGAGGTGTCAGGGTAGGTTCAGACACTAGATCTAAAAATACCAACCCAAAGTCAAGCACTTATCTAAAAGTTATCTATTGAGTGGAAAATCTGAAATTTTCAGACATCTACATGTCTTCAAACCCAGCTATCCAACTCAAATAGCTATAATGTAGACAAGCTTGTTTCTCCACTTGCTATTAAAGAGAAACAATGGTATATTTTTCTCTGCAATCCAAGAGAGTAAAATAGTCTGCACTATGGTAGAACTACAAATAGCAAAAAGATAGTTTACATCATGGTATGAGGAATAGCTAATGATGCAGACAGTATGCAATCATCATTCACAGATCAACTTAATTCCTGTGTTGATTGATACAATCTAAACTGCAAGCTATATGTAGAGGCAATGTTGAAGTGAGTCATGAAGAAAAAAGTTTAGCCTTACCACTAATTTCAATGCCTATCTTAAAAGCTATAAAAATATGTTATTATAGTAATGAATCTTTTGCCATGATAGACTAGGCAAGAACAAGTAGTATTTTAGTGGGAAGACCCTGAGTGTGCAGCCCAATTCAATAAATAATGATGCAAAATGTGAAATTATATTGCTACTCATAAGTTGCCAGTAAAAGGAAGGAACCAGACTATGCAGCTAAATATGATTTTACAGAAATAATATTATTATAATTTCAATTTAGGTACCAAGTGTGGGAAGAGAAGTAATATACACTTCAAAAAAATTTAAGATGCCCAACTGTATTTGTAGAGAAGAAAACTGATACTTGAAATCAAGGATGTAGGATATTAAATGTAGGATGTTAACTATTTGTTTTTACAGATAAGATTTAAGCTATTCATTCTGTAATTTTGAAAAGAGACTTTAAACTTACAAAGATTAAAAGAAACTATCTATTGTGATATGTTATGCCATACATTCACATTTGAATTATGAGTATATACTCAAACTGAAATATATTAAATGTGGTATATGTTGATAATCACTAGAAGAAACTAAATATATGAACTGCTTGTTGAAAAAGATTAAATATTGTGTGCTTGATTATATATCTATATGTGAAAATACTAAATGAGAAGGAAATGAAATAAATATATGAATTATTTGTTAAAATTATATTAATTATTATATGTTCGATTTGAGATCTACATTTGAAATTATTATTACATAGCTAAACAACCAAACTACATACATTTTGTTTTATTAATAAATAGTTATGTTGTTTTATTATTCCATTTGTTTGTTTGCTATAAGTTTAAATATTATAATTTTAACACACATGCTAGTTTATAAAATATCCATAATTCTGAAAACAGGTAAACCAATAAGGGATATACTGAAGTGTTGTGGTAATGGTTTGTAATTGATGATTATTATCTTACATAAATCTAACATTTTTTGGGAAGGTTTGGCACTGAGAGTTTTTTTCAAATAGAAACCAAAAACAAATAATATACCTCAGAGTGTTTAAAATGATAAAACTATCATCACCATCCCTGTTGTTGAATTTAATTACTGATTTAAAAATTATAAATGAAATATTCAAATATTATCATAACCAAGCATGTCTTGATTAATAAAGAAATAACTGATGAAACAAGTATAAATAATAAATCAATAAATAATGGTATAAAAATAACAAAATATATAATGTTAATCTGAAAGTTGTTAAGAAGGTTAATTACTGATAGGAATTTAATGAATGGATAGATTAAAACCAAAAGAATAAATGTAATAATTACTCTGATGAGAATATTATCTGTGGATGAATGAATTTTTAATAACTAATTTAAAATTTAATTCAAATTTTACTCACTTTTCCAGCTATCTGTGATGAAAAGCTTTCAACCACAGCTTTTAAGCCTTTCTCAAGAACAACATCTACATTATACAAAACTTCTTCTACTGGGTAATATTTTCCACTGATGTTAAGTAAATCAGGCATTAATGGATGCCAATGATACAGATGATTAAACTCTAAACGAATTGAATTTTGATATTGAAATGGTTCTCCAAATAAAAGCTCAGGTTTAAAAAGAAGTTTTACATTGTAATTACTTAAATGCTGAACATAATCTTCAATGACAATTTTAATAGTTTCACCTAAAACATAACACATGAAAACACATTAAGTAAAATAAATACTTACATAGATAATTGTATGAATGTCAAAAGATATTCAGGCATCAAAATAAGTTATATTTAATTTGATTAACAGAATTTTTTTTTTTTACTTTCCTCAAATGGATATCAATCTAAAAGTAAAATTTTAAATCTTTCACCCTTGTGGTGAAAAAACAACAATCAACTTCTTGAAATGTTATATGACATTTGAGAAATAAAAGTGACACTGAACACAGCAATCCCATTAATTTTATATGCCATTTAGTACAATAATAAAAAGCTGGACTCAAGAACTAGTGAAAATTAGTATTGTTATTTTGAATGCTTTAACAGCACAGAATCTGGTGACTAAAATATTAATTTTCCTCAGCTGGGAATCAATTATAGAACTTATATTGCCATTACAACTAATTCATAATTTATGAAGACAACGAAAAAAGAGACTCAGAGATACATTTTAATTAAAATCAATATTTGGAATTGAAATTTTTTTTAAATATTATATTAGCTTCAATTCTACTTCATTTTTAAAAACTTCAACTTATATTTCTGATTTTCTTCTTCATTTTTCGAGATATTAATTTACTTTTATTTAGCCTAAATTTTCCATCAGTCAAAAATATTTAGCTTATATTGAAGTTTTGATGATCTTTTAGTGAAGCATCTTTAAAAAAGTTCTAAATTCATTTTATTATATCTTTATTTTAAAAAGAACAATATTTTTATTTTCAAAAAATAAATATTTGCTAATAAAAAGGGGATGTAAAACTAACATAATGTTAGTTATTTGTCTTCATGTAAGCTGTTACCATTCAATAAGTTTCTACAACTTTGAAACTCTCATCAATTTTCTTGATAAAATTTATATATGTTGCACATTAGGTTTTTTGTATAAAGGCAAGTAGAGTAATTATTTCATTATGATGGTAATTTGTCATTTATTGTATCTCTTAATACAACCCTCCTGAGTGAATTAGCCTAGTGCTAGAACAGCAGGATCTAGAACTTAAGGCCTATAAATTGCAGCCCTTCTCTGCTTAAGAACTATCAAGAAAAGGCTCCTATGTGGTTTGATGCAATTATTTAGTAGCAGTCTCTGAACTTAAAATGTCTGAATAACATTCTATCTTTATCATTTCAAATGCTCAATTTTTTTTATAAACCCCTGAAAATAAATCATTCAATTATTTTTTAATATAATTATTTCATAGCTTTTTAATTTACTCACTGTAATATTCTTTTTGTGTCATTAAAATGTAGAATAGAATTAAAACAAATCTAAAGATTTTGAATAACAAATAAATATACACATAAGTATGGAATTACATGAATGTATTTTATAATTTAATCATGAAACAAATGACTTGTAGAGTATAAGGAATAGGTTTTCATTATTTAAGTACATGTTATGTATGTTATTTTTGCATGAAAAACTTATAATTAAACAAACCTTTACTTCAGAAGTAATCAATTTCAAAGTTGCATCATGTGTGGAAAAGTACTCTTGGAAGAATCAGAAATTTCAATAAAAAGTATATACACATTTATTTTATTATGGATTGGTCAAATAGTCTTTAAGTATCCTATTATAATAGAAAGACCTCCTAATCTCCGACACAGTGGCCACAGTCTTTGTAAAACTCATCAAGCTTTTCAACAGCTTAGTGTGAGGACGTAGGTCTTGCTTTCGTTTTTACCAATAATTAAAAATATATGTTGATTATTTATTTGGATTGGCTATGAGACAGAAAAAAAAGTTTAATTCAAGTTTGATTGTAACCTAAAAAAATTTCATATTTTATCCAATATCAATTTGAATTCTGGATCATGAGCATGGCAGGAAATTGTATATCATTATATCAAAAGGCCCTTTTATTTCACTATCTAAAGAAATAATGTATGAAAACTCATATTAGAATTTTCAGCACTTACAAACTATGTATATATAAATAATAAATACAATGGTAATTAATTATTATATATAGTCTTTCAATCCAAAGAAGTACTTTTGGTTAATTCTTTAACCCTCCTCAATTGCCATTAAATTTTAAAAATGTAACAAAAACAAATGTCATTAATTCAAACCCCATGAATCTTAAATTTTAACATTAGCAGTTGTCTATTAATTATATTCATTTTATTTTTGTTTATTAAGATTGCCTCCTTAATTTTTCTTTTTTTATAGTTTCTTTCTTCATGAAGAATGTTAAAACTTTCAATATCAAACTTAAATTAATATTTACATGTTCTTTCATGATCCCAAAAAACTAAAGCTATCATTAAATTATTATTTTTATTTTTCACACACTTGTATAAAAAAAATTGTGCTCCTTTAATGTTTTTTTAATACTGCATCTCGATTCACCTACATATGATAACATACATCCACAAAAAATTTGATACTGTTTGACAGATATAACATTTTTAGAATTATTCACTAAAAATAAAACATTACACACATCCTTATATATATATCCTTAAAAAATTTCACTTGAGCATTTGAAATATATGGAACAGATATCCATTTTTTATTATCAGTCTTCAACTCCTTTAAATTCTTATAACTTTTTTAAATTGATATGAACTATTGTTAATCTGTTCAATTTTATAATCAACTTCAAATTGTCATTTATGATCAATGATAATGTTTTGTCTTTAAAAAGTAATTAATTAAATGTGCATTTTATAATTTGCTGTTAAGTATATTCTCACATGTTTAAGTAAGTTTTATATTTGCTAAATTTAAAAGTAAAAAATTAAATACATGATACATTTTATAAAGAATGTTAAAATTCAAATAATTATTGTCATTAATTAAAAATTAAGACCATTTTGTTTTTTAAAATGACATTGTTCAAGTAATACATTAAATATGTGGAACATTGTAGAAAGATTGTTAACCTTGCCTTTAAATATTATTTTTAGAATTTCAGTTTAAATATATTTCTCATATGGTAAATAAAATTTTATTTTTAAAAATATTATTCAGTAGAATTTAAAAAACATTTAAATAATATTTTAAAAATATATTTAAATTTAACACCATATAAATATGTAGTCTATTAACATTGTTTTGCTTATATAGTGTCAGAAATGGCATGAACAAGAAAGATCAATTTTGTACTTTATTCATAGTTCAAGAAACTGAAGCTAATATGAAACCATGAAGGCATAAAAAGGTTGTGACAAGCAGCATTCAGGGCTGCAGAAGTAGCTGAACAGTCTGATAATCATCGCCAAAAGCTAGCTCTATATTAAAGACCATCAAGTGCTTCAGAGACTGAAAACCAAACTGCCTAGCACCTAAGGATTCAAAGTCAATATCAGGCATCTATGAGAGTTACAGAACTTATGCCTTAATATGAGACATTGTTAAAATGATAGACATAATGGCAAGCAACACTGCTGAAACAGCATCACAAACTATCATGCACTTGCAACTATAAACTCAATGATAAGTGACTATAAGAAAAAAATTGCAAAACTTACATGGGACTTTTTACATAGTGCTGCTTTAAACTATAATTCATCAATTCATTATGCTAATTCAGAGCTATTGTCAATCAGCAGAATGAATCATGAACATCAATATTGTGGCACTATGAAGTGGGAAAATGAAACTCCAGGCCTTTTCTGTTTGTCAGATAAGGTCTCTGAACATTATTTACGAGGGTTAATTCAACCTCTAAAAAAAATCATCTTTTGAATTAGTCTAATAATTTCAAATATTTTTTCAGTCATGACCATCAATATAACTTATGTTTTCAAATGACATCTTTTGAAGTTGAGCAAACAATCACACAACTTTGATTTTTACTAACTTTCTAAGTTCCAGGACCAATATACCATAGAATATGAGCAATTCTACCAATATACAACAATGAGCATCAATTCATACAAATTTATTCTATGAGAAATTGGCTATACCTGTGGCTTTGCTAGCATTGGTAGAATAAAAGAATGTAGTGTAATTGATAATTAAAATATATTAAATTTTTTTATTGTTATGCACTTTTATAAATAACATTGTAGGTCATTTTTACCTGTTGTTGGTAACTCATGTATTATTATGTCATGTAAATATTATTTAAATATATTTTAGTTATCAACTACATTACATTCTTTTATTTTACTAATGCAAGCAAGATAGTGGGTATAGCTAATATATATATATATATAAGAAAAATAAAAATTAATGGTAAATACAATATTATAGTCTAAATTATTTTGTAGTGCTTTCAATTACATGGTAATCCTCATCAGCTTTAACTGAATTTCAAATTTTTAAAACTTAATGTCACGTATATTTCCATAAGCTGTGTATGGCTGTATTTGCAATTTGCCTATTAATAACATTGTTCTTATATTTATCAATTAATATTGCCTCTTTAATTTTCCTCTTTTTATGATTTCTTTCTTCCATTAATATTTTTATTTCATTACTATTTTGCCTCTTTAATTTTCCTCTTTTTATGGTTTCTTTCTTCCATTAATATTTTTACTTCATTACTATTTATTTCATTACATCTAACAGTAATGAAATAAAAATATTAATGGAAAAAAGAAATCATAAAAAGAGGAAAATTAAAGATGCAATATTAATTGATAAATATAAGAACGATGTTATTAATAGGCAAATTGCAAATACAGCCATACACAGCTTATGGAAATATATGTGACATTAAGTTTTAAAAATTTGAAATTCAGTTAAAGCTGATGAAGATTACCATGTAATCAAAAGCACTACAAAATAATTTAGACTATAATATTGTATTTACCGTTAATTTTTATTTTTTCTTATATATATATTTTATAATGGGTATTGTATTTTATATTTATATATATTTATTTATTAAGGCTACAACCTTAAGACTATGCGCAAAGGTCCCTACTATCATTTTTCAGGCACATAATCTTAAGGTTGTAGCTTTAATAAATATTATGTTAAGTAATGAGTATGTGCTTTATAAATATAATTATATATATATACGTTTACTAGAGGGAGCTTACTACTAGCTCCAATCAAGCTTTAATTTATAAGTGCTGAAAAAGAAAGATTTCAAAATCTTTATTCGAATGTCCTTAGCCCCAGACCCATTTGTTTTTGTGCTTATGGCTCACCAATTGGTCTGGGGATAAGGACAGAAAAACTATATTAAAAAGGATATCTAGAAGTAGATAGTTAATGGTTAAACATAGCAGGGATCAAATTTTGGTATACATAGTTTATTTTGTTTGAGAGATTTTTATTATTAAAAAGTACAAATTTTGATAATCTCATCGAATAAAATGTATTCATATTCTTATTTTATGGTATTAATGCAAATAGAATTATTTTTTTTTAAACTTATCTTAGTTATTTTGTCAATAATATTTACTAATAATCGTTTTCATGTAGTAATTGGATCAGCAGCAAAGTGGTTTGTTAATGAGAAAAATTACTGATTCAATATTCATTGAAAAGTCATCCTGGCATTTAAGATAGAATCATGACAATTATATCAACAACATTGTAACAAGACCTTTCAAACCAGATAGATCTTAGAACCATAGTAAGCCATGCAAGACAGAAAAAAAATTTAAAAACCGTCATAAGCAATACATTCCTGTTATTATACTGAATGATTAATCAATAATTGAGATCAAACTCAGTCTATAACAAAATATATATGGTATTAATAATTACTTTGATGAAGAATTGTAATGCCTATCTCAGAAATACATTTTCCCATGAGATAAAGGAACAAAGATGAATAACCAATCAATGCAGACTAAACTGATGGTAATGAAAATTACTTAATGTAAAATATTTCAGTTGAATATTTTTATTCCTGAAATTGATTTTATTACTTTGTTCATTGTTGTATTTTGCCAATTTTTTTTTCATTATTATAATTATTGTTTTGCTTTTAAAATGCATTTTTTTTTCCTTTTTTTTTTAATGAGGTTTCCGTTTTTATATGCTTATGACTTTAATACCGTTTTGGTCAATTGTTTGTAAGGAACTTTAAATTTTACTTAGTTAAATACTAATCCATCAAGTCTATTTTAATTAACTAGAAATTATAATGGAAACTTAAAATTATTTTATATTTAGAGCTCACTTCCTAATATTAATCTAATATTTTGACCATTCTGATTTATATAACTATTCTAATTATCCAAATATAATTCTCCATATCATATCTTTCTACATTAAATTTCTTTACAGTTTCATTTAAAGACAATTTACTATCAAATCATGACTGAAAAATACTAATGTTTCAATAAAATCCCATTCATCATTTAAATTGAAAGTCCTTATTTAATGAGGACTTCTTTCCGTTTAAAAGATACATGGGATTTTGTTTGCAACTGTGGATAAAATAATAAGTTTAGTAGTATTTACGTTACTTTACATTTGAATAATCTGCTTTTAGCAGGGAAAATACTTAATAATAATTTATTATTAATTTTGGGCTAGTATTATTACTGATAAAGAGTACTTTGTTTTGTATATATATAAAGTAAAACTAATTATCTATATTAATATTTCTTATAAAATCGGAGAAAAGAATTTGCATACGCTCCCTAATTGTTTCCATTCTAATGATAAGTGGACCTCATTTACAATGAATTCATTGAATTATTTATTAAAGAGTAAATCTTTCTGAATAACTGTTAGTAAACTCAAATAATAAAATAGAACTTTAGAGAAGGGCACAGTTATAATTATTCTGGCACACACACATATATATATGGGATTTTTTTGAGTAGAAGCAACTACACAGTAATAATAAGTAAAAAAAAAAAATCAATATTAAATGTATTAGAGAGTATCATTATAAAACAATAATGCATTATCTACTATGTGCATATAGGCTTAGGTAAACTTGGAAAAAGTTTTTCAGGCTTAGAATTTGGTGTTAAGTAGCTATCCCACACTCCATCTTGATAACCATTTAATAGTGTTCAGTAAATAGATATCTAGCTATTTTTAATTTGAGAATATTCAGGGATTTAAAAAAAATCACTCAAACACTTACAACCTGACAATTGGCAAGCCTAATATTGTCCTTTTTTTAATGTGTTTCAATGATAAATCATTAGGTAGGTCTTTGCCTTGAAGTAAGCTATTTAATAAAAGGTTGATGTTTACTTTATTATTCATAAATAACTCAAAAGGCAGAATAGTAAACTCAAAGTATTATTAATCAGTACAAAATATTATATGCTTACTTTAATTAAGTATTGCTACATCATGTTTATAGCAAAATAACAAAAGATTTGTTTAATACATCTGCATCTCAAAGTTTCATTTAGCAAAACTTAAATTTATCTAAATTATACTAAATTGGATTTTGAGATATGGATATACAAAAATAAAATTCAATACTTTTGATCCAATATTAACTGGTTAATGCTAAAACAAATTTTATCCTTAATTGAAGTTGAAATAATTTGTTGTCAAAATCTTCAGTCTTAACTGCAATTTTAATATGTTCTTAGTAGTGATACATATAAATGAAAAATTTACCTAATAATATCAATCGGCCTGTTTCATATAATTGGTCATCTGTCCATTCTGGATGTTCTTGTGAAAGAATACCACACACTCTGTTATGCTCTCTTAACCATATTGTACCATACATAAACAATCCAGGTAACATTGTAAAAACTGGATGCCCAAGAACAAACCGTTTAGAATGTGGTACATGTCTAGGAAAGCTACGTCTTACAGGAGCATCTGTTATCAATGGAGGCCATTCTTCATTATCAATAATCTAAAATTTAAAAAAATTACAAGGAATACATTTAATTTTTTAAAAACATAATTATATAATACGAGATAATTATAAATTCAGCATTGGATGATTATAGAATCATTATTATTATGTATATATCCTCATCTAATATGGAAATGATATATTTAAAAATGGCAAATTACACCAAAATAAGAATTACTGTTTGATTATAGTACTATGATGCCTACTAGTTGGAATCTTTTCTTTAGGCCGCTAACACAACTATTTTGTAGATATTAACTATAAAAATATTTTATTTTAAGTGAGAAAAATTAAAAGTAAAATAAGATAAAAAAGAACTTTATGATCAACAGGAAAAAATGAACTTAATTAAGTTATTCATTATTATAAGTAGATAAAGGAAAGATTCTGGTGTCTATTTTTCTAAAAATAAATATAACTTTGATAATTAAGTAGCTGTAATAACAGGAAAAAACATTAATAAACTAAAAAACTATTTTTTATGAATATACAATAAATATCTTATATATCTGTTGGGGGAAGGGGTAAAATGCTTAAGTATTAAATCAATATAAAATTGCCAATTATGAAATCAGATATTGTAATATCATTATTTGCTATATTAGTTTCCTTAATGCACTATTATTAAAATGCTTTATTCAAATTTTACCGCATTCTATTAGGATCAATTTTATTATTTTTACTTGGAGGGTGGAGGATATTGAAGCCTGTCTATTAAAATTTGAAGATTTGCTATGTTAATATAATAATTGAGCAGGTGATCTGGACCAACCAATGAGTGCTGGTTCAACACAAAATACAGATATTGGAGATCATTTATCTTTTTCAAATGTGTGTGGTCATATGTATCGATTGTATGAGGTAGAGTGGATAGCTGAAAGGAGATTAAAAGTCCATGTTCAAATCCCCTATAATTATATCTAAACTCCAAATATATAAATTATATTTGTATTAAGATATTTTTACATTATAAAAACTCATCTATTTACTTTCTTTTCATTTTTATTTTTAAACTTCTACTTTTATTAGTTGCATTAATACTGAATAATATTTGTCTTAATATCCTATCTAAATGCAAAAATTTTAGTGCTCTAGGCAATTTAATCCTCAGTGAACATTCTGAATTTATTATTATCATTTCTAAGTTATTCTTCCACTTCTATCTTTTTTCAAATGGAAAAATACAATTAAAAATATTACTATCCATGCCAAGCGCACACACACGTATTTATTCAGCATAAATATACATTCATAAAATTAAGATGAATTAAATAGTTAAAATAAATACAATATCTAAGTAAAAGAAAAAGTCGGGGACCTAGTCTTCATCATTTTTATTTTGAAAAACCAATCTTTGTGATAATAAAAGACTCAATTTTTTTTTCATTTAGAATGGATAATCAAGATATCAAATTGAAAATAAAAAAATAATTGTTAACAAAAATAATAAAGAGTACTAAATTATTTGAAGAATCTTGAGCATTTCCTAAGTTTATTAAAAGATAATCATTTTTTTGACTAGTAGATTATTGTTATGTGCCATCATATTGATATCAAATCTCTGATTCATTATCATCTTCATTATTATAATGGAGTTCATTTAACTTCTTTCTAATTGACTTCTTTATAAATATTATACATTTTAAAATGAATTATATCATCTTATGATACAAAAGAAATAGAGAAATCTCAATCCTGGTCATTTGTGTTTCAACTTAGAGATGAGGTCTAATTTCCAAAGAATTCACACATTTCTTCTATTCATGAAATTCTCAAATTTCTGCACCAGCGTCATAGTTCAAAAGAATCAGTTCTTTTTTTAATCCATTATTTTTAGAGTTTATCTCCAATAGAAAATCACAGGAAACTTCATAGCATGAATAATTTTGTTTTTACTTTTTAAAGATTTTTTTTTCTCTACATCTAAAAATTGTTTCCAGGTTTTCATTGTTAGTTTGTCATAAATATCTTAACTGCTGGAATCATTGTTAATGTAAAAACTATCAGCTACATTTATTTATGACTTCATTATCATTTTGGTAGTTAGCTGTTATATAAACTTCATTGTTTATTCATAATTCTATGTTTGCACTCTTGACATCTATAATTTCAGTTATAATCATGATATAATCAGTATATCTAAAGCTGTTATTGTTTTTATATCTATCATGAATTCACACTTCTTTTTGATCAATATGATCTTGCCTTATTACATATTTATATATAAGATAGTAATTATTTTTTCTTTATTTAAACTTTGATTTTGAATTTTATATTTGCATTTCTTTTGTATCCAAGAAACGATATCTGAATGTTGAATATATTCTTACACTTGTTAATTTAGATAATATGATTACTGTGACTTATCTATTATTTTACCATTTCTATTTTTTACTTTTTATTTAAAAAAAAAATATAGTTAAAAATATAATTCATTAACAATACCATATTTTCTGGCATATAGGATACACCCCCCCCCCTCAAAATACATCTAAAATATATGAAATGGTAATCAAAATTAGAAGTTAAAACTTCAGTCAGTCTAAAACTTCTGGTTTATATTAGTATACATATATAAGTATTCTATTCTATTTGTTCTTTTGTGAAACAAAAAAATATTTACAAATATTTACTAATATGCATGTATATAAGCATATATATATACACCTGGTTCTCTTTTTACGCGGACTTATTTAACATGATTTTGAAGTTATGCGATTCATGTTTCACCGGAAGTCAATTTCCGATAATGCGCTATTACTTTAAATAATAAATTTCACGCACTTATGTTATATTGAAAGTAATAGTATATTGAAAGTAATAGCACATTATTGGAATTCGACTTTCATCTTAGTAATTTCAATATTTTCAGTGCTTTATAATAGTAAGATTTTATGCAATAATGAAATTAAAATCATGATTTCCACATTTTATGTATACACATATTAAATTTTACAAGATTATAATGTAAATTTGTTCAAACATTGTGCGTGTTAATTTTGCATTTTAAATCACATTCTGTTTTTGCTTTTTAAAAAAGAATGAAATCAATTATTATTTTCTTATTAATGACACTAATCATTAACATGCTCTTAAATTCCAACGAGAGCTAAACGGTTGTATGTCTGGATATCGCGAGCTTCGTAAACAATTAATAAAATCATCGTCTCAAAGATTAATTACTAATTACATTGTCACCAGAAAATCATAATAATTAAAACATGTATAAAAAAATGTAAATTACTGTATTGTAAATTATGCATAAAAATATATTATTTTGAATATTATAGTTAAAAAAAGTTTGTCTTGTATCAATTTTTTTCAAATTTGAAATTTTTTATTAGTCATATTTTATTTCCTTATTATTTTTTTTTTTTTGCGCAAATTTTAAAGTAATTTTACGTTGGTACTTTGCTTTTACGCGAATTTTGAAGAATCACAAGTTACGTCTATTTTTGCACAATTTCGTTTGCGCGTGTTTTCTGAGGAACCTATCTATCGCGTAAAACGAGACTCAGGTGTATATATAAGCTATACATAGTTACACAACATAGTCATACTGATATATATATATATATATACATACATATTGTTTCACACATATAATTTTAAGTTCCCCCCCCCCCCATTTAAAACTGTGGAGATAAAATTTTAAAAAAGCTGATACAATTATCAAAAATAAAAGTTAAAACAAAGAAATAAAAAGATTACAGCAATTTAAAAATTAATATTTTAAAATATTAAAAGTACTGTTTAAATGTAGTATTTTGCAAAAGTATAATGCTTACAGATTATCAAAAAGAAGGCTGTAATTAACAGTTAATAAAAAAAGATTGCCATGGGCATAAAAATCAATAGATGTTTTTTCAAAAACATCAGATAATAGTCATTAGAATATGTTCCTGCCAAAAATAGATGGCCAATAAGGAAAGAAAATAAACACATGGGCTTCTGAGAAGGTTGGTGCTAGATCAATCCAAAGACTGATAAATAAGAAAATCATAGAGAGATAAATAGAGGAGTAGAGATTGCTTAGGAGATTTTATAGCAGGCATATCATTAGAATCAAGATTGTTACTAGTGAAATCCAGATTATATGACTACTGGCCCAACAAAGCTTGGAGCACTGTGAATAAGAAAAAGAAGGAACCTGTAACTAATAAAATATTACATAAGAAACAAGTGGTTAAAATATTATTAAATGTCTGAGTAATAGAAAATAGCTTTTCTCTCTCCTCTGCCATCTATCTGTTCAGTTATGAAATAAAATAAAATCAAGGCCTGTGAACTGACCATCGACTTGTTAAGCTCTCAGAACACCTCTTATTGATTGGAAAATTTATAGTGAACCACCAGAAGATGCAGGTTCAGGTAAGGAAATTGAATACCTTTTATAATACGTAGTACCGCTATGAATATGAAGCAAAAGGCCTCGAAAGCGCTTAGCTTGTAATAATTTCTATGTATCTTTATAGCTTCTCATTCAAGTGTGTCATACACTTTGTTAATTTTTGTATATTAATATAATGAAATGTTACTTTTTAAATTGATTGATTGTAAATAATACAAAAAGGAAATATATTTAAAAATGGAATGCAATGGAGTAATAGATGAATTAAAAATATTTTGTAAGATGCATTTATTAAAATAATTCATGATTTAATAAAATGTCATTTTCTGGATTGATTGATTATAAAATGATGCAAAATGAGAACATATTTATTCTAAATGACAGTTATTATTTTACAAAAAGGCTTTGATAGAATGAATTACATCTGGATCCACACATACATAAATTAAGGAAATACTTATATACGTGAATTAAGAAATAATAATAAAATACTTCCAAATAATGAATAAGTGGTTCAAACCCACACCTATATAATATAGTAAATAATAATAAAATGTGTCCAAATAATGACTTCAAACCACTGATATGATGAATAAGTGGTTCAAACACACACCTATATAATATATTAAGTACTAATAAATCTCTTCCAAATAATGACTTCAAACAGCATTGATATAATGAATAAGTGGTTCAAACCCCCCACTTGTATGATATGTAAAATAAAAACAAATACTTCAAGATACCTGGATTAAAACAACTATTTCTAGATACCTGGATTAAAATAAGTACTTTAAGATACTTAGAATAAATACTTCAAGATATCTGGATAAATTAATTACTTCTATACACATGGATATATATATAATATAAAGATCGATATAACTGGTATAAAAATTTCTCTGTTTCCTTTTTGGTGATTTGATTGCCTTGGTTTGCGTTTTTGAACAGATTATTTTCTTGCATTCAAGATAATTTATTAGAGAGAATGAGTAATATTTTGCCTTACTTATTGTCTGTGTTATTTTAATGTATTTAAATTGCTTCTTTCCATCCACTGATTTGTATCAAAATATGTTTAACTTTTTAAAAATTGACAACACATTAAATTTAGTAAAATGTGATTGAAAATAATAATAATTTTTATTTGTTTAAAATAGTCTTAGAAATTATTTTCATTGAATTAAAAAATCATTTGTTTAACTAATTTTAATTATTAAAAAAAAATATAGTAATTACATATGCGTTTCAATGTAAAAAAAAAAGAGCGCGATTAAAGAGATCGTCTGCGATAAGGTTGCTGTTAAAAAAAAAAGGAAAAGAAAATGGTGTAAGAATAAAATGTATGTAAAATATGATAAGCTTATTTTTTAAAAATAGTTAATAAGTAAATGGATTTACCATAAAGTTTTCTACAAATGTAAACATAAAATGGTGGTATTTAATAATAGAATGAAGTGCTAAATTTAAAAATCTGTTCGGGTCAGCTAGCCAAGTGGATCAAATCGCTAATAATTTTCCAATATTTACACTTTAAAATATGTTGGAGCTTTCAAATTTAAGAGCAGAATTAATTGCAGAATCTCGGTATGTTTGGATATTTTATTATTCTACAATTTGGCAACATTAAATAGATGTTTTAATTACAGAAGTTTTTTAGATATGAAAACTTTCTTTTTTAAAAAAAGAAGAGGTTTAAAATCAAAGTTAAATGTTAAAGTTATTAACATGGTTTAATATTTCTCTTTATAATTTAAAATAAAATAGTATTGATTAATTTATTTAACTATATAATGCTAATAATGTATTTGCTATTTAATTTTTTTACTATTTGAATAATGGAAACCGTCTTCAGATAATTAAATTATTTGCTCTAATTAGTATCCCTAAATTTAAACGTGGATAAATAAATATTAGCTTGGATGTTATAAACTTGGAATAGTTTTGTATAGAAATGTAGAATTTAATAACTTATGAAGAACATTTTCATTTAAACTCTGCATGTCATGTTTTTGGAATTGTTTTATATTTATGGAGCCACGTAAAATCATTAATTTAAAAGTGCTTATAATATCTAAGACAAATAGATAGAATTACATTTATGGAATTCAACTATAATTATAATTATTACTTTGTGTATTTATTGTTCAAGACATTTTTACATGGATTTCACGGATCATATTTATTATTATAAAATGCTGTACAATTTAATTTATGTCACACGAACACCTGCTAGAATTCATGTATTTAAGTAAGAATGAATTAATTTAATTTTATTGTTATATGAACTTGTATGTGAAGTTCATGAGTTATATTTTATTAGGTTTAAATTAAATTAATGGGATTGAATAAAATACTTATTCAAGGGAATAGCGCTTGCGAAAAAGCTTGAAAATTACTAATGAATTTATGATATGTGTCAACCTCTCATGAAGTGTCTTGTGAGTCTTTCCAGAGTTCTGTTCCTATACTAATCTCACTTATATTACATTGTTGCTATGTTTTATTTTAAGCAAGATAATTTAATATATTAGTTGTCCTGATTAGTGAAACACTTTTTATTATGCAAGAATCCACATCTGCTAAAATGTTAGTGTTTTCTGAATGGTCAGAATAACTGAGGAGGATGATTTTTGCACTTTAAATGTGAAGTAAATAGTAATATTGCTTTACAATGTTAAAAGGCATTAATCTGTGCTGGTGGTTAATCCGCAGATTAATTAATTGCCACTTTCTGTATTTTACACTCATTCCTGCGCTGGTGGTTAATCCGCGGAATTGTGCAATTATATTTATTGTTTTATGATGGTATATAAATCCACAAGGCACTCAGTGTTATATAATTCCTATGTGTAGATGAATGCATCCACAAGAATATGATTTTACTTCATAAATATAAGTTTGGGCAAAGTATTTTGGTTATTCTGCTAAAATCATCTTCTTCCATTTATAAGCATAATTTATAAGTTAAGTCATAAAGTGTAGCAGGACATTCTATCTAAGTTACCTCATAATAATTAACTGTTTGTTAATTAATATTTTATCTGAATGTAAGTTTAAATTTTCATTTTATTTAGCATTAGCATTATAGCTAAATCCTACAAATATAATATTATTTATTACATTATTATAGGTCTACAGTATAGGTTTATTGGTTCTAGAACTGACATTGGATATTTCATGAGTTGATGTTGAATTTTTGTATAATTTCCTCAAGACATCAATTATATCAAATTGTAATATAATGTATGATTAGGCTCTATAAAATTGTGTCCCTATGATATGTTATTGAAGGAAGCCAATGGAATTATAATTTATTTATTTATTTTATTTGTTTATTTATGTATTTAGTTATTACATTAAACATCAATTACTTATTAGTCATAAAAATTGTAAATAAATATTGATTTATAATTAAACTTACTGTGCCGTTGCTATTTGTCATTCATAAAATCAGAAATCATATATCTTGAATAGAGCATACATTGAAGTACATACTATTATCAGCATGATATAAGAGTTTAGTAATATTTTGAGAAAAACATTTGAATGCTTTTTGTCCTTGGTAGTTTATGATGTGTAAGGTACAATAAAATCCCATTTACCTTTTCCATCATTTAAGCTTTGCGTAGTTGATTCGAGTACATGATACAAAATTGATTGATTTTATAAACTTATAAACAGATTTACTAGATAATGACATGATTAAATGTATTTACTTAATGTTTTAATTGTCATTCATCAGTATAACAAGAGTCTCATTGATATTTATTAAATTATAGAAAAGAACCCAAGTATTCTATGTTTATTTATTATTGCAAAACTCTTACCTAGACTAGCATTTGTATTAAAAATCATATATGTAATTTTAAAATTCATAATCTTTAGTAGTTCCACAAATTATACCATTTTGTTTATGGTCGGCCATAAGGTCTCATGCGATGAAAAATCGTAAATTAAGGTTTGATGGATAATAAAATTGCATACTTATAATTTGTCTAATGTATTTTCACATACTACTATGATAGGTCTTCATGGTACACCCTGGCTGCGACCAGATTAGATCATAATAATTTTATGTTATATCATTAGTTTTGTTTATGGTAATTTGCTCCAGATTTCGGTTATAGTCTTTGGTGCATAATATAGATGGCATGATATGCTTTTGGTTATAATTCTGGTCACCACAATGATGGGAGCAATCAGTTAGATCGATGGGTATAGTTCTTGGCTGCCCAATGATTAAAGCCATTGGTTATAAAGAATTCTATTACAGTTCTTGACGCCAATGTGGTAGGCATTGGTATGTCCCTTCAGTCTATTAGGTTATAGTAAGGTGGGTCTGATTATAGTAGTTCTCTGACATCAAGGTATTAAGCTTGATTAATGTTGATGGTTACAATATATGCAGATGAGAGAGCTTCAAACCTAGAAGGACAATTCCCACTCAGGAATGATAAAAAAAAAAACAACTGTAATGTGTACATGGATATGAAGACAGCCAGTATAGAGACTGTCAGCAACCTTTTTCTTATTCTTTAAGAACTTTATAAGTAATATTGTTATTAAATAAAATTATTGTTTCAAAATAAATAATACCTTTTGTCAATTTCATTTGCATCATTCATCCATTTATGCACTGGTTCACAAGAATCTCATGTCACCTGAGCTATATCTGGAATAACTCAATGTGGGTAAATAAGGTTGTAGTGAGATGGAACTCTAGTGGGCCATTTATAAACCAAACACATAAATTTCTAGATGTTTCCAGTCTCTATGGCACTACATCCTCTGATGAGTAGGAAATATTGTTGTAGGTGGAGTGATGTCAGCATTGGGGAATGCTAATTGATAGATCCTGCAATATGCTTATCAGGAAATAAAACCAACAAAGAGTGGGGTTGGTTAGTGCATCTGGTTATAATACATATATAAACAAAATCCACTAAAATAATTCTACAAAATTAAAAATACCTATATAAAATTAAAGATTAATTTCCTATGCTATAGCCAGCCTACGGTGTGTGTATATATATATATTATCACAATCATATCAACATTAGTGAAAAATATTCAAAATAACTTAATATTCTCATAATTTTTAAAAAAATTATTTTAAAATTAAATGAATAAAATAGTAAAAAAAAGTTCTCTCAAAAATATAAATCTAACCACAAATTAAATAACATACAGTTAAGAAAAGAGCCAATCTTCAAAATGTTTACCTCTGGAGATGAATTTCTGAATATTGAAGATGAAGATTAAAAAATACCTAATTACAATGTTCCCTAATTACGTTTTTGTAGTTATAAGTATATAATTAGTGCAATAAATCATTATGGAAATTCACGAATAAATGTAGAAAATTATTATTTTTTCTTTAAAATGTTCATAAAAAGAATGGTGTATTTTATATGCGACTGCATCCCGTATGCTGGTAAATATGGAAATTTATAATAATACATCACTTGTAAATATGCAAATATTTATTTATAAGCATATATTTCTAATGATTACTTTCATAGTTTTATATTTAGCTTTAGCTTTCTTTTTATAACAATTCTTTCTTTTCTTTTTCTTTCTGATTTTTTTCATTTTATAATTTAAAGGAAAAACTCTTAACACATTATTTTGATTGAAAATTAAAGATTTTTTTAAATGTTCTTGGTAATCTATCTATTAATAACTTCTCTAAGAAAAAAAGATAAATATTATGCATAGTGTCACAAACTGTGCAAAAGCATTTTTAAATGTGATACATTTTTTAAGGCTTGTGTATTTAAAGTAATATGCTAACTAGAAGAATTCTAAACATGGGGGCAGTTTTAAATGCTATTAAGAAAAAAAAGAATTTCATGTGTAAATTTGAATAATATTATGATATTGATTTAAAGTTATAAAAACTTCAAAGTTGAAGAAATCATAAATAAATATTTAAGGTTTTGTGTAAACTCATTCTGAAAGCATGTAATTTTATATTATAAATCATTAAAATATAGAGATTTTATATTAAAAATAAATTAAAGAGCAAGTTAAACAGGTAGAATGAAAGAGACATTTTAGATTCATAAATTATAAAATTTTGCCTTAAATAAAAAGAATGAATTTCAATAATTGAAAAAATGATATTTTTTATAAAGTTTTTAAATATAATCCAGAACTAAGAGAAAAACTTCACAGAACAATGATTATACATTTTGAATATGGGAAAGATGAATCTTTGAATATTTTTAGATCACAAGCAAGTTTACAGTTTTTTTTAAATATCCAGACTATAGATAATTTAGCTAGCCAACTAATACAAGTGTTAATGTAAATAGAATTACAATAAGATACAGTTTTCACTACTGCTGAGAAAGATATTGTACTTCTACAGACTCTGCATCTATATTTATCTTACTTTATACAAATTTAACAAAAGATGATGGTTATTTAGTAAATGTATTAAACTCTTCAAATGTTTTAAATTGAAAGTGCATTAAAACCTTATAATAAAATAAAAAAATAATATTACTAAATCACTAAAAAAATAAAAAGATGTCATAAAACATCAAAATAAGAAAGAATAAAATTTAAGAAATTACAAAAAAAAATGTAAAAACAATTAAAAGATTAAAAACACCATATAAATTAGAATTAAATCAAAAATATCAATAGCTAATAGATTTCCAAATGTAAATCACATCATAACAACCAAAGATTAAATAAACTCATAAATTATCAATAATGTTATCAAGGCAATCTCAATAAATTAAAGATGAAAGTAATGAATTTTTTATCTATTGGTATTATTTTTAAAGTGATTAAAGATGTTCTATCGATGTATTTAAGTTTTTGAAGTAATTATTGTTTAAAAATATCAATAATATTTATCAAGCAATGGTAGCCGAGTAGTTAGCATGGCTGCCTTACAAGCAGTTGTCTCGCATCCTGGCCGACGCTTTGACATATGAAAAAAATATATATATCAATAATAATAATAATAATAATAATAATGAGATTTACATTTTCATTTAATAAACATCTAAAGAAGCTTCTGTTTGTGATAATAATTATAAGCATAATAATAGTTATAATTATCATATTAGATAATAAGTAAATCTCAAATGAACATCTTTGCAATCCAAACAAGTAAATGTATTGTCTATTGGTTAATAAATTATTACTAAAATAGAATCATAATCTATATATATATATAAGATATTATATGCAATAATTAAAATATCTAAATTCATCCCTATAATCTGGATTTGAACCTGAGCAGAATTTGATATTTTAATTCACACCAATTCAACTAATTATTCAATTATTAATTTGGTAAATGAATAATTATTTTTATTTGAAAGATAAAACAAGGAAGGAAAACCATAAAAAAAACAGTCATCATTTAGCAATTAAACAGCCTGATAAGCCGAGCTTGCTCATATTGGAAGCATAGTTACTCATACAAGGTGCCAAGTGTTCAGAGCCATCTATCATGAGCCTGTGATAACAAAAGCTTTGATTTAAAATGGAAAAAAGTATGAAGATAAAACTTTCAGTAATCTTCTATAGTTTAGAATTTTAATCTATTGTATACCACTGCATGTTAAATATTTTATTTTACTTTAATATAGTAATAAATATTCGTTTTTAATTCAACATAATAGAGTAAAACTAAGTAAAAGGCATTGAAGATCAATTTGCTTAGATAAATCAAATTCTAGGGCCAGATTTCTAGATAAGTAATATATACAATTATTAACATGACATTTGATTTAAATTATTTTACCCGTGATTTTAACTTTCCATTTTTAAAGCTTCTTAATTTTTTTCTTTCTCCCTCATTTCTTCCATAAATATGCGAAACATCTAACTAAAAAAAAACAAAAAAACATAATTATAAAATGTTATTCATTTACTGTTAACATATAAAAAAAATAATGATGATGAAAATTCATGATTAGGAGAAATATATAAAACTTTACATAATTTCCATTATAAATTGCATGTGTTGATACAGGTATATAATAAGCCTGTATTTTAGTTATTACATAGTAGAGATGTCTGCCCATTCCTTGTATATGTATTAAATGGATTATGTCCTGTACATGAGGGGTCAGATTGACTTTAGGTCAATATGGGTGTGATGAGAATCTTAGCCTCAGGGTGGCCTTTGAGCATTCCATCATCAGATTTTCAATTGGATGAATGGTTGAAGAGTTGGAGTGTGAAGATTGAAGCCTGTCCATTAAAGTATGAAGATTGGCTATCTTAATATATATCTGAGAACTTATTGCATATATGTGTAGAGATAGTAATCTGGACCAACTGATGATTGGTGGTTTAGCATGAAATAAGTATATTGATTATTATTTATCTTTTCGATATATATGTATTCAAGTGTATCAGTGTTATGAGATAATGTGGAGAGTGGTGGGTATTGTGAGGATCTGTGCTCATATACCCTATATATTGCAACTATTAATTAAATAATAGAATATGCATAATGGTAAACTAGAATAATTCATTATAAACTTCAAATCATCCAGCCAGACATAATAACTAATAACTTATTCTTAATAACTTTAAACCATCCAGCTAAACAATTTTCTAGTTAGATCAAACTTTGAAATGATTGTTTATCATAAAAATGTAAACAATTATTCCACAGAATATATGTTTCTGAGCTAATAATATTCATCTTTAGTTATTATGGTGGTAGTTTGATAATTATCCATAGATAACTGATGACAAGTCTATAGAATGATTAGTTGGATTTGTATGCTATACAGAAATATAATACTTTCCATTTTAAATTTCATTTATATTAATTTGTATATATTTAATATTTGTGTATATGTAGAAAGTTGATTTAAAAGATAGACTTAATATTTTTTAATTAAATATGTAGCATATCCTTAACTTAAAACTCCAAATCATAGACATGATAAACGAATGAGTTAACTGGTATCAATCTACCTAAAGTTGATATTTCCTCCACTTTGAATTCACATTTATCTTTGCTTAACCTCATTTTCTTTACTACATATTCAGAATGGGATGCTAAGCATAGTTTGGTGTAGTGATAAAGTGGCAGATGCTTAATCTTAAGATAGTTGATTTGTGTTCAAACTTTGTCACATCTGGCATTTGAACTTCTTATAAACTCCTGAACAGTAAAATCAATCAATTATAATATAAAGTCCATGTAGAATAGGAAATTTACAATATGCCTATCTATTAACTCATTCGCTGATATAATAAAATATTTTTATTTCAAATTTAACTTCTAATCTTATATATATATTGTAACGATATATAAATATGTCGTTACATTAATTTAAAATAAAAACTTAAAAGTTCGCAAATAAAAGTAAAAAACTAAACGCTAAAATTAAAATGTTTGTTAAACGTATATATTCGCACAGATGCCAAACTTTAAAAATATTTTTTTTAAAAAAAAAACAAATAAATAAGTATTTGAACGTACTTTTTTATAAAAAAAAAAAAGTATAAGATTTAAAAATAAAAACAGGTATTAATTAATTCTTGTAATCTGTAAATGGAAATGATTGTTTATAAATTGTTTGAAAAGCAAGCTAGCCTTGGGCTCTATTATAATTAAAATGATCTGATGAAAGATAGATAAGAAAATAAAGAGAAATTAGCTTGACCAATGGAAGCACTAAGCCTTGGCTCGGACCCTAACGAAAGTGATGGATTAGTGACATTTTGTTGATTGAATCCGTGCGGATAATATAAAAAGGGAAATACAGTTTTTTCGGACTTGATTTTGATGAGAATGGTAAGACGCACTTGCTGATCTCTCTCATTTTTTTTTGTTTTAAAAAAAATATAAAATGAAAAGACTGTGATACAAGAATGGAACCAGCTATTGCCATCTCCAGAACATTATCTTCCAATGGAGGCGTCGCGGGAATTAAAAACAGGAACCTGGACTCTTCTACCATAAGCTATATGAAATGAACAATTATTAAAATCGATTAAGAACTTTCATCAAGTTTTATAAATTGATAAACAAGCCAACTTAAATGTTAAAATGGACTCTTATCTGACTTTTGTAAGTTTTTAAATCAAATTAATAATGTTTAATTTTATATGTTTTCCGATTGATAAACATCATTTCCATTTTTTTTTTCTTATTGTAAAGATTATTTAAATGGATGAAATTTAAGTTGTTTACAGACGCTTGCATGGATTCGTTCACGGTTAATTATATTTTGGTTTTCATATTTGATCAAAATATATAGACATCGATAAATAATGATACCATACGGTATCTAAAATGTATTTATTCGGATGTCTTTTAAGTTATTGGTGACAACGCAAGTATCTTATGGTGAATACTATTGGGTTACTTATAAATTTCCCTTTGCGATTGTGGGTATCAATAATTTTGTATTTTGATCATTTATGTTTATTTTGAAATGTTTTTGACCGTGGAATCTATGTAATCGATCTATACCCAACATTTTTAAACAAATCTGTGCGAACGTATTTAAATGTTAAATTTAAGTCGGGCGTGAATGGCTATATAGTTTGTAAAGTTATATTAAGGGAGGGTAATCTTAGGTTATTCATGTCATAGTTGAATTGGTTCAATGGATTGGATATATTTGTGTAATTGTAGATGTAGTATGAGGTCCGCTACAGGCAGGATTATAGATATATGCCACACACCCTCTGTTTGCCTATGGATGGGTTTGTAAGTCGGCAGAAGACCGCAGTCCATTCCTATGGAGTTTTTTGTTTATTGTTCTACTTGCCAACAGATGTAACATTCCTGTTGGTGGAGAGTCAATGTCTTCTCTATTTCTACTTATTGTTCAGATGTACATTCCTGACAGTATAGTATTTTGTGTTGTCGTATCATGCTACATTGAATACATGAATGTATCAGATGGATTGGTGCCAGTTTGGTTGCGAAATTTGTTGCCTAAGGTTAAATCAGGGAAGAATATTTTCTTTTCAAATGCAGATCTATGTAGTCTATTCATACTTGACTATCTAAATAAAATATTAAACTCATTGAAACTTAGTTAAATGTAAAATTAAAAGTTAATATAAAAATCTAAAATGTTAAACTTATTCCTCAAAATTTAAATGTTATTTTATATGTGCGTAAATAAATATTTTTATGTGTTAATTTCTGGCAGTGGCTTTTATTTATTGATATTTAAGATATAAATTAAGATATAGATTTTTATCTCTGCGTCTCCGCTGAGCTAGTGACTTGGGCTAACGATCGGAATATTTAAATAAAGTGGAATCTTAACAGCACGTATCTGCCTACTCTATAATTTTTTCTAGGTTTAAATGCCTAGATGGTGCCTTGTAGAGCAGATATTGTTTTTGCGGTTAGATTCGATCTTCACTTCCATTTCGATCGTTATAATTGGCGTCCCAAGTGTGGCCTTACCTCAGAGATTGACCCTGAGAAGGGGAATTGATGATGATGAAATTTTCTATCTTTAATAAATCACGAGTGCCCTGAGAATTTTAAAAGTGAATCATGCAAATAACATTTGTTGTTTTTTCTGAAATAAGTACATTTTTGTACTAACATAAAGTTATAGCCAGATGTTTAATAAACCACTAGTACTTTTGAAAATAAATCATGCCCGTAATATTTTTTCTGAAATTAGTATAAATATATTTGTTGTATTGACGTGGAGTTGCAGTTTGAAGTTTTGTTTAAAAAGTGCTGCCAGTAAGAAAAATTGCGCATATGTAGAGATAAATTCGAGGAATAAAAACTAATAAATAAAACGTAATAATAAATCTAAATCATTTTTTTTTTTAAAAAAAAAAATCACTTGCCTAAGTAATAGTTAAAGGTAGGAGAAATGAAACTTGGAAGGGAGGGGGCAGAAATTTAGCTGGTAATAGGAAATCAACAGTCAACTTTTTTTTTGTAATCATTATATTTGTGTGTAATTACTGTTTTGTCTTGTAAAAAAAAGTTTTGTCCTTTTGAAATTTTCATATATAATCAATTTGTGTAACGTAATTACTAACACTAAGTAAATTATTTTTTTTTTTTAATGTTTTTGTTTTTTGAGGAAGTTTACTGATATGTAACGATATATAAATATGTCGTTACATTAATTTAAAATAAAAACTTAAAAGTTCGCAAATAAAAGTAAAAAACTAAACGCTAAAATTAAAATGTTTGTTAAACGTATATATTCGCACAGATGCCAAACTTTAAAAATATTTTTTTTAAAAAAAAACAAATAAATAAGTATTTGAACGTACTTTTTTATAAAAAAAAAAAAAGTATAAGATTTAAAAATAAAAACAGGTATTAATTAATTCTTGTAATCTGTAAATGGAAATGATTGTTTATAAATTGTTTGAAAAGCAAGCTAGCCTTGGGCTCTATTATAATTAAAATGATCTGATGAAAGATAGATAAGAAAATAAAGAGAAATTAGCTTGACCAATGGAAGCACTAAGCCTTGGCTCGGACCCTAACGAAAGTGATGGATTAGTGACGTTTTGTTGATTGAATCCGTGCGGATAATATAAAAAGGGAAATACAGTTTTTTCGGACTTGATTTTGATGAGAACGGTAAGATGCACTTGCCGTTCTCTCTCATTTTTTTTTGTTTTAAAAAAAATATAAAATGAAAAGACTGTGATACAAGAATGGAACCAGCTATTGCCATCTCCAGAACATTATCTTCCAATGGAGGCGTCGCGGGAATTAAAAACAGGAACCTGGACTCTTCTACCATAAGCTATATGAAATGAACAATTATTAAAATCGATTAAGAACTTTCGTCAAGTTTTATAAATTGATAAACAAGCCAACTTAAATGTTAAAACGGACTCTTATCTGACTTTTGTAAGTTTTTAAATCAAATTAATAATGTTTAATTTTATATGTTTTCCGATTGATAAACATCATTTCCATTTTTTTTTTCTTATTGTAAAGATTATTTAAATGCATGAAATTTAAGTTGTTTATAGACGCTTGCATGGATTCGTTCGCAGTTAATTATATTTTGGTTTTCATATTTGATCAAAATATATAGACATTCGATAAATAATGATACCGTACGGTATCTAAAATGTATTTATTTGGATGTCTTTTAAGTTATTGGTGACAACGCAAGTATCTTATGGTGAATACTATTGGGTTACTTATAAATTTCCCTCTGCGATTGTGGGTATCAATAATTTTGTATTTTGATCATTTATGTTTATTTTGAAATGTTTTTGACTGTGGAATCTATGTAATCGATCTATACCCAACATTTTTAAACAAATCTGTGCGAACGTATTTAAATGTTAAATTTAAGTTGGGCGTGAATGGCTATATAGTTTGTAAAGTTATATTAAGGGAGGGTAATCTTAGGTTATTCATGTCGTAGTTGAATTGGTTCAATGGATTAGATATATTTGTGTAATTGTAGATGTAGTATGAGGTCCACTATGGGCAGGATTATAGATATATGCCACACACCCTCTGTTTGCCTATGGATGGGTTTGTAAGTCGACAGAAGACTGCAGTCCATTCCTATGGAGTTTTTTGTTTATTGTTCTACTTGCCAACAGATGTAACATTCCTGTTGGTGGAGAGTCAATGTCTTCTCTATTTCTACTTATTGTTCAGATGTACATTCCTGACAGTATAGTATTTTGTGTTGTCGTATCATGCTACATTGAATACATGAATGTATCAGATGGATTGGTGCCAGTTTGGTTGCGAACTTTGTTGCCTAAGGTTAAATCAGGGAAGAATATTTTCTTTTCAAATGCAGATCTATGTAGTCTATTCATACTTGACTATCTAAATAAAATATTAAACTCATTGAAACTTAGTTAAATGTAAAATTAAAAGTTAATATAAAAATCTAAAATGTTAAACTTATTCCTCAAAATTTAAATGTTATTTTATATGTGCGTAAATAAATATTTTTATGTGTTAATTTCTGGCAGTGGCTTTTATTTATTGATATTTAAGATATAAATTAAGATATAGATTTTTATCTCTGCGTCTCCGCTGAGCTAGTGACTTGGGCTAACGATCGGAATATTTAAATAAAGTGGAATCTTAACAGCGCGTATCTGCCTACTCTATAAATTTTTCTAGGTTTAAATGCCTAGATGGCGCCTTGTAGAGCAGATATTGTTTTTGCGGTTAGATTCGATCTTCACTTTCATTTCGATCGTTATAATATATATATATAAACAAACAGAAAAATAATCTCATTTTTTAACAAATAGGAAATATTGATGCCTTTAGTTTCTCAATCTTTCCTAAATCCAGCCTTGAACATATGCTATTTTTTTTTCATTTAAAACTCTAATATATGCATAATTATTTTCAATATAATTTTATTTTCATATTGTAAAAAAGTATTACATAACAGATTGTATACTCTGTCAAGATTCCCTTCTTTAGTATAGTAATAAAAATTAATTTCATACTGTTTTTTGACTATTCATTAAATTTCCAGATTAAATGAATTAATTTGATAAGTATAAAAATGAATGTATTCCAGGGTTTTTCTTATTTTCATATTCTCAAGACATTCTTTCAAATGATGTTTTTAGATGGATTGTTATTTAGGTTGAGCAACTTTCAATATACATTAGGTCAAATAAGTAATAAAAAGTGGTGCTGCACTTTTTGAAATTATGAAATAAATAAAAATAAATAAGTAACATATTTCTTCATGATCAATAAATTCATTGATCACAAATTATTTAACATAATTTCAATTTAATAGAGAAATAAATTATTTCACTTTTAAGATTTGCTGATTAATACTTCTATAACATGCATTACATTATGGGGTTTTTTTTACATCATAATACTCACTAATTCTAAAAACTCTGAACTATAAAATTAAGACTGAAATAGCACTGAATATACCTGTTTAAATAAAAAAAAGTATAAAAGTAAAAGAGAAATTTTACAAAATAACAAGAAGAGATCGAAAGTGTGATATGTGGGTAAAAGAACAAACAGGTGTTACTGACCTCATTGAAAAAATTAAAAGACTGAAGTGGAGTTGGCCAACATATTGCTAGAAGAAATGATAATATATGGATAATTGAAATTTTAAACTGGATTCCAAGAGATTGTAAAAGACCCAGAAAGAGACCACATGTGAGATGGATGGATGAAATCAGAAAGTGTGCCGGGTGATGTGGAGAAGAGAAGCTAAAGATCAGAGAAGATGGATTGAACTTGGAGAGATCTTCATCCTGCAGTGAATTTAGTTGATGATGATGATCTTTCAGGTTATCAGAGATAGTATAAAAACCTTATGATCACATATTACCAATAAAGTATTACCGTATTTGTAAACCTTAATTACATAAATTGTCTGATAAATCATTTAATAAAATAAAACTATTCTTCCACTATTTCTCATGTAGTGTAGATGATTTCAGAGCAATGAAATCATCAATGAAATCACTACTTAACTAACAATCAGGAGATGTAAACTGATCAATGATCAATTCCAGAACATATTTTTAAATATATCAAAAATAATAAAACAAACACGTTTATCAAGAAAAGAGAGAGAAATCATATCACTTCAGTTTCTTTTTATTAAAGACTTAAAAGGAAAATGAAGTAAACAAAAAATAATTTTCCATCTATATCCCATTACCGAATATATAATGATGTTAAAAAAAAAAAACTTTAAAAAATGAGATAGATACAATAAACACATTATCATTATATTTGTGGATAAAGTATCAAGTAGCAATAAATAAAGATTAGAACATTCTGTATATGAAAAAGTTTTTAAAAAATACTGAGAAGTATCTTTGTCAGTAGGAAATGATGAAAGTACTTCTCAGTATGGACAGTACCACTTTACTCATTCAATTTTAATTAAACTACATAAAAAGCTACAGTTTAAAATAATATAAGACTTTACTGTTAACAGTTATTATCGCTTAATGGAAGATGAAGGAATAGAAAGATAGTGTTTATAGATATGACCAAATAATAATGAAATATAAATATTATACAAAAACACTGCTGCATTTAAACCAAATATAGAGCTTGTGTAAAGTGCATTTTATGGGTGTGTACTTGCAAAAAGTATTTACATTTAAATTCTGTATAAATTTTATTGATAAGAAATGTTCGAGAATAAAAATTTATTGATTTATTTAGATAGTTATAAATCATTGTATTATAATAAAACATTTTAAATTTAATATTCTATTTATTTATTTATTTTTCAAAAGAAAATTTACACTTAATTTTACTTTTAAAATTTCATTTTCATTTATTATGGAATCCAGATTGGAAATCATTTCTTAAGCATTCTAAACAATAATAAAAAAAAAAAAAACATTTTTATTTTCTTTTGAGAATTGTTATATTAAAAAAAATAATAGACAGGCTTCTACTTGTAACATCTATAATGTAAAGCCTATTAAAAATTATATATATTTATCAGTTTTTTGAACAAACCTTATGAATGTTTGAAATAATTCAGGATTACAAACTTTTATGTCCACTCTCCCATGGGGATCTGCCAATTATTTAAATCATCATCGCTTTAAAAATGAATAAGTGTTTGAAATCGAGTCTACTTAAAAGTCTTAATTTTAAAATAATGAAAATTAAAAACAATACAAGTGAATTAAATGGGACTGATTATTAAATGAAAGTTTGAACCACCTCACATCAATAACAGTTACTTAAATTTTTATACTGTAAATTATTGAAAATAAGTTTTCCATTTATAGAATTTACAGAATTTTGAGGGGCTTTTCAAATGACAATATGCTATTTATTTATGTTTACCTTTTTTGAAATTAATGAAATAGTTATCTAAAAAGTCAAATTACATTATTCAGCTAAGTTTTGTTTTCTCTTAAGTATGCATGGCTGATACTAATAGAATTTTTTTTTTAAACAATCCCACATCTAACACAAATAATGTTTAATTTCTCAGCACTAATGTGTTTATCTAATGTTCTCATGAGATCTCTACATCTATTTTAAATTTTATATTAACCTAATGATCAATAGATTTAAGGTATTTTCTGCACATTGTTAATTAATTTGTATTTTTTTGATTTGAAATAATACTTGTTTATTAATTTCCAAATGATGATCAAATTTAATATGATTCTTTTTTAATTTGCTCAGAACAAAACTCTTGCTTATGTCATTATTTATTTAAGCCTATTGATTTTTTTTTAAATCTTATTTTAATTCATTAATACTAGAAAAAAAGACAATATTTTGATAAAGAGAAGCACATTTTTATACTAGTTTGGATAACATTGCAGGGTTTATTTCACTTAAATATGATGTTGCAAGATTACACATTTATTGCGGATGTGAAAAGGCATACCATCTCCCCTACATTGCATGACTAATACGTAAGTAAAACATGAATGCATGGGTATCTTATTTTGAAAGAATACTTAAAATTATTTTTAAATTGATACTTTAATTATTTAAGGAAAAAATCATTATAATCCATTAAAATTTATTCCATTTAATTACAATAAAATATGTTATATATATTTTTAAATGAATGATAGCAATCAACCCTTGAGCTATCGACAATCTCAATCTGTAGTCAAGGCAATCTCTTTTAACAATAAAGGTGGTACAATCTTTATATATGATCTGATGTTTATATAAACACTAAAAATTGCAACTTGACCAAGGAGTGTAAGATTAACAATGCAAAGAAGTTTTAAACAAACCTCATTAAACAGGTAAATATAACCTGTTCTGAAAGCAGACTTATAAAAAATCATTTATAACTTCCAGATTCTGAAAGAAGACTAATAAATAGTCACTTATAATTTCCAAATTCCATATAAAGTATATACTAATCATTAACAACTGACAACACTTAGACAATCTCAATATCAATAACAAATCAGCAATATCAAACTGTTGTCAAGGCAACCTCTTTTTAACAATAAAAATGGAAGTATATACTGTATTTACTAAGTAATATAAAGTATATATTTACTAAATAATTGGCTTTATTATCTAGAAAATACATATATATTTTTAAAAAAATTAAACTGAACAAATTACTTCATTTAAATAAGATTTGTTAATGAAATAAAATATTTAGAATAGTTAAGAATAGAATATCTAAATTTGATATCTATATTCATTTAATAGATTATATTTTAAATGAAATTGATGTCAATTAAAATTTTACACTTAATAAAAAAATAAATGATTTAGTGTGAACTTTCATCTAATGAAAAAAAAACCCACTAACTGTATGAGTTATATCAAATATAATGTTGTTTATTATAGATATATTCAGCAGAAACATGAATCCAAAGTTATATGAAAATGATTTTCAGAGATGATAATTAGAAGAAAATAAACACATCTAAATAAAATATATTCAGATATTTTGAAAAAATAAATATCAGATATGATTTTAAGGCAAGATGGAATTAACAAATACCATTATCCACCCTGCCCAAGTTAAATATACACTTATAAAATATAACCATACATAATAGAAGAGAATATAAACCTTTATGTATTGAAGAATAAGAGAATTAATGAATCCTCAGCTATTATTTACTATTAAATAATAATACTGATAGACTTGATGATTATAAATCAAAATAAAATATTCATTACTTATTTTAAAGGAATGTTGTTTAAATTATACATTATCATTCAACATACTGGTTGAATAATAATACAATTCTCTTTTAATATCTATATAGATAAATATATATAATGCATGAGTGAATCATTTATATTCTATATACTTAGTCAGGTAAACTAGTTTTAAATTTTTTTTATGATTATATGCCTTACTTTGTATAGTTTTTTTTTAAATTTTATTTTTTATTAGTGAATAATTTTGGTGGGAGAAACCTGTGTTCTATGATAAATAAACATTAAACAGACAAAACTCTCCATACAGTAGTGCCACTATGTGTCAATCAGAGTAATCAATGGATGCCAGAAGACTAGTGCATAAAATCCCCATCTAGTGCCTACTCATCCAATATCCCCAGACTAGTTTCTGGCTTATGGCTTTCATCAGTGAGGAGCCTTGGGTCTGAGAGCACTGCACCTAGATCTTAGAATCTAATGCAACCCTCCATCAACCACTTTTTATCTCTACTTAACTACAAGGTGGCTGCTGGAGGCTTGCATTAGAACCTAAGATCTAGGTGCAGTGCTCTCAGATCCAAGGCTCCTCATTGACGAAGGCTATGAGCCAGAAACTAGTCTGGGGATATTGGATATGTAGGCACTAGATGGGGATTTTATGCACAAGACTTCTGGCATCCATTCATTATTCTGGTTGGCACAGGGTGGCATTATTGTATGGAGAGTTTTGCCTGTTTAATAACAGTTATGTGCTAGCATAAGAGATGGTGATCATGTGATAAATAAATATTATTGTCATAGTTATCATTTATTATTTTATTTTATTTAATAAATTTTGTTTGTTATTAAAATTATTTGGATCAGTGTTTTTCTTTGTCTGTAAATAAAGATCAATATTTGACAACAAATATTTCATTATAACTTGATGTTCTTTTATTAACTTAGATGTAGATTAATAAATACCTTGAATTATACAAATTTGAAAATTTTCATAAGCTTTGTGTATGAATAACAAATATGTTAACAGTGTGAATAAGTGTGTGGCTGATTGCCTTCTTTGAATCATCAGGGAACATTAATTATTGATGCTTCAACACCTTCTAGAAATGAAATTTGATGGTTATTGGAAAATGAGGAGTCACATGACATTGTATCATCTCTCCTCAATTCCTGCAATATATATATATATATATATCTGTGTGTGCTAAAATAATTCATTTTTATGCTTAACTTATTAATGAAATATGCATTACAATTCCATGTCATTTGATACTTGTTTATTTTTGTACTATTTGCTTCATCTATCCCAACACACATATTTTTAAATTAAAGTCTGTAGTTTGGAAAGACCAGTAATAATTGATCTTAATTAAATTGACTAGTTCTTGCTGATAACAAAAGATAGCACTCTAGTATTTTTATATTTACAAGTTGTCAAAGCAATGTAATTTCAGTGCTACAAATAGAAAATCATAAACGAATATATCATAATAGTCAAATTACTAATTAAAAAAATTATTTGGCAAATTTTGGCAATATAACATATAAAACACTATAATTATATTTAGAAAGGGGAAATTTTATTAATTGTGGAAAGTAATTATAAAATGCACCTGAATCTATGTTGTCTAAAGAGTTATGCACTTGAATCTATGTTGTCTTTAGAGTTATAAGTAAGATTTAAAGTCATAAAAATTGAACAGTGCTGATTTTTGTTTAATTTTAAAATATGTAATGTAAGAACTTTGTTTAGCATTAATATTATATTATTATTTTTAAAAAAACTTACCCCATGACCTCCCCAAGTGAATGCTGCTCCCTTATCAAAATCTGTTTTAAAAAATTGATGAGTAAAATGTTGAGCAAAAAAAGCAAACAAAAGACTGGAATTTAAATGATCTGGAATAAACTCCTTTCTTGCAAAAAATGTATCCACTAAGTAATCAATATCCGGTAATTGTTTTTTCCCTGTAATATATATATGTAATAAACTGAATAATGTATCCGAGAACAATTGAAACTAATAGAATCTTTTAGATTTGTAGCATACTCATTTTAAAAGATTTTTAGTAAATCATGATATATCATCCAGTGTAAAATATCCCAGACCATTCTCTTTCACAATACATGTATTTTATCGAATGATAGTGTGACTTCTATATATATTTTAAATATGGCCTGTTTAATTTAGAACTAAAATATGCAGGATCTAAATTAAACAGATCATCGTAAAAACATATAAATAGAAAAATGGACTATCCTTTCCATGTAGCTTCCAAATGTTTCAAATCTTTTGTTCACCTGATAATCAGAGTTACGATGAGAAAATTGATCTGGAATATTTTATATTAGATTATGGCTCATAATTTAATTGTACAGAAAAATGAAACGATAATGTAAAATATTTGATATAGAAAGAGTGAGACAATAGGACATCAGATCCATTTGTAATTAAATTAATTTTTTTTCATTAATCCTAAAATTCTTCATTACAGAAGCATTTTTTCCTCCTTAATTTTGTGAATGACAGAATATTAAAAAAAGCTCTACAAAATGTTCTCTTAGTAATTGCGTGGGAATTTATTACAGAGATGATCTTCTATTTCTATTTTAAAACTTATTATATAAGCACTGACTAATTCAGTAAACAATAGATATGAATACAAACAAATACTTAAGTAATTTATTCTATTTAGTAATTTTCTTGTATGACATATTTTAAAATGAAGATTAAAAAGATTACTTATATATAGTACAGATTATTGGAAGTTAAGTGAGACATATTATATATTTAGTTATTTCATATTTCTTTCTCTCTCTGCCATTTATTTATTTAATTTTTTAATATCATGTTAGTCAATTCAACATTATTAATATATGAAGAAAATAATTAGTGGCACTCTAGATAGATTACAAGATAAATTATTTAAAATGCATGCATCAAGCAAAATAATTAATCATATTTCAAGTACTGTGATTGTAAATTTTATCTATCCAAACTTTTTACAGCAATGCTACAAGAAGTATTTTGTGGATTTAAATGGAAAGCTAAATAAGTAAAATTAAATGGAGATTATTTAAATCATTTAGCTTTTGCAAATAATGCTTCACAGCTTCAGGAAATCTTGCAAGAGATGAAAGTAAGAAAGTAGGACTAAAAGTAAATGTTAAAAAGACTAAATTAATGTTAAATTAATTTTCTCAAAAGATGAAAATAAAGATTGATTATGATGAGTTAGAAGAGGTTAACAACTACAAATACCTTGGTCAAATTTTTACTACAGATGGTAACATAATGGATGCAATTAATCATTACACTTGGTTGGAGTGCTTTTGGCAAAAAAACAAAATATTAAATTGAAATATACCTATGTGTTTGAAAAGAAAGGTTTTTAATAAATGTGTTTTACTAGTTCTTACTTATGGACCTGAAACTTGGTCACTTAATAAAACAACAATACAGAAACTTCAGATCATTCAAAGAAGTATGGAAAGATGCATGTTAGGAGTAACAAGAAGAGATTGAAAATACAATACATGAGTAAGAGAACAAACAGGCATTACTGGCATCATTGAAAAAATTAAATAACTGAGATGGAGTTGGGCTACATATAGTGCTAAAAGACATGATAACAGATAGACAATTGACATCTTAAACTGGATTCCAAGAGATTGTAAAAGCCCAGAAAGAGACCACATGTGAGATGGATGGATGAAATAAGAAAGTGTGCAGGGGTGATATAATGATGAAAAAAGGTTAGAGATTGGAGATGGATTGAACTTGGAGAGACTTTCATCCTGCAGTGGATTGATAATCATTAATGATAACGATAATTATATATATATGTGTGTGTCTGTATTGTAGTCATTCAGATCCTGCTTTTATATTAAGAATAAAAAGCATGAGCATATATGTTTTACCCTAAATTTATATAAGTATATAAGATATGAACTCAGAATATTATCACCTTGAAGAAGGCAAGTATAATCATGCCAGGCACCATATTCCAAAGAGCAAACTTTAAATGTTTCACATAACATATTTATATATGCAAACTTTTTTCCTCTGGTAAAGACCAAAATAGATAGGTTTTATTAATTTCATTGTACTAAATTCAAAAATGCATTTTGTTTTGCTATATCACATCTGGTTAATTAAAAATAATGGAACATGTTATTTTGTTATTACATAAAATGTTTGAAAACTTAGTATTGGTTGAATTAAATAAATATATACATATAGGGAAACTACTTTTTAATAAAGCAAAAAATGTGTATTGAAATTGCCATGCCAGTAGTGAAAAATATGGCTGAATATATCTCAAAATGCTGTTTGATGTGTTTTGGAAGTTAAAACGATTTTTCTTTTTAGAAATTTATCAATTTCATTCTTAGGTTTCAGTTTGTAAATATAAAAGTATGCATGCAGAGAAGAGAGATATAACAGACAAGCAAAGTTGCTTTCTGTGCACTAATACACTAGCCATGGTATTTTTAAAATACAATAAAAATTTCATAAATAAAGACTAAAATATGTTTTTTATATTCACAATAATGCACACTTCAATAGAAATAAAAGGAAAAAAATTGCATATTACAAGAACTTGTTGGCCATATCATAAAAATGAATGACAGGTAATCTTGAAAAGGAATGTTAGCCTAAAATTTCCAACCAAGATAGGGCTGGAATTTAAAACACTTAGAAGCATTTGATTTCTTATCTACATCCAAACTTCTGTTATGCTCCTCTTATTGCATATCTTTGTTATGAATGTACCAAGCAAAAGTCAATTACAATATATGACTACAAAACACACTAAAAAATAAAATGCACATAAATAATCACAACTAAAGTTATATAATTATATTATAAAACACATATGAGAGCATCTCTCAGTATTACATATTATGGCTGTAGATACTAAAAAACCAGAATTATGCCACAATTAGATATAAAATAAAAAAAATTGATACCACTTTCAGACTAGGGGCATTGAATACTATTAAAAAAAACATTTTCCTTTAATTCAAAATCATGTTGGTCAATGTAATATTAAGATAATATTACTTATAATTCTTTCTCCAATTGATTTGTTTTATTACAATAATCTTGTCCATTATTTTATCCACATGTTTTGGATCTTATATCTCATAGTCACTCTACTAATAATCCCACTCAAATCATTTGTAAAGATTTAAAACCCATCTGGTTTGAATATAGAACTAAAACAAAGATTTATTAGCTTGTATCTTTAATTATATTTTGTATTTAAAAATTATTTTATAATTTGGCAAGTTCAACAATAAAATAGAATACTTTTTTTAAAAAAAGCAAAGGAAATATTAATATGTAAAGTTTTGTTTTTAATTTTTTTTAATAAAGCTACTGTAGTGATTTTAATAACTTAAACACAGGCTTATTATATACCTGTGTCTATATATGTAATATACAGGCCAATCAAGATTAACTGGCTGAAATTGAGGAAAAAAGTAAACTTCCAGCACTAAGATGCAATCACAAGGAATTATCTTTTGATTATAACTTCTGTTGTCGTATAATATTAAAAGAGCTACAATAAAAATCAAAATATAACTTTTCTTCCTACTTTGTAACAGACTCCTTTTAAATAATATTATTTAGTACTAAATAAAAATTAAATCTCTATTCTATCTGATACAAAATTAAATTATTCTAACATCTCTTTTGATAGGATTTTTTTTTATCAGTAAATTTTCTCTTTGCATGTGCTAAACTTATATCTTCTCATAATTCAGTCCTCTTGTAGGATAAAGTTACAATTATCACCCAACTTATAGGACCACTATTTCCATACTGTTACAAATGGCTACCCAATTGTGGAACATTGTAACTCCTGATTTTCTCTTATTATATACCTGTT